>OY282641.1:70405795-71005795 GCA_958299015.1 Tetanocera ferruginea | reverse complement strand
GTTTCAATATCTTACGTAAATATCATAACACAAAGTATTAAATTAATTAAACCTACTAATTTATGTTGATATAAACTTTTATATTTTCTAAGATTAAATTTGGTTAAATGTTATTATGAAATATATTTTTATTTCAATTCATTGTAAAATGAACTAAAATAAGAAACCAATAGTAATTTAAAATGAATAATAATAACATTTAATTTTAATAAAATATCCCTCTGAAAGCTCTTCTTGATATCGCATGATCAACGATCTCCATAAGACCTTTCTCTTTTAATGGGAAGATGTAGTAAAAATACTACGCACAAATGATTCACGTTTACTAATCTTATCACTTGGCACTCTGATATTGCCAAAGTGTCAAGCTGAGTAACAATTTCCTGAAAATAGCCATATAGCTATAGCTTATAGCTATGGTGTGAATCATTTGTGTCACAACTTATTTTGCTTAGCTTTAAGTTTTCTTCATTGCTTAGCTTTAGGTTTTAATTATTAGAAATAATTCGATAAATAAAATTCAGTCTGGAATTAACCAGTAATGAAAACTATTGTCTCTTAATTCAACTTCTGACATATAACATGGCGACCGTCGAACTTTTAAACGTGTAAAACTCTGTAGTGATCCATCTGGCGGTTACAGTAAAAACGGTTGACTACACATCATGTGAAAATATAACTGTTTAATATAACTTGACTTTATAACAATATAAGTTTCATATTCAAAATCTTAAATGTCGTGGTGGAGAAAGATTCTCTCCACGATCTCGTTAATATTCGCGGGCTACGAGGTCGGTAAATCGGTAGAAGAAAAAGACCAAAAAGACCTCGTTGAATCAATGAACAATCAAATAATAAAAAACAATGATAAAATAGAAAGAATCGACTATATAGAAATTATACTAATAATATTAGCAATAATAAAAGCTATAATGTATTTAATTAAAATGATACGCGTTGCCATAAATAAAGGCATACATAACGTCGCACGGGAACGGCAGCAAAGAATATAGAAAAAACAACAACAACAAAAGTAATAACAAGAACTGGCACGACAACAACAACGATAGCAGACACAACAACAAAAACCGCAATATCCACAACAATAAATTGGCATATGCTCTCCAAATCGATACAACAAGATCAGCATTTCACGGAAGTGAGCGAAGTAAATATACGGTATCTATTACGTATTAAGTAAATATATGGTATGATGTATAACATAAGATTACAAATTTAAAACAAAATTTATACAGTTTGACTTCAAGTATGTAGGTATTAATTAAAGAATCATTATGTATCTAAGAGTAGTGGGAAAATATATTGCATAGTTTAGAGCCTTTAGAAACTTCATTTAAAAAATCGTATAAATGTGTAAATCAAAATAGGACAATAAAATAAGAAACATTAAATAAACATATAAAAATTGTAATTGAAACTTATAACGCTATTAGAGCGAAATTGCATAGGCAATATGATAGATATACAACAGTTGATAGAGAAAAAGTAGACAGAAAGAATGGACACGCAAGTGATGAGGTTAAACTCATGATAAAGACAGGAAATTTCACTTCCTTAAATGAAGTTGTTTCGGAATTTGTAGAAGCTAGCACCGAAGTTTCAACTCAAAATTCTTCGGTATTCTACTTTAAGCGACATGGCCCTTCTAATCCGAACTATAGAAATAACGGATTTCATAATTACCGCGGACGCGGCAAAGGCCATGGCCATGGCTGGCGTCAGATTTACAATCAAAATAGCAATAATAACAGCAATTATTAGCTACGTGGTAGTCACGGTAACAACTATAGAAATCAATAAAACCGTTTCCAAAACAGAGGAAGTATAAGATTGATGCAGGAAATCTCGGAAAACGGGATTTCCCCCAAAAATTGGGGGGTCAGCATCAAAATTAGAAAAAACCCAATATAAACTAAATTAATTTTCCACCTTAATCTCAATTTAAGTAGTTTTATTGAAATTCCTACTTCTAATAAAAACCTTAACACATTTCTAGTGGACACCGGAGCGGATGTCTCACTAATCAAAAGCAATCCACTCAATTCATTCACATTTAACGAGCAAAATAGTATTCAAACAACTGGAATAGGAAAAGGTACTATGAAATCTTTGGGGACAATTAAAATTGATTTAAAATTTAAAAACTTTCTAATTTCGCATAAGTTTCATTTAATTCCTGATAACTTTCCAATACCATTTCAAGGTATATTGGGTTTAGATTTTCTAAAAACATATAATGTTATTATTCAATATGGTCAAAGTACAAACTTAAATTTACTTTCATTAAGACCATTCAATTTAAATTATCCCATAAATATACCTCTACTTGAACGTTTAAACAATCACAGTACCCGCACGCGCTGAGGTTTTCAGAGCTATACAAATTAACAGCGAAGCTTTTAATCTTGTTATACCCAGTCACCGGTACCCAGTGGTGACCGTGGCATGCAGGTTAAGTGTGTGGCTTAGCATGCTCGGAGCCCGGGTTCGATCCCCAGCCGCGGCGAAAAGTTTTTTCAATAAAAAAAAAATATTTCTGATCGGTCACCACCTCTCTGCAGACAATGGCAAACCTCAGAGAGTAAATAATGCCATGTAAAGCTTCTTGAGAACATGAACTTTAGCCGTTCGGAGTCGGCATAAAACATGTAGGTCCAGTTCTCGGTCAATTGTGTGCAAACATTTAATAACACACACAACACAATTGATCATGAGAAGCTCGGTCAAAGTCCTTTCAAGGGCTGAAATGGCCAATTTGTTTTTTTTTTTTTTTTATACCCAGTCAAACAGTACAGGGTGTATATAGCTGGATGTATAGTATCTAAAAATGTTCCCTATATGTATAATTTAATTTTAATTTTAATTTAATTTTACATTTCGGCGTACAATAAGACTAAGTCTGTTATAGTACAGCAATAGATATTGACATTGGCTTAAAAAGTAAAGTTATAATAATAATAATTGCTTAAAACTACTGAATTTTACAAAATGAAAAGATTAAAATGCATAACAGAAATTCAATTATATTAAACAAATTTGTGAAGTACTAAGAAAAATTATAATATAATAAAATAAAATAATAAAAGAAAAAAAGACTAATAAATATAAGTAACGACAGTCAGAATGTGAGGTATAGATTCGGTGAAATATAAAAATAGAATAGCAAAGAAAAGCATAGATTTATAGATTTGAAGAAATGTAGTATTTGAAAAGAGCTTGTTTGAAACTGGTTCGTTCAGTTATATGTCTGCGACGAGTTTCAATGGGCGTGAAGTCCGAAAAAGTACGTAAGTATCGTAGAGTCCCGTATATTTTACCTTTCTTATTGTTGATGTGGTCAGTACAAGTCAGCTTTGAGTTAATTATGAATCCTAGATTTTTCGCTTCATACACAATTTCAAGTTGATCTGCTCCGATGAATAGAGGAGGAATATTAATAAAGCAAGAATCACTTCTTGCTATAGGCAATACTTTGGTTTTTATGGGATTAATAAGGAGAAAGTTTGCGGTAGCCCAGTTTTTCAACGAGGCTAAATCATAGCTCAGTCTATATGTCAAGTCTTCTAGTAGTCCAGTGGGTCGAGAGAGATAGAGCTGAACATCATCGCCATAGGCATGAACAGTAGCATATTTGCAGACAGAAAAAACATCATTAATAAAAACAGAGAATAGGAGTGGACCAAAGATAGAGCCTTGAGGAACTCCAGTTACAATTCCTTTTAGTGATGAATAAACATTTCCAACTTTTACCCGTTGCATCCTACCATCAAGATAGTTTGATATCAAGTAAACGGAACTAGTACTAAATTTGAAATAGTTCTTAGCTTAGAGCAGAGAAGGGTATGATTAACAGAATCAAATGCCTTAGAAAAGTCGACAAGGCAAAGTAGCGTTAGAAAGTTCTGATCATAAGAAATTCTGATTTCATCAAAATTTTAACTGCAGCTATAGAACAAAATGGGTTAATGGCGATAAAACAATATTCATTACTAATTTTATAAACTTAATAGGTATTCCATCAATTCCTACAGCATTTGAATTTATCGACATTATGCATTTTGCCACATAATCTTCACTGACGGTAGAGAATTCAAAAGAGGGAAACATTGTGTTTTTATTCAGAAATGGTAGTTCAGCACTGCCGCCACTGTTTGAAGAGGTAGGGTTTCCACTAGCTAAGAAATAATTATTAAGATCATCAGGATCTAAACAGCATTCACTAGAAGTTTTACTGTTAACTCTGTATTTTTTAATATTCTTCCATAACTGTTTGGAAGATAAGTTAGGGTTGAGCTTGGACTTAAAGAAATTAATCTTTGCTTCTCTAGTCATAACTGCAGCATCATTTCGACCTCTTCTAAAATTATCTCAATTCGCAATTATAGTACGAAAAACTAACAGGAGCATTTCTACCTAGACAGATATTGAGGCAGCAAAAAAGTAGGTCATGATCAGACAGAAAAGTATTTTGATCGAATTTAAGAAGTAGAGAAATTTTAGACACTAAACAGACATCAAGAAGGCTAGGCTCACAGTCACACATATAACGCGTAGGAACATTATTATTCGCAGTTGTCAATCCGAACATAGAAGACAGGTAATATAATTGATCAGTTACTGAGTCATTTTGCAATAAATTGACGTTAAAATCACCACAAACAAGGAAAAAATCATAATCTATCTAATAGATGAGGATTATAAACACGCGATACTAAGATTTTGCAATTTTTATCATAAATTTCAACATTAAGGAACTCACAGACATCGTTACATTTATTGACAAACTTAACATTGAGATAAGACTTACAATATATAGCCACACCACCACCTCTTCTACCACACCTGTCATTACCGAAAAGTTAATATCCATTAAAATTATATTGTGAGTCCGGTATTTCGCTCTTAAACCACGTCTCCGTCACACAAACGACATCAACAGATGAGTTTTCAAATACATATCTTGCGTGATCAAGTTTAAAACCATTTAAATTTCGAGCATTAAAATTAATAGCATTTAACCCATTTCGCTGCTTACAAAGCACATAAATTAAAGCTTTATAGTTATCCACAGCACCATTAGATAATCTATTATAATTTTTTATAAAAAACATACAACGAACCAACTACAAACATTACGAGATTATAACTTTTATCTTATAGAGAGATGAATCCAAAGAAAAAAAAGGCAGGAAAATAGAGTGAGTTGGAAACACTAATTTAGCAAGAATAGGCCATAAGAGCGGCATAAGACAAGATGAAGTATTAAAATAGAAGAAAAAACAGATAACGTTAACAATTGCTTTAAACATAACTTAAGATATCACAAAATAGAATACTTTAGGCTCCAGCGACGCAGTCAACGCTTTCTCTGGAGTGAACTAATTTGACCTCACCATCACAAGATGCTCTCACATATACCTGTCCACGCAACGTAAAAACAGCAACAAGTCTATTCTCTCTCTTCAACTGATTAGCATAGAGCATTATTGCACGGTTTGTTTTCGTCAGGCTTTCATGGAGAAAAATGTTTCCACTACCACCACACCCAATATCATTAAGCGTGAGCTGCCGCCTATGAGTTCTTCGGAAAGCAGCAATAACCCTAAACAAACAATTGCGCTCATTTGCAGCAGCAAGCTTCACTACGATCACTGCATTTCTTCCGTTGTTGTTGTAAAGCACTCTAAATATGTCGCGAAGTCTAAGAGAGTCGCATTTAATAAGCTCGCAAACTCTTCTAAAAATGGCGCTAAGGTTTTAGTCTGTAGTAGTGGGTATTCCGTGGATGATGACGTCAGTTGAAATAGCCTCACTCTCATAGGAAGTTAATTGTGATCTCAAGGCTTTCACTTCGTCATCTTATTTTGAGGAGTGTGAAGTCTTTCGATTGACTTCGAGTGTTTACATTTCTTTTTTCAACTCAAGCACGCTCTCTCTCAACAGGCCTACTTCGGTGTATGCAGACTCAACAACAGACACCCCTTCAATTAGACTTTTAATTGTAGTCTTCATGTTGGATAGCTCAGCTGAGACTTCCCCTATCCTCTGCATTACCCTCTCTTCAGACGCTGCTATTGCTCCAGTTAGTTGCTCCACAATACTCTCCCTAATGCAGTTTAACTGGGAGCTGAATGTTGCATCTGACATCGAAGGTGTAGTTTAGGTTGATGAGTCACCCGTGCCAGTACTAAGAGGAGTCATCGGTGCAGTCAATTTGCGGCCGACTGTAGCACTTCTTGTGTTTTTTATAATTGTTGACATTGTGTTTTTTTAACTTTTTCTATTACTTAATTTAACGCGTACTAATGTTTTTACAAACAGACAATTACTCAGATCGAAAAAGAGTTTGTTAACAAGGTGGCTGTTGATTTAATTAGTTACTTAGCTTTATAAGTTCAATAGTTGTAAACAAAGAAAAGCGTACTTTAAGACGGACCAAAATAAACACGTCTAATCGATACACATTTTCTATACGATATGTTTAAGAATTATTAATACAAATTCTGAAAATAACTTTTTAAATAATGTATGAATTAAGCATGAAGAGATATCTGATTATGAAATACTTAACACATCCAGTATTGACAAAATAGAGCAGCAAACTATATTGCAGAAATTAACATAAAAAAAAATGTCCCCAAAATTGCTAAATCCGAATTAATACAATTATGTTCCAAATATGTAGATATTTTTGCATTAGAAGGTAATAAGATAAGCACAAACAACTTTTATACTCAAAAATTAAGAGTGTCTGATAACAATCCCGTCTACATAAAAAACAATCGTACACCACACTCACAAACAGATGAAATACTAATTCAAGTTGAAAACTGCAACAAGATGGAATCGTCGAACCATCAGCGTCCAATTATAACAGCCCTATTTTTTTGGTAGCAAAGCAATCATTACCCAATTATCCTGAAAAAGATGGCGTTTAATTGTCGATTACCGACAAATAAATAAAAAGCTTAAAGCAGACAAATTTCCGTTACCCCGAATTGAAGATATTTAAGACCAACTGGGAAGAGCAAAATTTTTCTGCTGTTTAGATTTAACTTCTGATTTCCACCAAATTGGATTACACGAAAAATTTCAAGACATAACTTCGTTTTCAAAAGGAAACAGTTCATTTCGTTTTACACGTTTACCCTTTGGCTTAAAAGTAGCACCAAATTCTTTTCAAAGAATGATGAATCTAGCTTTTACTGGTTTATCACCTTTAAAAAATTTTATATGGTTTATATGGTTTCCATCGGATATACATGGATGATATCATTGTCACAGGATGCTCAACTAAACACATGATTAAAAACTTAGAAACAGAATATCAAAGATGCAGAGAATGTAATTTTAAATTTCACCTAGATAAATTCTCATTCTTTAGATCTGAAGTTATATATTTAGGTCATAAATGTACCGACAAAGGTATTTTACCAGACAGTAGCAAATATGATTCGATTTAAAACTTCCCTAGACCAAAAAATGGCGATGAAGTTCGTCGGTTGGAAGCTTTCTGTAATTACTACAGACGCTTTATTCGAAATTTTGCATTTGTTTCTGTCCATTTAACTAAATTAACTAGAAAGAAAGAACCTTTCATATGGTCTACAGACTGTAAGCAAGCTTTTCAACAGCTAAAGACAGCACTGCTTTCTCCGCAAATTCTTCAATATCCAGATTTTGAGAAAACTTTTTATATAACTACAGACGCAAGCAAGAACGCTTGTGGCGCGATACTATCACAGGAGAAGGATGGTATACAACTTCCAATTGCATATGCGTCACGTGCATTTACCTCAGGTGAATCAAACAAAGCACCAATAGAACAAGAATTACTAGCTGTTCAATAGAGTGGGTCGGCCTCCATACAAAAAAAAAAGTTTGAAAAAACCACCCCCTATTTTAAAGTTGACCTCGAGAGGATTCCGAAAACAAAAAATTTTTTTTTTTGGACCACGGGAAAAACAGCCAAAATGGTCTTTTTTGCATAACTCAAGCATTACATGTCTGATCTTGAAAAATTATGTGGCGTTGAAAAGGGCTTTACGAGCACTACAATGTCTTCTCAGGACATTTTTATTTTTGAGGTCATGTTCAACTAGTAAGTACCATTAGCCCGATTTATCCCCCTTAAATTTCTTTTTTTTTTCCCCATATAATTAAACTCCTTCAAATTTGTTTAATTTGTGCTCAAAAAATTATTTATTAAGTTTAAAAACAAAGAAGTTATAATAGTTCAAATATTTGATATAATCCTTTTTTTTATAAAAAATTTACTTTTATTTTAATCAACGAACAAGCACGTAATATAAACAAAATTGTAAAAGAAACTGAAATTGAAAAGGCAATGGAATATAGATCATTTTAATAAATATTTACCTTTACTTTTAATTGGCAATGTTTCTGGAAATTGTACAAAGGCAAACTATACAACAAATTTTTAAGAGCGTGATCAAAACCCAAAATTTTTACAGACACTAGTCAGAACACGTTGAGAAAATATTGAGAAAATATTTTAGAAAATATTTAGTTGTTGATAGCATTCACAACATTACCACTATGTCAAATATTGACGTGTCTCACAAGACCTCATGTCTCACAACACCCCTTTCTCCCCTAATAAATCAATTTTTTGAAATTCAATGTGAATTGGAAATTTTATTCATGGATGGATCATGGAAATATACTCAAGAGTATATTTCGAGTGAAGATAAATGTGAATATGAATGCTGCAACTGGTGCTCCAATCATTCTGAAGTTTTCGAATGCATATGAAAGAGACAATGTTCTGCGCGCTGCATCAGTATTTAGGAAAAGCAACAACAGAAACCTGCTACTGAACGATGTTGGCATGGAGTCAACCTCTAGCTGCTCTCTCAATGAGAGCATAACAAGACGCAACCGT
The DNA here is from genome assembly GCA_958299015.1 of Tetanocera ferruginea. Taxonomy (NCBI): domain Eukaryota; kingdom Metazoa; phylum Arthropoda; class Insecta; order Diptera; family Sciomyzidae; genus Tetanocera; species Tetanocera ferruginea. The sequence continues at coordinate 70,996,869 of OY282641.1, read as the reverse complement.
ACCTTGCTACAAACTGCTGTTAAAATGAAGCGAAGCAAGAAACTATGCTCTGTCTACGTTAGGAGAGGCCTAATTTATGTGAAAAGGTATGAGCTCGGGGAAAGCATAATGGTAGAAGATGTGAATGAGCTAAATAACATATTTTTGAGTGAGCAGGATGAAGATGTGGAGTGTTTTATCCCAGAGTTGCCAGCAGTCTGATTTATTACTATTTATTATTATTATTGTTACTTTTCTACTAAAGTTACTATCTCTACTCTGCTTATATATTTTACTTTTCTTCAATCTTTCTTTTACTTAATTTTTGAATTTATATAAATATAACTGGTATTTTATAAATAATTCTGTGATAAAATGTTTCAAAGGTGTGTTTGAAATGTATAGTGTCTATTTTTTAAATTTGTTTTTCTATGTCACGTTCGAATAAGTTTTGTAGTAGCGTTAATAATAAAGTTCTTGTGGAAGTGTTGTGTAAGAGACAATCTGGTTTAAAGATTGTTCATTTTAATGCTAGAAGCCTAAATTCGGCTAAGATGGACTCTGTAAAATATGTTTTTGAGGACTCGTCTGTGGATGTCATATGTGTATCTGAAACGTGGTTCTGTTGTGATGTGTTAGATTATGCTTATAACATAAAAAATTATACACTTTTCAGAAATGATAGACATGAGAGAAGAGGCGGTGGGGTTGCGATTTACTGCCGAAATAGTTTTAATGCCAAAGTTGTCAATAAATCAAATAAAGCTAATCCAATTGAGTACCTGAGTATATGCTTAGCTGACAATAATATGAAAATCTTCTTGTCCTGTGTTTACAACACTAATGAGTGCAATAGTCTTGACTCCTACTTCTCTGAATTGTCAGATCTCTCAATAAATTTTAAATACATTGTTATATGTGGTGATTTTAGTGTTTGCGGTGATTTAATTTTATGTAATGACAATATAACGCAATATATTTTTGAAAATATTTCATCCATTGGTCTGTCTGTTGTAAATGATACCATTCCTACGCGCTACTCGTCTAGTGATCGTCCGAGCCTACTTGACTATTTTATTGTATCTGATGTTTCATCTGTTGTCTTTTTTTATCAAATCTACTTTTTACACTTAGCGTTAACCTATCTCGTTCTGCAATGTCAAATACGTTTTATTTTCATGACTTCAAGTCGATTAACTCTTATGCTCTTCTTCGTCACCTGTCTGTAACTCCGTGGAATAATGTGTGGTTTTGTGCTAACATTGACGATAAACTGTCCTTATTTACAAACGCAATAAATAATCTCTTCGTAACACATGTCCCATTGAAAACTATTCATATTAAAAATACGTCCTGCTCATGGTTTACAAATCGTGTAGAGTCTGCCATTAAAAAAAGTAATAAGTTGCATAGAATATGGAAAAAAATCCCTCACCCGAAAAGTGGGAAAACTATGGAAGTGCTAGGAATGCTTCCATTTCTATAATAAGGCAATCAAAAATCAGATATTGCTCATCTAAGCTAAAGTCAACTCTCCCACCTAAAAAATTATGGAATAATTTGAAAAAAATCTATGCGTTGTTGATAAGCAAATGCCTAACTGCCAGGTTTATCCTGAAAGTCTTAGTGAATACTTTCTTACTAGTACCATTGAGCATCAAAATTACACACCTCGCACCCACAATTTTCTAGGTCCTCTGATCCTCTAGATCCGCTGAACAGTCATTTCAGTTTTCTTCGGTGACATATGAAAAGGTAGTTAAAGCCGTATTATGCTGAAATCGCAATATTGCGTTAGGTCGGTCGTGCGCCGATCGTACTTTATATCGACGTTGCATAAACTTTACGAGATGAGCTCTCAGAACGCACGACCTATAAATTAACAAAACTCAATGTTGCGCTGACAGATCGTGCGTCTGTAATTTTGGCGATGCCAATAAAAGCAGCTATACAAAAATGCCCACAAAAGTTGTTCTTACCTGTTTCGCCAACGCATATTTATACAAAGATAATTTGAAGAAAAATAATACAAATAGATTAACATTATCAAAATTTTCATTGGATTACTTAAATAGCATGAGTTATTAAAAACATTATATAAAACATAAATTCCAGCGATAATAATATAAATCCCACGAAAATCTATCTTTGCCAGTGAAACCATAAAACACCCACATTTTAAGCGCTTTCAACGAAAATGCAACTCTGCTATATGAAGGAATGTCAAACGCACGACCGAGTAGAACATTTTTCTACTTATCTCGTTAGATCGTACTTTGGTCGTATTTTATCTCTTCTTCTTGTTTTACGATATAAAGTACGACCAACGCTTGAGGTCGAATTTAGATTTGCACCATAAGAACACGTTGATCTCTACTCGAGCTGTCAACGCACGACCGACCTAACGCAGTATTGCGATTTAGCCATTAAGCATTTAATCCAACGCGGTTAGTGAAAATGGTGTAAATATAAAGTTTATAAAGATAATCTTACCACACATTCTCCGCCCTCTAACACACATTATTAATTATTGTTTTACTTCATCGACTTTTCCAAATTTGTGGAAATCTGCAGTAGTCATACCGGTGGAAAAAAAAACTACAGCCTGTGAGCCGAAGGATTTCAGGTCTATAAGCATCCTGTCTTCATTATCAAAAATATGTGAATCGATCATGGCTAACCAAATATCATCATACTTAAGAGAAAATAATCTTTTGTCTCCATTCCAATCTGGGTTTCGAGCTATTCACAGTTGCTCGACTGCTACGCTTAAAGTCAAATTATTATGGGTCATATTATTATGATGGTCGACTTACTCTTTTATGTCTTCTTGATTTTTCCAAAGCGTTTGACACTGTATGTCACGAACTTCTTTGTCTAAAATTAGAGCATTTTTTTGGTTTTTGTAATAGTGCCTTTCGTCAAGTATCTATCAAATAGAGTACAAAGAGTGAAGGTCGGTACTAATTATTCTCATCCTAAAGCTGATTGTTGTGGCGTGCCCCAGGGATCTGTTCTTGGCCCGCTGCTTTTCTCCATAATCGTAAATGACATTTTTCGTTGCTGCTCATATGCATCAATGCATGCTTATGCTGATGATGTCCAGATTTACTTGTCTGGTAAAACAAACCTCCTTGAAGACTTAGTTTGCAAACTTAATGAAGATCTTCAATATGTAAACGAATGAGCTATAAAAAATAGTCTTCACCTTAATGTACTTAAGTCGTATGTTTAACCTATCTCTAAGGAGAAAATAAGCATCGAATCCATTCCTGATGTCTTATTGGGAAATATGAACGTGAAATTTGTGAATAGTGTCGTTAGTCTTGGATTTAATATTAATGCTTCGCTTATATGCACAGACCATATCAACGATGTAGTTCGTAAAATTTATTACATCATCATTTAGGTCAATTAAAAAATTATTTACTTGGGTGCGTATATTAAGCTACTCTAATGCCAGGAATTGCATATTTCTACACAAGCTCATACACTCCAAAACCCCGTTATACTTATTTGACAAGCTCCATTTTAGTCGCTCTAGTAGAAGCCAAAATGTAATTATACCTAGTTTTAACTTTCTTAACTCCACAAGACTATTTTTTATAAATGCAGTTAGATTTTGGAATGCATTGCCTAGTCATCTTAAGTTGATAACATCAAAACACTCTTCAAACAGGCTGTCTTGAAGCATTTTTCATGGCTTAATATTTGATAAAGTTCCACTTCTCTATTTCACTTTCTTTTTCTCTCTATCTGTCTTCCTGTAGCTGTTTTTCGATTTATTTCCTCAATCTTATCATCTCAATCTAACTTCTTTTTGTTATTTTTGTTTTGTTAAAAAATATTTAAATTATGATACATGATTAATTTATCTTAGTTTTAAGTTGATATATTGTTTTGTATTTAAATTATGTATTTGAGCTTTGTACTATAAAAGAACACTTACCTACCATGCCTACCATGTATGATTTTTTTTTTCAATTAATATTTGACATTTGACTATGCTTTGAGCGATTTGAATCGCTCTACAATAAGCCAATAAAAGCCAACGAAACTTTATGTGGCTATTATAGTCAGCTCTTTACTTTAGCAACAATGTTAAAACTATTTGTTTTAGGTTGCTTATTATTTTTGAAAGAATTTTTATTTTTTAAACTCCACATAAAGCTCAGCAGTACTGTTGTCTCGAAGTCGGCTCGCGTGATCAATCGCTCTGTGTGGATGACGGCACTGAAGCGCCCTTTGGTGGTAATGCACGAACTTTTTAACGATAGAATTCTAGATTCATGTTGAGGACCCGATAAATGCATTCTCATGGCATGTAGTGGCGATGGAACCGTAGCATGCCTGCAATTCGACGAACAAGAGTTGGGCACGCCACTAGCTGAGGAGGATAAGGTATGCAAAAATGAAAATAAACACATTGGCTGAATTTCTTTATTGTTCATCACTTTTAATTTTACCAGAATACATTTTACCAGTGTATGTATGGTAAAAGTGCCATTATGGAGAATGGCAACAATGGTTCCGATATTCTGATTGAAAATCCAGAACTACTGTATGCAACACAAGAAAAAATAAATCCACTATATAGCGATGTACCTTGTAATATAGCTTTTTTTTAAAATAATTCTGTTAATCAAGTTGTCTTTGAATTGTATTTATAAATCAATTCTATTCTACTCGAGATTCAGAGCGAGCATACACTCTACTGGCGCCCAACGAAAAATATAAAATAAAAATTTTTACTTAAAAAAAAAATAATTTTTTCACTTTTTCAAAAAAAAAATCAAAATACAAAACATAAAAATTCTTGCTACAATCAAGCAATTTGTAACAAATCCTTGCTACAATCAAGCCAACAAAAATGCCAAGGGTAAGAAGATCAATTTCGACGTCGAGATTGCAACGAGGCACATCAGCTTCGCGCTCAGAGGAATCGAGTGCAAATCATCAACCAACCCTAGCTCCGCGCATGGATAACACACCGCAAGGGTCTTCACCCAGGGTACAGCCTGCGCTGGTCCCTTCGGTGATGTTATCTGACACGCAACTCCAATATCTAATGAGTTAGAGGGCTGTGCCGAAGGAAACCCTCAGCGCATTTTCTGAACGATTCAACGGTGAAACCGATCGCAATAACTTCGAAACCTTCGCAATGAACCTGACGATTTTTAAGGAAGTAAAGAAGATTTCAGATGACGTAGCTTTGAAAGAATTACTTCTTTTACTTCGAGGTTACGCGGCGTTGTGGTTCTCTGGAGTCCAATTCGAGCTCGACAGCTGGGTTTCCGCTATCGATCGGCTTCGAGACCATTTTGCTCCGAAAAAGCAGGCATACGAAATTTACTCAATGATATTTCAAGAGAAGCAGAAAAATGATGAGTCAAGTGACATATTTATTGGAAAGAAGAGAGCCTTATTCGCAGAATTACCTCCACCGCGGTTTCCAGCAAGCGTGCAAATCGACATGATTTATGGACTCCTCCGACTCGATATCCAAAAACAAATAAAGCGAATTGATATCCTTTAATTTGCAGATCTTTCGACTAGCGCGCGCATATATGAAGCGCATTTAAAAGCAGAATCAAATTTAAATTTACAACGAATTGAATATCCGGTACCTGATCATCTGAGTAAGGATGTCGAAAAGGATAAGATGAAAAATCGCTGCAAATTTTGTAGAGCTAGTAACCACACCATTGATGTTTGCAGAAATCGCTTAGCTTTTATTCAAGAAAATAAAGCTTTTGAGTCAGCTTCTACTAAACAACCCCTTCAATGCCACAAGTGCGGTTTGGCAGGTTATTACAGATCAAACTGCCCCAACTGTCATCAACACCGTCACAACAATGCAACAACAAATAACGCTTGCAACTACATAAACATCAGCAATGACAACGGGCTACCTAAAGGATTATTGAGTTTCCATGAATTCAAAGAACTCGCTTGCATCGATACAGCGTCAAGAATGAGTCTTGCTAGTTATCCGTTCTATGAATTCTTGAAAAGTCGAAACCACGCCTTCAACCAAATACAAGCAAAGATCACTCTTGCAGATGGCGTCATTCGATCACAAAATGTTTGAACAACATATGTTGATATTAAGTTTGGAAATAAGACAACAAGGACATTTTTCATGATTCTGCCGGATACAAAATCAAAGCACACCCTTTTAGGTATTGATTTTATGGAAAAAGCCAACATAATAATCGATACATCGCAGTTAGAGTGGTTTTATGCTGATAAATCTGAATCCGAAGCTATAACAAAACATTCGCTCACAATGAATTCACATCTTCGTGTAACAAGCAAAGACGCATCGATAAAAATCAACCATGTGATGTTAATCACGATACGATTTATGTTGTCATTCATTGCCGCTACATATCGTCACACCACCGAAAAAGGCTACTCAAAATATATTTTTGGACCATATCCGTAATAGTCACATACCTACAGATGATCGCTTGTTTGGGCCACCCATTCGCACGCTTGACTTCAATATGGTAGATGTTTCGCTAAGGCCTGACGAAGCCTTAGATCTGGACGAAAATGCAAGGCAACAACTGGATTCAACTTTAAAAGAATACGAGATTCTTTTTGGAGATATGAGTACATCACATACAAATGTTTATCACAGCATCACCACAACTACCGAAGAACCGATTTCCTCAATAGCTTACAGGCTGTCACCAACCCGAAAATCACAATTGAAGCAAGAAATTTTATTAATGAAGCAAAAAGACGTTATCGAAGAAAGCGAAACAGCATGTGTATCACCAGTTATTATGGTTCCCAAGAAAGATGGAAAAATCCGCGTTTGTATCGATTATCGCCGCTTAAATGCTATAACGGTTCCAGATCGTTACCTGCTTCCTTGCATCGATGATCTACTTCATGCTGCTAAAGTTACACCTTATATGTCCACACTGGATTTGCAAAGCGGTTACTGGCAAATAAATATCAAACCAGAAGATATGGATAAAACCGATTTTATTACACCATTTGGAACATTTCGTTTCAAGCGGATGCCGTTTGGCTTACGCAACGCTCCCGCTACGTTTCAACGAACAATGGACAGGTTCCGAAATAGTCTTCTACACATCCTTATTTTAGTCTATCTGGATGATATCATAATTTGCTCAGAATCCTTCAATCAACACGTTGCAGATCTTCATGCAGTATTCCAGCATCTTCTCAAAAACGGTTTCAGAGTGAATTGTAATAAGTGTAAATTTCTTTGCCCAGAATTAACTTACCTTGGACATGTTTTAACTAAAGATGGCATTCAAGTAGATAAAAATAAAACACAAGCCATTTTAAAAATGACAGAGCCAAGAAACATCAAACAAGTGCTTTCCTTTTTGCAAACATGCTCATGGTATCGCCGCTTCATTTCAAATTTCGCAAAAATTAGCATGCCTCTCAGTTATTTAACTAAAAAAAACATTCCGTGGTTTTGGAAAGAAGAACAACAGCAAGCTTTTGACAAACTAAAACAACTATTAACTACTCCACCAGTACTAAAACAAGCCGATGAGAATGAACCATTCTTGATAAAGACGGATGCTAGTGGGTACGCCATAGGGGCAGTTCTAGTGCAGGGGGAGGGAGATATGGAACATCCTATTGAGTACGCAAGCCGATTATTAACTAATGCTGAAAGGAATTACTCGACAATTGAGCGCGAAGCTCTTGCAATTGTGTGGGCGGTAAACAAATTCCGAGGCTTCTTTGAAGGCTCAAAACTGATTTTACTCACGGATCATCAACCCTTCAAGTGGCTTATGAATTTGAAATCACCTACAGGCAGGCTAGCCAGATGGGCCTTACAACTACAACCATTTGATATCGAAATCAAATATATAAAAGGAAAACTAAATAATGTAGCCGATACTTTGTCCAGAATTCCAATATCTTTCGAGTCATATATGTTTGAAATTGATATACCAACCAAATCTACCAGAGATATCCGAACTGCACAAATGAGCGATGAAGACCTTGCAAGCATTATAATTACTCTTGAATCCATGGAAAGCACTGATGCAGAAATAGCTAAGAAGTATTCACTAGCGGGGTATTTAATAAATAATGGTGTTTTGTATCGTTACGCTAACTCAGAAAAAGACTCAGCCCAAATGGAAGTCCCAAATAAAGAGCGTACAGAAATAATAAAAGAATTTCACAGTGCTGATATTGCTGGTCATTATGGAATAGAAAAAACTAAAATCAAAATTATGGAGCATCTTACTGGCCAAAGATGTCAAAGGACATTCAACAATTTGTTAAAAATTGCGATAAATGCCAACGGTATAAACCTACAAATTTAAAGCCAGCAGGTCTTTTCCAATCGAGTCCAAACAATCAACGTTTTGAAGTATTAGCCTTGGATCTCTTCGGTAAATTTTTTTCAAGGAGAGCCTAATCAAAATTTTATTGAGACACCTTCACTGCCACCGAATGGCTTTTCATCCATATCAACTATGCCATTGCAATAGCCAACCAACACCAGCGCGTTGTTAGATGTTTCCATGAACAGCTCGAAGGCAATAAAACCTATAAGCAAGCAGACCGAAACACGCACTGCCGATGGCAAACGTCGTATTACACCAGTTTTTATACCGCTTCATCAGGAAGTGAGGTGGGTGCCGCTTTTGGTTTTTGAAGCTATTTACAAATAGTTTGAATTATGACATTGCAGCAACGCAACATCACATTTATCCAGCTCCTCGCGTCAAATTAGAACTGTTAGAGAAATGGTTGTTCTCACTACGCCGACTGTTGGCAACGTGATTAAAGAAATCGGTGCTACTTCAGCAGCCGCAGCTGCAGCTAAGTCATTAATAACTGAAGTGGAAAACGCATAAATATATCTTTTAATATTTTTCTCTTTTTTTTTTGTTTTTGTTTAATAAATATACAATTTTAGACGCCTGAATTCTCGTCTTCTAAAAGTAACCGACAGATCAAAACTGCCGCATGTCGATGGCAATGAAGTCAAATGATTTCGGCGGTTTTCGCAAAGAAACCAACGACGCAGAGTACACCAGCTACTGGACAGGCACACCATATCAAGCATCCTCATTCGCACCAAAACTGGATATTAATCAAGCCTCAAAATGTGAGTTCTACAAGGCAGTGCGTAATGTGCGTCTTCAAGTTCAAAATGGCAATGTAACAACTCCAACTTGCCTGCTGTGCAAGGTAACGGCTTATTGTGTTACTTTGGCTGCCAAATTATGGGATGTTTTCGTTGGTATGTTTCACTTTAAGTATAAAGAGATGCAATTTAATATTTTATGTTAAGGTTCGCCGGTAATCAATTGTAATCTATGCTCAAAGTATGCTATTACATGTAGCTTGGATGGTACACTACGTATATTCGATATGCCAACCAGTCAAGCCATGCTGCCGATAATCAGTTTGACAACTGCATCAGTGCAATGCGCATTTGTAAGATTTTCTTTTTAATTTATGTTCGTCGAACAAATTTTTTCAATCACACACATGTGTACAACAATTTTTACTCTAGTGCCGGCATGAAAAATATGTGTCATCACCAAATGTGGACTCCTACGTATTTGGGATATTGAAAAAGCTTGTGCCATTCTAGCCACAACATGTGCAGAAGTTTTTAGCAAATTCGGTCTAATCATGCAATTCACCATTACTGAGCACGGCATGCCATTCGTTGTATTTGGAAGTGGAAATTCGTATATATATTCGCCGCAAATGCAAAGCTGGCTCGTACTTTACACAAAGGATCCAATATTTCGCTATGGTTTGCGCACATCTATGCCCAAAGAGTTTAAAAAGAATTTCCATGCATATCCACTGTTAACGGTGCAAGGTACTGTGAAGAATTATGCCGCAAGTTTAAGTGATATGGAAATGTAAGAATGTTGGTTTTAATTATCATAAAGTTTTTATTTTGAAACAAATAAAATTTTAGAGATCCTAGTGAATGGCAGACGGCAGCTAAAGTTTTCTTCTTAGAAAACCAAATCAAACTGTGTGAAGCTGTCAAATCCGAGGACGAACTTAAGTATTGGTACTCTATGCTAGTTTATCAATTGGCTATCAATGGCAACGAAAAACCTCTTCGAATACTGTTGGACGATCTTTTGTGTCCTGCGCATGGCTATACACCTACAGAAGTTCTCGAGGAACGTAAAATATTAGTGAGTCATACAGACCTACTTTTTTCCGCATTATCGAAAAAACAATATGCGCATTTTTTATTTTAGTCAATTCCCAAAATTACATTGTTCGACAGAGCTTTGAAAATGCTTAAAACTCAAGCTAAGTGGCAACGCATTTACATGGAATACAATGCATTGTATTCGAATATGAAAAACTGATTTCTTTCGTATGATGAAGAGTAGTTGTAGTATTTTTGCTTATAATAGGTTAGGTAAGGTTGACACGGCTGTCTCTTATGAGACACACATAGGCCAATTAGGCCCGTTGTGATAACAGAGAGTTAATTATTTGCCTACTCTATTTCAACCAGTTGGAGCTATTAATAAAGCTTTGTAGTCTGAAGACCTGTCTGTAGTCTGTAGATTTTGAGAGACTGTCTAGGTCACTTTAAAACCAGTTCCCCAGAAAGAGGTGGCGTGGATGTGTTGTGGATTCTTCCTCCTCTTCACCTCTACATCTTCTCATCATCATCATCATTTTGGAAGATGTTAAATGTTCGGGCGTGGTTACCTAATAAGCAGTGCCCTGTTAGGACACCGATAACAGTATTTATTTGATCCCTTTTGAGAGAGATTAGTTCTTCGAGCGTTTCAAGCTCAGAGTTGGCCAAACCTGACGCGCCGTGTTGCATTTGTATCCCGTAGACCACCATATGTTGGTTCTTTTAAGGGAAAGCTTATTTGTGAGTAGTTTACATGTTGCAAGAGGTATACCAATTCTTTCCTTTTCTCTCACTAAGGTTTTGGTAGTAGGGGAGAGTGGGGTGTTGTGAGACATGGGGTGTTGTGAGACACGTCAATATCTGACATAGTGGTAATGTTATGAATGCTCACAACAACTGTAAGATATTTTCTCAATGGGATCTCAATGGGACACGTGTTCCTAGTGTCTGTAACAATTATGAGTTTTGATCGCGCTCTTAAAAGTTTTTTTGTACAGTTTGCCTTTGTGGAATTTCCAGAAACATTGACAATTAAACGTGAACGTAAATATTTATTAAAATGATATCTCTTCCATTGCCTTTAAGCCCACCGAAGTGATTTTGAAAAAAAAATTGCGGGTGATGATGGCGCAGTGGCCATTTGAAAATGTCGAATATGGGGTGTCGTGAGACAGTAAATATGGGGTGTTGTGAGACAGTTCATTTTTGTTTTTATTTCATTATTTTTAAAGCCATCATGCCACTAAATGCATATAAAGTATCGCCAAAGCCAAAAGGAAATGTGGCATCCATCCACCTAGTGGCAGCCATCAAAGAAATTGGCATAAAAAATAATTGTTTTCGAGTTGTCTGCAAATCATATTATTTGGATAAATCTAGAGTGTATGGAACCCGTTATATGGAAAAGTTGAAGACACAATTTTTTCCGCATCGGCTTAAAATGAAAAATTAGTCGATTTTGTTGCAAAGCAAAGTGTCAAAACTGGCAGGAAACCAGTTTTTCCAATATTTTACAAATTAAATTGGTTTTTCAAGGCGTCTGAGCTGAGCAGTGCACTAGAGAAGGTTAGTCCTCTGAAGTTTGATCCCCTATTCCAAAAATCAAAACACTGCCGGAAGCCTATGTATGCAACCGTATTTACAACTTCCAAGAATGTGGCATTATTGAGGAAAAAATCCGACCAAAAGAATGAAAAAAACTAAAACAAAAAAAAATCGCTGAAGGAACCAGCAAAACGTAGTCATCATACGAAATACGTGCCGGAATGAGTTTTGTCATTAGATGATGAAGATTTATACTTTTGCATCTTTTGTAGGGCAAACGTGCCAAAGAGTTTTTTTTTTTGGATTTGCCAAGGGAGTGTGAAATCTCATGAATACGTATAGCCCGTACTATACGCATGCACGACTTACATTCTAAAATCAGTCCGGACGAAAACAATTTCATTAGTTGTAATAAAAGTGATCGAACTGTTCATCTGCAGTGTGCCAAAATGAAAACCGGATATTTTAACTGTAAGCCGAATCAGATTAACGCGAACAATTTTTCTTATCTGTATTTTAATTTTTTTCCTATTTCAATAAGGACTTTAAGCAAAAAATTCCATTTTGTTATATTAATAGTAGTGTCTCACAACACCCCATAATTTTTTGAAATCCAAAATTCCAATCTTTTTTTCAGGCTTCAATAAAATTCTTAAATGTTTTGAATTTCAAAAAAATGTCATCGGAGGTTGTTAGGTAACTGAATAAGCTAAACAAAAAATGTTTCCAGAAAAAAAAAATATTAACTTTTAAAGAAGTTATCGTCCAAAAACTAAACCTGTCTCACAACACCCCACTCTCCCCTACCATTTCGAGCTAGTTCATCTGCTTTGCAGCTTCTTGGAAAGTCTCTATGCCCGAGGATCCAGCATAGGAAGATTTTTAGCTGCTCTGCCATCTCATTTAGAGATCTGCGGCAGCTTAGGACTGTCTTTTATGTTATTTGAACAGATTCCAGGGCTTTCAAAGCGGCTTGACTATCAGATAAAATGCAAATATCCTTAGCTAATATTTCATTCATCTGAAGCCAAGTAACAGCTTCATGTATAGCAGTGACTTCCGCTTGGAAGACACTGCAGTGGTCAGGGAGCCTGTTAAGTATTTCGGAATAGACTCCTCCCCCCACTTTGCCATAGGAATTTGCCATAGGAATGGACTGAATGGATACATCAAACTTTTTGTGGAAGAAAAGTTTTTGCGTGATGTAGTCTACGGTTTTGGGTATTTGAGGAAAGAGTTCCCTAACGCTTGAGTGTCCTATTGTACCTCCCCCCATTTAGAAGTGGTTTCCATTCGCATCGCTGTGTTACCAGCCATCTGTTTTGTTAGATCAAGTGGTATAAGGTGGAGCATTGTGTCGAGTGCGTCTGTAGGAGTGGTTCTCAATGCTCCGCTAATGCACAGCTCTGCTGAGCTTTGAACTTTGCGAAGTATGTTGAGGTGTGTTTGTTTGTCAAAAACTATCGTCAAAAACTATCGCCCGATAAACTTTGGCGGCTAATTTGAGCACCGATGTCTCCTCTAGACTATAAACTTGAGGGGTCTCTTCAAGACCTTAAAAATGGAATGTGCGTATGGTTTGGGTCCCAACCACATTATAACTTCCCAATGAAAACTAAATCAGTCTTGGATATGAACCCCAACTACGTTGACGACCACCGCAAACGAAAAACGGATAAAGATTTACGGATATGCACCTGGAATGTACAGACCCTTTCTAGGGAAAGTGCCACTGTCCAACTGGCGGAAGCCCTCGAAAAAATAAAGGCTGACACCACCGCCATCCAGGAGATGCGATGGAAAGGACAAGGCTGCTCTAAGAGAGCAGACTGCGATATCTACTACAGCTCCCATGCGAAGAAGCGCGAATTTGGATGCGGATTCGTCGTAAGTCGGAAACTACGCCATCTTGTTTCCCGGTTCACACCTATGAGCGAAAGGCTGGCGACAATCCGCATCAAGGCGAAATTCTTCTACATCAGCCTAATTTGCGCACATGCCCAGACGGAGGAAAAGGATAAGCTGTCAAGGAAACCTTCTACGCGAGCCTAGAGGACATGTATGATGCCCGGCCCATGACGTAAAAATAGTTTTCGGTGATTTTAACGCGAAGGTCAGAAAAGAAGGCATCTTTGGCTCCACTGTCGGTCAGTTAAGTCTCCACGAGACCACTTTGAATAACGGTCTAAGACTGATCGACTTCGCCGCGGCGCGAATCATGGTAGTTAGTAGCAACAGATTCCAACACCTCGATATCCAAAAGGCAACCTGGCTGTCCCCGAATCAAAAACCGCGAACCAAATTGATCATGTTGTGATCGACGGAAGGCACGCTTCAAGTGTACTGGATGTGCGCACATTTTGGGGGTCAATATTGACTCCGACCATTATCTTGTTGCAGCCAAGATCCGCATGCGATTGTGCAATGCGAAGAATGTACGCACAGGTGTGCAACGAAAGCTTGATGTCGATAAGCTGCTATCACAACGGACCGCCGAGGCCTACTCCGCTCAACTCTCAGTTAAGCTCAACCAACCTTACTCTTGCCTCGATGACGCTGGCGGACTTTGGGCGCATATATCCCACTCCATGCGCACTGCTGCTGAAGAAGTCATTGGTTTTCGGCGGCCGCAACCTCGCAACCAATGGTATGACCAGTAATGTCGCGATGCGACAGCAGCAAAATACGCTGCATATAAAAAACACTGCAGTCAGCTGCAACGCGAGCCATGCACGAAAACTATCGCGATAAGAGGAAGGAAGAGAGATGCCTTTTCAGACGTAAAAAAAGGAAGCAGGAAAAGCGTTAGCGAGAAAAAATTGAGGTGTACCAGGGCAAGAAGGATGTTTGAAAATTCTACCAGCAGGTTAAGCGTCTAACCCAAGGTTTCAAGCCCGGAGCATCCACTTGTAGAGATGAGAATGGTGATCTGGTTACAGATACGCAGTGCGCATCGAAATTATGGAGACAGCGTTTTTCCAATCTGCTTGCAGGCGACGAAACCAACAATTCCGCCCTTGGAGAATGCAGTCTGACACCACCAATCGCCAATGATGGAGTGGAAATTCCACCACCTAGCCATGACGAGGTTAAAGTTGCTATCCAGCGACTCAAAAACAACAAAGCCGCAGGTGCTGACGGCCTGGCTGCTTTTTTGAATTGCTTAAAACCGGCGGCAGTGAATTGATAAGGTGCATGCATCAACTCATCAGCAAAATATGGCTAGCGAAAAGCATGCCCGACGATTGGAATCTCAGTGTGCTTTGTCCTATACTTAAGAAAGAAGACCCGACAATCTGCGCCAACTACCGAGGTTTCAGTCTTATTTCCATCGCATACAAGGTTCTTTCGAGCGTATTGTGTGAAAGATTGAAGCCGCACACCAAAACATTGATTGGACCTTGAAGGAGTTTACATACCTTGACACCGCCGTTAACAGCAACAACAATGTCAGCCTGGAGATAAAGCGAAGAATAACAATTGCTCATAGATGCTACTACGGGCTAAGTAAACAATAAGGTTCCAGAGCCCTCTCTCGATCGACAAAACTAACACTCTACAAGACACTCATCATACCTGTGCTTCTCTATGGCGCTGAGGCTTGGGTGGTATCGCAAACAGAGAGGAAAGTTCTTCGCAAAATGTTTGGTCCTGTTCAAGTTGGCGACGACTATCGCATTCGAATGAACCATGAACTGTACGAGCTCTACAACGACATTGATATAGTCTAGCGTATAACAATTCAGCGACTACGTCGGCTGGGTCATGTCTTTCGTATGGATGAAAAAGCTCCAGCGAAAAAAGGTGTTTGAAGCGAATGCCGAGGGTCGACGACGAAGAGGAAGACCATGCCTCTGATGGATTGACCAGGCCGAGGAAGCCCTTACCGCGCTTGGTGAAAGAGATTGGAGACGGCGTACGCGAAGCAGAGACGCCTGGCGAGAGCTAATGAAGTCGGCCGTAACCCGTCAACTGGTTGTCATGGCCACCTAAGTAAGTAAGTAAAGTAAGTAACTTAAGTAGCTTTTAAACGCCAAATTTGCGTTTAAAGTCTTCTTTAATTGAACCTTTGATTGTTGGCAGCACTACTTCGTTGTTTTGCTTAAAGTTGGTATATATGCTTTTATTATCATAGGCAAAAAAATGGTTCTTGTTTCCGCTAAATCTGAACGATTTCTTGATTACTGTGAACTTTTTTTGTTACCGCTTTAGCGACTTCCACAATGAATAAGAAACGTTTATGAATAACAAATTAAGCAACGTTGTTTAAATCCTTAAACATTGCGTTACTAAACAACTGTTCAACTTTTGTTTAAGAAAATCTATTGAATAAGGCTGCTTTATAACGCTTGGTTGTAGACCCCATTTGTAACCCACTGCCTTTTTACATGAATATATGACTATATTGGCATTTTTAGCTCTTTCGAGTGGGTTTCCAATTAGTTTCCTATCTAAGATGAAACCCAGGTATTTTGCTTGATCCGAGAAATTTAGTCTTGTATTTCCCAGTTTTGGAGGACTAATTGTGGGTAAGTTGTGTTGTCTTGTGAAGATCATTAACGCAGTTTTGTCTGGGCTTACGCTAAGTCCACAGCTGGAAACTTTAGAGTAGATATATATTATCCTGTGGTGATAAAAGCAACGGCGTCAGTATAGGCTATCACTCTTCACCTATCTCTTTTTAGTTTAACCAGTAGTTCATTCACCGCTGGATTCCAGAGGAGAGGCGAGAGAACTCCCCCTTGAGGGTTCCCCTTGGTATAGATCTTAGCGTGGATGAGTTTCCGAGATTCGCACTTATAATTCTGCCTCTTAGCATTTGCTTTATAAGTGCTATCAGCGCAGCATCCACCCCAAGATCCGTCAGTGCATAAGTGATAGCCCCTGCCTTAACGTTGTTAAAGGCATCTTCTATATCGATGAATGCTATAATTGTATATTCCTTTTGGTGAAGGCTTTTTCAATGGTAGAGACTATGGAGTCGAGAGCTGTTTCCACGGATTTGCCTTAAGCGTAAGCATGTTGCGCTGGCGAAAGTGGGTTTACTTTTATTTTTAGTCTCAAGTTGATATCTATTAGTCTTTCGAGAGTTTCAAGAAGGAAAGAGGAGAGACTAATTGGTCTAAGGCCTTTTGGGTTAACATGTGAGCTTCTTTCTTCTTTAGGTATGAAAACTACCTTCACGTGTCTCCAGCGTTTTGGGATGTGATTCAGGTCAAGACATCTTTGGAAGATCATCAAAAGCCATTGGCTTAGAATGTCGTAGGTTTTTTGAATTTAAATTTGGGCTTTGCTGTCTGGTCCTGGGGACTTGAACGGTTTGAAGCTTTCAATTGCCAATTTTAGCTTCGATTCTGTAATAATGTTTAATGAGTTGTCAACAGCGGGAAAATGCTCTTCCAGTGTTGGAACATTCCCTATCTCTGAACAGCCTAGGAAGAGAGTTTCCACTTATATATTTAGAGATTCTTCACGGGTGATAGCCCATGTTACGTCTTCTTTTCGCATGAAGCTCAGGTTAGGAGGGCTGCTTGCAAGAATTTTCCTAAGTCTCGACGCCTCAGAGGTTTGTGATATTTCTTCACAGAAGGTTCTCCAAGATTGTCGTTGTGCCTTTCGTAATTCTTTCTTGTATTCTTTTAAGCCATTTTATAGGTTATCCGCAAATCAGTGGATCCAGTGGCTTATGCTTTGTTGAAGAGGTTTCGGCTCTTGTTTCAAAGCCCTTCTAGCTTAGTGGCCCACCACGGGGGCTTTTTCTTCTTTTGGTGTTGAAAACCTTTTGGTGTTTTCAGTCGACACGCGACGTCTAGAGCTTTATTCATTGATATGGTAAGATTATCTACTAGATCGTCTAAGGATTTTTTGCAGGTGGGAGGACATGGTAGTCCATTACTGAGATCTGTTTTTAATGTATCTAAGTAGAGACCCCATTTTACTTATCTGAGATAACGGAAACTGCGCGATCTCGGAGCAAAGTCATCTATGTCAAAATAATAAACCTATGATCTGAAAAGGAGTGTTCTTTTGAAACCTTCCAGTTCCTGATCCTATTTGATATACGGTCAGAGGCAAGAGTAATATCTAAGACTTCCTGCATGTTACTAGTGATAAATGTAGGTTCATTGCCTATATTACTTCGAATAAGGTAAGTAGAGAGGATGTATTCGAAAACAGACTCACCCCGTTTGTTGGTGTCTGAGCTTCCCCAGATCACATGATGAGGGTTCGCATCGCACCAGATTATTAGGTCTTTGGCTGTCACTTTTGCTGTCGCTGTGGAGACCAGTTCTATTAAACTGGGTTCGGGAAGGACATCGTGATCCCGATGTGGGTCGCATCGTACGCCGATGCGACCCACAGACTACTTTGGCCTATCTCTACGCTTATGGCCAGTGTACTTGTTGCTGAAATTAGAGAGAATTAAAGCCCTCAAATTATTTTTTATGAGAACACACGCCCTTGGTTTACCTTGTGATCTGGTATATATAAGCGTATATGTTGAAGTATTGAGTCCGCATACCAGGCCGCAGACTTCCCACGGCTCCTGGATAAAGACAATACTTCTCCGTTTTTGGTGAGGTGGAGAATGAGACTGAATTACGCAGCCTTAGAGTGGTGGAGGTTCATCTGTGCTACTCTCAGCATCAAGGCTGGTAGTAGACAGACTGACCTCTACGACAGTGATGTCAGACTCATCATACTCATCAATTGAAGAGGTCCTCCTCCAAGGAGGACAACCGAAGAGACTGTGCCAGTTCCGTATCAGAGCTAGTGTCGTCTGTTGCAGAAGAGCAGGATTGGGGAGATGGGTCGTCGTTAATTGGTTAGGAAGCCTGCTCTTCCTCCAATAACGCCTCATTATTTTAAAAGACCCTAATTTTGATGGAGGTGAAACCATAGTCTACCACATAGCCTTTGCCGATCTAAAGTCCCCTTTTGGCTCTTCAACCGCTCTTGTTCGGTAAGGGATCTGATCCCTATCAACGACCTCAATTATAGCGCCCGGCCATACCTCCCCTATCCTGGAGATCGCAATCTTGTAGAGATAAACTGATCTCTGGTCGGCGCAGGCGCTCAGCTACACGGGGCCCTGATGCCATCCACTGTCGCGACAAGAAGGGCCCTTGCCGGGAAAGTCCTTCATAATCGGAATGAACATAGTATCCATTTTGACTACTGCCTTCCACCCTTTTTCAGGCGGTATGCTGCCGTCCGGATCGCTTTTGTCTATTGCTGCTATTGCGATCTGCCCAGCTACAATTTCGCTGAAAAGCTTAGGAGTGGCTTTGTTGTCACAAACTTTTACGGCCACCGACTGAGGCTGACGGACCTCCTCTAGGGATCTCTGCCGCTTTGCAGGCATCGGTTTTGGGGAAGCTTTCGCTTTTCCTATGATGCCCACCGCCCTTTTCAAGGATATCTTCTACTGCGCGGTACGCAGGTTTTCAGGTACGCGTGAAATGCGGTCCCTTACAAGTTGCGCTGATTTCCGCGTAACTTTGACCCCATCGATAAGCGGCGCAATTTTAGCCGGGAATGACTTGCTACTTCCACTGCCAACAGTTTCCATTGCAGATTTGGTGGGATGCTTCTCGCTAGGAGCGTTTAAAGACCACGTGTCTGTAGGCTGTTGGACTGGTGAAGCGTTTAAAGACCGTGTATCTGATACTGCTCAGAACTGCATCGGGTTGGTATTTAAAGACGGCCCGTCTTGTGTTTTTGAATTGTTTTCTTTTATTTACTTCATGGCTGGTTCTTGCGGTCACCCTCCCCTCGTTAGACGAAGATAGTTAAACGAGCAGGTTTCGAGAGCTTTCCTCGAACGGGATCGGGGCTGCATTCGAGTGCTTTAAGGCAACTTCGCGTGGAGTCCCGATCCAGCCCGAGACTTGGTTCGGAGTCTGCCAGTACGCTGACCAATAAAAATAGAGGGCAAAAGATGTCCACTGTGCCCTAATACCTATGCCGCAGTTACTCCCTGAGGCAGCCAAGTATCAGAGAGGCTCCATTACAATACAGGCGGATATTATACTCCCTGCCTGCAAACCATTGTAGTGTATATAGCATACAATGTATAAGCTAAACAAGACGACGTGGAATCTGCATGGCCAGCAACTTTCCGTCACTCGTTTGACTAACAGTGAGCTACGTTGTGGAGTCTGTCTAGTCAGTATATTCCCACGTAGCTTGGATATATGAATATACGCTGCACACTCAATACAGATTATACACACAACACATATAATACACATAATGTAATAATTGTTGATGTATGTGTAGTTTAAGTAGCTCCAGCGGTTTAACCACAGAGCATAAGTTTCAGTTTAATAAAGACACTAACAGAAAGAAGTATTGTTTTAATTAACATGTTAAGTGGATATATTACATGGCGATCCTGCCAGGAGACCGTGACAATATTTTTAAGCTGGTACAACTATCAAAGTGTTAAACGCGCAGTAGAAAAACTATGTAGAAAAACTAGTGGAAAACTCTAAATAATGTGCACCACACTTTCAGCGTAAAATGTAAAAAAAAAAAAAATCAAGTTTGCTTTGTGTTTTCGTGTGACTTTGATAAATTATATAAAATTTAAAAAAAAAATATGATTTAATAGTTTTGCAATACTAATAACAAAATATACACCAATATGTAGGCAACAATGTCACATATATTGAACAAAACAAAAAAAAAAAAACTTTATCTGGAAAGAATTGACAAAACAAAATTACAATCTTTATATATGTGCAAAACTTTTTTATAAATAAACATATACATCTTAAAGCCGCACACATGAGATTAAATGCAAATTAAATAAAAATATGCCTTTATTAAACATAAACAAAAATTAAAAAAAAAAAAAAATAATAATAACTCGCCAATTACTATAAACAAAAAGTGAAGAAACCCTCTTGAAAGCGAAAAAAAATCCACAAGCCGTATGATCGACGATCAGCTGACAAGCGAAGTACCGATCCAACAAACCACATGCAAGACCATCCACAAGCCGCAAGATCGACGATCCGCTGACAAGCGAAGTACGGATCCAACAGACTCACACTGAACACCAGCAAGACCCTACACCTCAACTCTAAGACCATACTGACCAGCAAAATTAACGAGCAGCTTATCACATTAAGTATCAACGTCATCAACGTAATGTCTGCATTTAAGTATTCAATAATATGTTGTATTTTTAGGTATTTTTTATTAAATGGCTTAGTTTTATTATAAACCTTTGAATGTTCAAGATATAATTCAATACGCTAAAATTCTTTAAAATTCAAGTTAAATATTGCATGTTTAAAAATTGAATAGCACTTACTACGGTTAAGTAGTTTAGTTTAATTTTTCAATAACGACTAAATTAAAAATGGGTAAAACACAATCGAAAATAGATAGGCCCAATGCAAATATTATTAATGAAGTAGAAATCCCTGTAAAGTCGGATAACACTGAGGTATACCTACTGATTATAGAAGCTATACTTCTTGTTTCAATGGCAATTAAAATTTATGAGATCCACAAAAAATCTTTAAAGAAAACCTATTTGGCAAGAGCCCAATCTATGGCGCAAATATAAGAAAAAATATATAATAAAACATTCTTCATTTTAGCAAAATCAAAGCGACAATAAGTTTAATGCCTACTACGTATGATCCGTTGCATTTGCCTGTATTTTTTTTAGTATTTAGGCTCTGAAATATATATGCTCAAATCGCAAGTTGCCGTTATACGCATGTGCACAAATCCTTGTATATGGAATGGAATGGCTTCAAATAGTCGACAAAATAAAACCGTTAAAAGAAAAATTTTATAAATCCTTCAAATGTATTAATGTTAATAGGCCGATTTCACAAGAAACGTTAATCAAACACGTTAATGTCTTGTTAAAAACAATTGGGGATATACAGTATATTCTTAATCTCCATTTTGAGAAATTTAATGCAAAACATAAGGAGCAGGCAATTAAATTCTACACTGACCTTTGTAGTAAAAGTTTAAAATTAGCTCAAGACAAAGGCATAGAAATACAACTTTCAACAGTTCTAAGCGAACAAGTTGAAAAAAAATTGTCAAAACTGGCATGTGTTACGAAGATTCAGGAGAAAAAGAAAAACTTCATCAACTTACAGAATTGCTTAACACCAATATACAGCCTGAAACAGTTAACATGCCTCAGACTGCGTCAGAATTTTTGAACTTAGCCTCGAAAATCCTTCCAGATTTCGACGGCAGCTCAGAAAATTTACAAAGTTTCTAAGCCGCGTTGGAATTAGTTAACACTGTTAATGAAAACAACAACGCTATAGCGATTAACCTTATTAAAACAAAATTAAAAGGTACTGCAATTAACTTAATCAAAGGTTCGGCAACAAACATAACAGAGATTATAGAATCTTTAAAACAAAAAGTTAAAGGTGAATCAATTGATGTCATTAGCGCAAAGCTTATGAACATCCGCCAAAACTCTAAACAAGCGAATTCATATATAAAGGAGGTAGAAGACCTCACACAAAAGCTCCAAAGCGCCTATATATCTGATGGACTCACTCCACATTTGGCCGAGCAGTACTCAACCAAAACCGCCATTAAGGCAATAATTAAAAATTCAACTAATGAAAAAGTTAAACTAATAATGGAATCGGGCCAATTCAACAATATGAATGAGGCCGTTTCCAAGTTCATAAACAGTTGCACTGAAGCAGCTGGAAATGACCATTCAGTGTTATTTTATAAAAGAAACCGGAATAACTTCCAAAGATATGGGAATAATTTCCGTGGACGCGGTCGTGGCCGTGGTCAATCTCGTGGACCAAGTCATAATTTCTATAATGGAAATTATAGCAGTAATAGCGCTCGTGGCTTTAATATCGGTCGTGGCTATAATAATAGCTATCGTACATATAAAGGTAATAATAACAATAACAGAAATATTAGGGTGAATACAGAAAATAATGTGGGAAACCCGAACACCTCAGATACTCACTAAGAAATCCAAATAATACAAATAAAGTCTATTACCTAAATCTAAATCTAACTAGCTATATTTCTTCAAGAACAAATCTGAATGATAACATTACATCCTTCCTCATTGACACAGGAGCGGATATATCTATCATTAAAAATAGTCAGGTTACATCAGTAGACATAGAAACTAATGTAATAACAAGCCTACACGGCATTGGTAAGGATATAACAAATACAATAGGAAAAGTTAAAGCAGATCTTAAGATTGAGAACCTCCTAATAAAGCATAATTTTCATGTAGTGGATGACCATTTCCCTATACCAGCTGACGGAATACTGGGACTCGACGTTGTCAAGAAATATAATTGTATACTTGACTATAAAAAAGATCGAGACTGGTTGATACTAAGACCAGACGATTTCCCAGAGGATATTGCAATACCAATGAGAAATTATCCATATATCAATTCAATATCCATCCCAGCCAGATCAGAGATGGTAAGACTAATTAATATTCATTCAAACGAAAAAGAGTTCCTCATCCCTCACCAAGAGCTTCAAAGCGGTGCTTTTATCGCTAACACAATTGCAGCAAGCGAACAAACATTTATTAGAATATTGAACACCACAAATGAAAATGTAGTTATACCAAACATTCAAATAAAAACAGACAGTCTACAAAACTATAATATTATGTCATTCAATGATAAACAAACTAATCATATAAAGATACAGAAACTATCCAAAAACTTTCCACAGTTTATAAAGTCAAAGTTAATAGATCTTTGTAGTAAATACATTGACGTGTTTGCATTGGAAAATGAAAAAATTTCAGTAAACAATTTTTATAAACAAAAGCTTCGATTAAAAGATAATGAACCAACGTATATAAAGAACTATAGGATACCTCATGCGCATAAAGAAGAAATTAAAAAACACGTACAAAAGTTAATAGATGATGATATAATAGAACCATCAGCATCGGAGTTCAACAGCCCGATACTGTTGGTACCGAAAAAATCGCTTCCAGGTAATAGCAGTAAAAGATGGAGACTAGTAGTGGATTATAGAGGAATTAATAAAAAATTAATTGCGGATAAATTTCCTCTGCCAAGAATAGATGATATTCTTAATCAACTAGGCAGAGCAAAATATTTTTCTTGTTTAGATTTAACCTCAGGATTTCATCAGATCGAACTTGATGAAAATTCTAGAGATCTCACATCCTTTTCAACGGACAATGGTTCATTCCGATTAAAACGTCTACCATTTGGGTTAAAGACATGATACAATAATTTTATAAGGTAGTCCAGACATTTGACGTCTTCTCCCAAAAATGAAAGTTCATACCCTTAGTTGACAACTATTACAAAAGAGAGACTTTTTGACGACATCACAGGCACTCAGTTGTACAAAAATCATACTATTCCGCAGTACAATTTAGAAAAATGTACTTGCGTTCACTACGTTTTATAATACTTTTTTATTACAAAAAAAAAGAATAGACGTATTCACGATTCAGTGCAGTTGTCAGTGTAGTTGAGGACTTGAGGAGTTGTACAGTCGCGTACATTGAAAAATTTTACAGCTTTGAAATAGTGATTTAACATTTAAAAGTTTAAGGGCCAGTTTCACCAACTATACTTAAGTTAAACTTAAGTATAAGCTCTGAAAATGCATCTGAAAATGGCCGTAACAAACTTAATTAAGGGCCAGTTTCACGACTATTATTTAACCAATTGGTTAACTAACTAAAAGCTGTTAGTTAACTATAACTTTTCGTGATTTGGGTTTCACAATGCTTTAGTTAACTTATGGCAATTGTGTAAACAAAATATCGCAACACTGTATAAAACATATGTTTTTGTTATTTTCTTTAATACTTTTTTTGCACAAGGGACAAAATAATGGATGCAAAACAAAGTGCAAACGCGTTATGTCCTAATTTTTCACAAAAATACATTTATTTTCTTTTGGAAATTGTTAGTATATATAAACATAGTCCGAATTGCTATCAACACCGTAATTCCAATCGGGATCCATCGTTATTTGTTTCACGTTTCTATTGTTGCTTTTTTCTATTACATAAATCAGCTGTTAGTTAACTAATGGCTTAAACCACCACCAGTGGTGGCTTAATCTCTAGTTAACTTTGATTGTGAAACTCAAATCTGTTAGTTAACCTCGGGTCAGTGGTTAACTAATTGTCTTGAAACTGGCCCTAAGCAATGCACACAGTTTTGTTTGCAATTACATCGAAAAAGTACATTTTAAGCTAAAAGACGCAACACAACCCTAAAAAAACAAAGTCAACACAACCCTGCTTATCATTAGTTTTTGAGAGAGAATATTTTTTTATGTTTACAAAAATTAAGGGTATGTCATATATCTGGACTGCCTTTCTCTAATTCTATCATGGGTTAAAGATAGCTCCAAATTCATTCCAAAGAATGATGACTATCGCATTTTCTGGTTTGACACCAGCACAAGCCTTTTTGTACATGGACGATTTAGTTGTGTTGGGCTGCTCAGAGAAACACATGTTCAAAAATCTTTCAGATGTTTTCGAGATCTGTCGAAAATATAACCTTAAATTGAATCCAGAAAAGTGCTCATTTATCAGTCACGAAGTGACTTATTTAGGGCACAAGTGTACAAATAAAGGAATTCTTCCAGATGATAGTAAATTCAAAATTTTTTCAGACTATCTAACCCCCAAAAATCCAGATGAGACCAAGCGATTCGTTGCATTCTGCAACTACTATAGCCGCTTTGTCCCTAATTTTGCGCAATATTCGCGCATCTTAACGGGACTATACAAAAAAAATACATTATTCAAATTTACTCAGGAATGTGAGAAATCATTTCAATATCTGAAAAATGCACTTCAGTCCAAATATACTACAGTATCCTGACTTTCAGAAGCAATTCTGCATCACCACAGATGCAAGCAAATATGCATGCGGAGCCGTACTAACTCAAAATTACGGTGATAAACAACTTCCCATAGCATATGCCTCGAGAGCTTTCACGAAAGGTGAAAGTAATAAATCTACGATCGAGCAAGAATTAGCCGCAATACACTGGGCCATCACGTACTTTAAGCCTTACGTTTACGGAAAAAAGTTCTTAGTAAAAAGTGATCATAGACCACTATCATATCTATTTGCAATGAAAAATCCTTCTTCAAAACTCACGCGCATGAGGTAAGATTTAGAAGAGTACGACTTTATTATCGAGTATCTGAGGGGAAAAGAAAATTATGCAGCAGACGCCTTGTCGCGCATAGATTTTATGGAAATTAAGAAAATTCATGAAACTAAACTTAATATTTTAAAGGTATCAACAAGATCACAAAATAAAAAACAAACAGTAGTAGAACCGGAAATAACAAATAGGTTAGAAAAAAAGTCGTCAGAAAAATGTAAGGTATATGAAGCATTTAACAACAGTGAGAATAGAAAAATAGCCCGCCTGACATTAAAAAATAATAATTTAAATATTAAAAGAGGCAAAAGAATTTTGGGCTCAATTAAAATTGATATTATCAATCGGAAAATTGATTTAGATCAACTATTCCGACAGCTTGAAAGACTAGCTGGTAATATTTATATAAAAAAGTTGCAACTGTCGCTAGATGACAAAATATTTCAAAAAGTACGTACAGAAGAATTTAAAGAAAAAGGGATCGCTACCCTAAAAAACCTCACAATAATGCTAATACCAAAGGTAACTAAAGTAAATGATGATGAAAAACAAAAAGAGATATTACAACGTTTCCACGATGATCCTGTATTTGGAGGACACCCTGGAATCACCAGATTAACCAATAAAATAAAAAGAAAGTTTTACTGGAAAAACATGTCGAGAGACATATCGAAATACGTAAAATCATGTGAGAGTTGTAAGAAAAACAAAACCTTACAATATACAAAAGAACCACTGATTATAACAAAGACTCCTGCGTTTGCATTTGACGATGTACAAATATATACTATCGGTCCGTTTCCAAAGTCGGAAAACGGAAATGAATATGCAATTAAAATTGTATGTAACCTAAGTAAATACTTAGTAGCAATTCCAGTTGAAAACAAAAGCGCAGAAACAATTGCAAAAGGAATCTTTGAACAATTTATTCTTACCTATGGTCCAATGAAAAAAATCATAACAGACATGGGTACAGAATACAAAAATAAAATTCAAAATGAATTATGTTCCTTATTAAAAATA
This sequence comes from Tetanocera ferruginea, assembly GCA_958299015.1. Classification (NCBI taxonomy): domain Eukaryota; kingdom Metazoa; phylum Arthropoda; class Insecta; order Diptera; family Sciomyzidae; genus Tetanocera; species Tetanocera ferruginea. Next base: position 70,969,994 of record OY282641.1, on the reverse strand, counting down.
GAATCAATAACATCCACACCATACCACCACCAATCACTAGGTATGGTGGAAAGAACCCATAGAACATTCAATGAATACGTGCGAGCGTACATCTCAACTGATAAAACAGATTGGGACGTATGGTTAGCATATTTTACGTATTGCTATAATACGACACCTTCGACAGTACATGGATACTGCCCTTTTGAACTAGAGTTTGGAAAAACTCCAAATACATTCTTCGATATTACAAAAAATAATATCATAGATCCAGTATTCAATATTGAAGCATACGATAAGGAAGTAAGATTCAGAATTCAGACAGCAAGTAAAAGGGCTAAGGATATGGTTGAATTAGCCAAAATAAAAAAAAAAGTTTATACGACCAATCCGTAAACAGTTTAGAACTAGATGTAGGAGATAGGAGACTTAGTGTATGTTAGAAATGAAGCGGGTCATAAATTAGAAAATAAATATAAGGGACCATTTAAAGTAGTTTCATTAGATAATAGGAACAACTGCACCATATTAGACGAGAAAAACAGGACAATAACTGTGCACAAGGACAGACTGAAACATGCAAAATGAAAGCAATAGCTATATAAAAAAAAAAATTAACAATAATCAGATTTTAAAAATAAACAAGAAAAATTATGTATTAATAGTTTTATATATATTTTATTATTATAAGTTACTTATAAATCAAATGCTAATATTATATAAAAAAAAAAGAAAAACAAATAATTTTAACACAATATAGGTTTTATATATATTTTACAACTTCAGATCGAAAAAAAATTTTATCAAGTTTATAAAAATTTTGCAATAAATAAGAATGACTTCTTACTAAGATCATTCTAAATGAAATGGGAGGTGTAGTGTATATAGCATACAATGTATAAGCTAAACAAGACGACGTGGAATCTGCATGGCCAGCAACTTTCCGTCACTCGTTTGACTAACAGTGAGCTACGTTGTGGAGTCTGTCTAGTCAGCATATTCCCACGTAGCTTGGATATATGAATATACGCTGCACACTCAATACAGATTATACACACAACACATATAATACACATAATGTAATAATTGTTGATGTATGTGTAGTTTAAGTAGCTCCAGCGGTTTAACCGCCGAGCATAAGTTTCAGTTTAATAAAGACACTAACAGAAAGAAGTATTGTTTTAATTAACATGTTAAGTGGATATATTACACCATCCAATAGGCACGGAAACGCATAACACCTTGAATTAGGGAGTGGATAGCTCTAAGTACATTGCTCCTGAATGATCTATATGGCCCTGCCAGGAGCCGAAGTTCCAGTCATCGTAGCCCATTGAGACATTGCAACTTAATGCCATAAACCGCATCAAGGTGGCTATCCACGTAGGCGTTTGCTTATAATAAGAAGTTGATAAAATTGGTACCGCAAATAAAAAAGTCTAATTAAAAGTCAAATTAATGTTGTTTATTTATGTTAATGTTTTTTTACTATTAGCTCATATGCTGTAAAATTTTTCATAAATTCATAAAACTATGCCTTTTTGTTGTAGCTAAAGCAACAAAAGCTCCGCTATTCTTAAAATTTATTAAAATTAATAAGTTATATGTAAATACCATAAGAAATATTTATAATAAAAATTTCATATTTATTGCGATTATTTTTTGTGCTATTTCTACCCACTCTGTAGACTTTAAAAAGAGCAGCTGAAAAATGTATTTATTGGGCTTACCACATAGACAGAGTAATAACTCAAAGAATAAGAAGGAAATAATAAGCGCAAACGTGCCAACCAAACGTGCCAACCAAAATCTTCTAGTCCCCTGGCTAAGCGGCTTTCAGTTCCCACTTCCTCGTCACATGCGCCCTCGCCACATTGTACCTCAGATGAATATTCCTTTACTTGAAGCTTCAATTACTTCTGCATCTAGTGAAAATGCTGTACCGGAAACTTTAGTTGAAAACTCAAGCGATAACTTGGCAGCTCAAGCTATTGCTGTTCAACCTCTAACTGAAATAATTGCTCTAAGAACATAGGACTAACAACATTTTTAACCGACTTCAAAAAGGAGGAGGTTCTCAAGCTGGTTTTTAGGTACAAATATGGGTAGGTACAAATATTAGGTAGGTACAAATATGGTTTCTCTGTTTTTTTTTTTTTTTTGTGAATGTATGTACATCGATTACTCCTAAAGTACTTGCCCGATTACCGTAATTTTTTGTCAACATATAGAGATTATCAACGCGGAGGTGCCCGTCTATGAAAGAGGGCGGTATTCGGAAAAGGGGCGTGTCTCTATAAGAAAAACACTGTATCTCAGTAAATATTGACACTACGGTAATAAAATTCACAGTAAAATTACAAGGGCAAGCACAAATATTTAAAATGACGATCACTTAAGTGGGCGTAATTCTAAAAAAAGGTGTGGCAATATTGTAAAAACTCTGTATCTCGAAGGAAATTGACACTAGAGTACTGAAATTAGGTACAAAGGTAGGCACAATTATTGAAAATTACTTTAAAAAAAGTGGGCGTAATTCGACAAAGGGGTGTGGCAATATAAGAGAATTACTGTGTCTCGAATAATATTGACATTAGGGTACAGAAATTTATTACAATGGTAGGAAAAATTACTACAAATTTTTGTAAAAAAAAAAAATTGGCGTTATTCGAGAAGGGGAGTGGCAATATTAAAAAAAACACTGTATCTCAATTACTATTGACACTACGATACTAAAATTTAGTACAAAGGTAGGTACAAATATAACAAATAACTGCCAGTAATGTGGGCGGTATTCGATAAAGGGGCGTGTCACTATAAGAAAAACACTGTATCTCTGTAAATATTGACACTAGAGTACTAGAGTCAATAAAATTCACAGCAAAAATGCAAGGGTAGGTACAATTATAAAAAATAACGGTCAGTTAAGTGGGCGTTAGTCGTCAAAGAGGTGTGGCAATATTAGAAAAACTCTGTATCTCGAATAATATTGACACTAGAGTACTAAAGTTAACTACAGGGGTAGGCCAGTTATAAAACAATTAATTTCAATAAAGTGGGCGTTGTTTGATAAAGGGGTGTGGCAATATATGAAACACACTGTATCTCGAATAATATTGACACTGGAGTACTAATGTTGACTACAGAGGTAGGCACAATTATAAAAAATGTATTTCAATAAAGTGGGCGTTGTTTGATATAGGGGTGTGGCAATATATAAAAACATTGTATCTCGAATAATATTGACACAAGAGTACTGATATTTAGTACAGAGGTAGGCACACTTATAACAAGTTATTGTGAATAAAGTGGGTGTCATTCGACAAAGGGGTGTGGCAATATTAGAAAACACTAAATCGAATACTGACGCTACTAACTGAAAAAGTACAGACATAGGCACAATTATTACAAAATACTACCGAGGAATTGGGCGTTATTCGACTAAGGGGTGTGGCAGTGTGTAAAAAAACTGTATAAAATTGACTTAAGGGTGATAAAATTCATTGTTAGAATGGGTAGAACTATTGAAAACACTATGACAAAGAGTGTGATATTCTTGACAAAGAGGCGTGTCACTATTACAAACACACTATATTTCATTCAATATTGACATTGGGGTACTGATAAAAATACAAGAGTAGGTACTGATAAAGATACTGACAAAGAACAGAATAAGAAACGACAGAAAAGCATTTTCCATATTATGAGCATAAATAATTGGTGTTTAATTAATTTAAACACTTTTTTATTATATATCATTTACTCTTAAAAGAAAGAAATAAAAACTTTTTAACAAAAAAAAAACCTACTTCAAAATCACTACAAAGTAAAAAATAATTTTAAATTACTTTTACTATTTATTTCTTGGTCAAACTTGATAATTTATTTATATTCATTATTATATTGGAAATCTTATGATATCAATTATTCTGGATTTTTTTTTTATTTATATCATAAATATATTAATTCTTTATGATAATAAAAGCTTCGAAGTCGGCGCTAATATAATCAGATTTTTTGTGCAGCTGCTACACACGTATAGCATTTTAATTAAGATTTAAGAAAAATTAAGATTACAAATTAATACAGCGTCACCTAAGCAGGATATTCACAAATAAAAAAGTCTTAAATAGAGTAGGGATGGCAAAAATATCATGATTTTATGTCAATGGTTAGCGCTGACTAGAAGCTTTTATTGTCATAAAGAATTAATATATTTATGATATAAATAAAAAAAAATTCAGAATAATTGATATCATAAGATTTCCAATATAATAATGAATATAAATAAATTATCAAGTTTGACCAAGAAATAAATAGTAAAAGTAATTTAAAATTATTTTTTACTTTGTAGTGATTTTGAAGTAGGTTTTTTTTTTTGTTAAAAAGTTTTTATTATCTCTAGATTACAACCTGACACATCAACTAACAATATTTTAACGTTTGTCGAACAGCGTAATTTTTTACCCCTAAATGCTTTTCGTTCATGTTAAAAACTTGGCAATAAGCCCACCCACGCCTCCTTTATTCTCACAGTTGCAGCTGAAGATTTTGAAACTGTTCTTAGTTCTAATATGTGGGCCGATAATATTCTCGTTTCTGAGTTCAAACCTAAAAATAAGTCTAGGAAGTCGAATAACATCGCCCGTCAAACCCAAAAAAACTAAAAAGGTTATCCCTTTACCATCAAAATGTAAGGGGATTGCGTTCTAAAACGCGGGACATATATCTGTCGACTTAGAATTTTTCTGAAGATATTATCGGGTTTACTGAAACGTGGTTGAATGAAGACATTACTGACTTGGAGTTGTTCGACAATAGTTTCCAAGTATATAGAAAGGACAGACACTCCAGCAATATTCTTTCTGTTGGTGGTGGTGTTTTTATAGCTGTAAGGAACTGTTTTGACAGTTCCTTTGTTGATATTCCCTGCGCCTCTAATATTGAGCTAATATGCGTAAAGTTGTACATTGTGGCTCAAATGTTTACATAATTAATGCATATGTTCCACCAAACAGTAGTGCAGAGGTCTATAGAAGTCTGGCAGATTGTCTAGACTTTATTCTTAATATTCTTGACGTTAATGACGACATTTTATTGTTGGGCGATTTTAATCTGCCTAACTTAAAATGTCATTCTTCTGACGATGATACATTTTTTGTGCATAGACTCTCGGAGAGCATATATTCGTTGATAGTATATGTTCTGACTTACAACAAGTGAGTTGTATTTATAATAGTCTGGAAAGACTTCTTGACCTGGTCTTAGCTACAGATAGTAACAATGTCATTGTTAAGAGGACCTTCCATGCTCTTACTACTATTGATGTATATCATCCAACATTGAGTATTTGATATAAATCGGATAGGGAATATAATCAACTTGAGTTCAATCGACCAGGTTTATGAATTCAATTTTAAAAAAGCTGACTTTTTGAAGTTGAATCATTTACTTAACAATAAAGTTAACGTAATTTTATAATATATAAATGGACATAATCTTAATGAATCCATAAATTTTTTTATTTGGAACTCTGCTGTAATTTCTGCATTCGAGTAATTTCTCAGTCCGCACCATATAGCCTCAAATTTACGAAAAACTCGGCGTACCCTTGGTACACAAAGGAATTAAAAACACTTCGCAATAATAGCAATAGGGCTTGGAAGAGATATGTCTGTAGTTTGGGTTCAAGTGACCTACAAACGTTTGTTTTTGGAATTTCAGAATCTCTCAGCTGTATTATGCAATGAATATTTAGACAATATTAAGCTGAGAATATTGTCTGACCCAAAGAGATTTTGGGGGTTCATAAATACTTAGAAAAAATCTGATGGATTTCCTTCATCCTTCAAAACTCTTTATGGATTTACGGACGATCCTTCTATAATTTGTGGCCTTTTTGCCAATCTTTTCAAGGAATCTTTCTATTCTGATTCTTTTAACCCTGATGAAGGATACTTTGACTACATGAACTCTTCACCCAGGGTCTCTTTGGAATATATATCTTACACCTCTGAGGATATTTTAAAGTATATTGGGACAATCGACGAGGACTTTGGCGATGGACCTGATGGAATTCCTGCCGCATTGCTAACTCAATGCGGTTGCGTTTTATGTCAACCACTTTCTTTATTATTTAAAAAATCAATTACAGAAAGTCATTTTCTAGTTTTTGGAAAAAATCATTTATAAGCCCTTTATATAAAAAAGGTTGTAGGAATGATGTTAATAATTATAGGCCCATCGCTAAGCTTTCGTCGATTTCCAAACTTTTTGAGCAGATTGTGTACGATCGTGTTAAAATTCATTGTGGAGAAGTCATAACAACTCGTCAGCATCGTTTTGTTAATGGAAGATCCACTAAGTCTAATCTTCTCGATTTTACAACATTCTGCTTAAATTCAATGGAATCTGGTAACCAAGTCGACTGTATTTACACTGACTTAAGTAAAGCATTTGATAAATTACCTCATGATTTAATCTCATATAAACTTAAAGTAAATGGGATTTCAACAATATTTTGTATGCTGGATAAAATCGTATTTGACTGAGCGATCTTATCAAATACGATTACGAGGGGTGTTGTCTTCTGAATTTATTTTTGAATCAGGTGTACCTCAAGGTTTTCACTTTGGTCCACTTCTGTTAATTTTAGCAATTAATGACGTCACACACGTTATTGAACACTCTCGTCTGTTGATTTATGCAGTCGTTTTGAAAATATACAGTAAAATTGATACTAAAGATGATTCTAACCTACTACAGGCTGATTTGAAATCCTTTAAAGTTTGGGGTACTAAAAATAATATGTTTCTCAATCCTAGTAAATGCCAAATGCCTATGACCTTTTCGCGAAAAAAAAATAATTTATTATTTGATTACAATAAAAAAGATACTGCTTTAAGTCGTGTAGATGCAGTCAAATCTACCTTGGTATATACATACCTTGGTATATGCATGGATCCTAAGTTATCGTTCAACATTCATATTGATAACACAGGGCAACACTGATTCTGCGGCATGGGTTTTGGTAGTCAATTTTAGTATATACATTGATGAAGATCTTAGCCTCTTATTTAGATTATTTGAATTGACTCTGGTGCTCGCGATAAACCGCTATTTTTAAAATTAACGAGATTTCATCAGAGATTTTAACATAACTCCAGAACACTTAGTCTGATTCAGTAAAATTAAAAATCCGAAAATCCGCAGCAAAATTGCCTCTAAGTTACATCTACACTGTTTTTTTATTAGCTGAATAGTTTCGGAAATATTCATAAAGTTCTTCCGAAAAAAACATTTTTTTTATACAAAATTTAAACTTTTTTGATATTTCATAATTCATAAAAAATCGAAAACGTCAAGTAGCTCTTTTTTAACATAAAGCTATAAGAACACATATGTTACAAAGAAAATAAGCCATATTTCATTTAAATCCATTGGCATTTTTTGGTTTAATTCACATTCAATGCTGTTATCTCATTTTGATAAAAAATTAAAAAAAAAAAAATTTCCAAATAAATACACAGGGGAACAGCAAGATTTTTTTTTGCGGCATATATTTTTGCATAAAATTCGGATTCACTTACTATTAGGTCACCAGAGCATTAATGGTAACGAGAGGGCTGACGGACTAGCAAAGAAGGGCGTCGGGCTGGGATCTGAATTCATAAAATATGTGCGAATCCCGCTACAAGAAGCCGTATCGAAAACTCGCGATTAAATCATCATAAACAGTGAGATGGTATATGTGAGTCTGCTCTGAGAGACAGCCGAATCAACCTAATCAAAGATTAAAAAATGTACTTACTACCGCTCCACATGGGAAATTTTACCCTGTGTTGTGGCCAAACTTCGAAAAGTTGATGTATCAACTTCAAACTTGGCTCAGTTGGTTTAACTATTCAGCGCTTAAGTTAGAAGTAGTGAGCTTGCCAAACTAAAATAAACTTGCCACGCCTACTTTTTCTACAGGTGAAAGGTTTAGAGTTGAGTTATCAACTTGAATCTTGGGTTAAAAGTAGTAAGCTTATAATACAAATACTGAACTGAAGGTAAAGAGTTCAATAAAATTTGTTATATTAACATTTGAAAAATACATTTTCTTCAATATATTAAACATTTAACAGTTAATTCGTTTTGATTTATATTATTAGAGACCTAAGCACTTGAAGCTCAATAGCATGACGAAAATATTTCTCATCCATATAGCCACATATTGAACTCTCTTATGCCATTACTTTTACTTTCTTAAATTTAATCCAATACTTAATACTCTTTACATTAATCTCTTTAATCTCTTGTTAATCTCTTTTATTATAGTTGTTATTCTTATTATCTGTAGTTATCTCTAACTTATCTTTACTTATTCTTAATCCTAATCAGTGTTGCCAGTCTAGCCTTTTTGAGGCTAGATCTAGCCTTTTTTTTTGTTGCCTAGCCTCGAAAATTACCATCTAGCCTCTAGCCTTTTTTTTAGCCTTTTTTTATTTTTTTCTAGCCTTTTCTAGCCTTTTTTAATATATTGCTTAAAGACGCATTACCACATTAAATTTTTCTGACTTTGCATGCAATTTTGAAAGTAAAAATCTTGTATTGCTCTTTTTCTACTTTTAGAGTGTTAAACCCAAATATTTTCTGTTATAGAGAAAAAAAAAATCCAGTTACTCTCCAGAAGAAATAACGATAATTGATATATAATGGCAAAAAATTGTAAATCACAAGAATAACTTAAGTTCCATAACTGAATTCTGGGAAGATGCTAGAGATTCTTTGAATGAATATCCGTTCCTAAAGCTATTGGTTGTCAGTTTTATTATTTTGGCATAAAACAACGCTGCATAGAAAGAATTCTTAGTACAACGAAATTTTTAAAACTGGCATGCTTAATTTTCTTCTAACGATAAGAAATGTTCTTAAAAGGAAACGAGTAAAGAAAGTCTAGCCGACTATGAAATACCCTAAGCCTCTTATAATATTGAAATAAACTATATATTAAAATACTAAAACAAATAGAAGTAACTTCCTATTTTTGTTCAAAATTCATGTTTTCTTTAAATAACTATATAGGTTTTACCTATATTATAAAGGTTGTATGGGAGGAAGGTGCGTTCGTAGGTGGATGACGCTTTTTTTTTTTTGTGAGCACACCTTCGATTTTATATACTATGATCTCATACCAAGTTTTATCTCTGTAGGTCAAATATAAATTGTGGGTTGTATGGGAGATGTGCGTGTTCATCGGCGGATGTCGCTCATTTTGTGAACACATCTTAATTTTGATACAACAATCTCAATACCAAGTTTTATATTTTTGGCTCATATAGACCTCTTTATAGCGTTTTTACTATAGTGGGTTGCATGGGAGGTGGGCGTGTTTAAAGGCGAATGACGACCATTTTACATCTTAGTACACATCTAAGTTTTAATATAAAATACATATCTCATAAGTTTTATCCCTGTAGTTCAAATAAAATCGTCTTTATAATAGTGTTTTCAATTTGGTATATCACGCCCATTTTTTGTGTACGTCTGCGTTTTGATATAAAATGAATACATTTAAATTTTATTTCGGTAGCTTAAATACAACCGTCTATACAGCGATTTTTATTTTTTAGTTGTATACGAGTAAGCGTGTTCGTAGGCGGATTCCAAAAATATTCAATATTGCAGATGCTTGGGTTCACGTGAACATGTGTACCAATCTCAACTCCTTCTTAACCTATATTTACAGACAACACATAGACAAACGAACGGACTTTTCTATACCGGACTCGTTTATTTCTATGCGTAAAAAACGTTTGCACAAAGTCAATATACCCTGACCTTACAGGTTTAGTGTATAATAACGTTAACAAATCTAGCCTTTTTTTAGCTTTTTTTTTAAAGCCATCTAGCCTTTTCTAGCCATTTTTTTAAGACCATCTAGCTTCTTTTCTCAAAACTTTCTGGCAACACTGATCCTAATTCTCTTTTCTGTTAGCTTTTAACTGTAACCTTTAATCTTAAGTTTCTAGCAATGTAAGTTCATTTGCAAGTTTTAGTTTAAAGACTGCTTTGACGTGTTTTTAAGCTTTATAACTACAGAATTTTTACGTTTTCGATACGGGTCTTGTAGTGGGATTCGTACATGTTTTATACACTCAGATCCCAGCCCTTCTTTGCTAGTCCGTCAGCCCTCTCGTAACCATTAATACTCTAGTGGCCTAATAGTGAGTGAATCCGAATTTTTTGCAAAAATATATGCCGCAAAAAAAAATCTTGTTGTTCCCCTGTGTATTTATTTGGAAATTTTTTTTTTTTTTAATTTTTTATCAAAATGAGATAACAGCATTGAATGTGAATTAAACCAAAACATGCCAATGGATTTAAATGAAATATGGCTTATTTTCTTTGTAACATATGTGTTCTTATAGCTTTATGTTAAAAAAGAGCTACTTGACGTTTTCGATTTTTTATGAATTATGAAATATCAAAAAAGTTTAAATTTTGTATAAAAAAAATGTTTTTTTCGGAAGAACTTTATGAATATTTCCGAAACTATTCAGCTAATAAAAAAACAGTGTAGATGTAACTTAGAGGCAATTTTGCTGCGGATTTTCGGATTTTTAATTTTACTAAATCAGACTAACTGTTCTGAAGTTATGTTAAAATCTCTGATGAAACCTCCTTAATTTTTAAAATAGCGGTTTATCGCGAGAACCAGAGTCAATTCAAACAAAGTGAATTAAAGGATTAAAACTTCATTAACCCATGTATATTAATTGACTCCAAAAACTTACGCCGCAGAAAAAAATTTCTGTTTTGTTCCCCTGTGTAATATTTGTAAAAAAACATCTTCAATGCTTGGATTTATAAAACGCTGGGCCAAAGAATTCAATAGCATGATCACAACTACAACGTTGTATTATGCAATAGTGCGTCCTCACTTGGAGTATGCAAGTCAAGTCTGGTCCCCAAGTTATAATGTGCATGTTGAACGAATGCAGAGGATCCAAAAACGTTTGTTCGGTTTGCTCTGAGGGGCTTAAGTGGAACTGACATTTTAAACCTTCCTCCTTATGAGGATCGTTTAAAACTATTAAGAATGCAATCACTAAGTGAGCGAAGGAGGTCTGCTGATATCGTATATTTACACGAACTCATGACCGGTGTTTTCGATTATCCGGAAATTCTTTCTCTCATTAATTTTAACTCTAATCGTAGAAGCAGTGGAAACGCTTACATTTGAATTTATTTGCCTTTTAGTAGAACGAACTATATGTTAACTGCTCCTTTAAGGTCTCTGCCCACTTGCGGCACGTATCGAAACGACACGAAACTACAAAATATAACTAACCTGTGTTTTTATGTATACATGCTCACTAACCGTAAACGAAACGGCAACGACTGTTGACGCCGGCGAAAAAGCCGGTGGGAATCGTTGCAAAGAAATCTGACCGACTTTTCGTTTGCTTTGTTGACAAAAAATTAGCTGCACAAAATAATTCCGAAAAAAATTGAACTTGTGAGCGAAAATGTTGTTTTATATGACATGAGTCGCAAACATTATATCAACCAAGTTTTAAAAATGTTGCTCTTGCAGCGTTTTTTCAACTTATGTACAGTTTCATTGTGACCTGTTGTGGGTTGTATTGATTTCATGAGTGTGCCTAGGCGGCCTGCCGGTAATTTATTGTGTATGTACCTAGATAGAAAATTAAAATTAGCTGCGGTACATATATAATTAACCACTTTAATAAGAACCATAAAAGCTTGAGCATGTGACGCATAACATTGTCACGTGTGAGTCCCGCAAATCTGCAAAAATACATCTCTTGAAGTATATGAAAAGTATATTAAGATTTTTCTTACCAACGAATGCAAAAATGGATCTTCGTATGCACGGTTGTCTTTGCAAGAGGACAGTATAGCCAATACTCGCAACACACCCACGCTATCCTTTTTACGCGCTGTATGCAATGTATAGTACATAGCCAAGATGCTGGCGACGGAACTCTCTTGAATGTAAGCTTCGACAGCATCTGGTGCCAGTCCGGAATGTTTAATTGTTGTGAAGCCAGATTCGCGTTCATCTGGAGGCAGCGTGGCGTGCAGATTATGGCACTGATCATCCACCATCAACGACATTAAAGCGGGTAAAAACTTAGTTACCACTTGACAGTCAAGTTTGGGTTCCTTGAAATCCTGCGAGTCAATCATTACCCAGGCACTCAGGCCAAGCGCCAGCATGCGCAGCAAGAGAATAAGAATAGTGTTATCACTCGGCAAACCTTCATTATTTATCAAATGCTGCAGTATTTTAATAGCAGATGTGGCCAGAAAATTTATGACATAAGGATCGCACAAAGTCATTGAAAGATCGCCAAGCACCTATGTTGCATAAAAACATATCAATAATAATGAAGAAACAAACAATCAAAAAATCCATTCTTGCCTGTTCCTGTCCCGCTTGATATTATCCAGAAAACCTTGCAATTCGCGTGAACGCTTAATATCCACGTGCTATGCATTATGGTTGCTGTGGGATAGACATTAAACAGAGTGGTTGCTGTTCCTGCTGATGTGCTGTCGCTGGCAAGCTATTATTTGAGCGGTTTTAAGTAATTGCCGTCAGCCTAAATTTGCGCGTAAATTCTTGTGCAATAAGTGCCCAAGAAGTTACTCGCAGTTGCACGAAACAGGAAAAATAACACCAGTAAGTCAATTTTGCATTAAGAGTTATTAGTTTTATTTATAACTTACTTTTTCTCTTCCAATAGGTGGATCTGAGTAACAAGAATAATATGTCGATGGGTGGCACAGATATTTGCAGATGACCAAAATAAGTAAGGAGCTTCAAAAAGATGAGTATTGTTGATTCCAGAAAAAGTTTAAGAAGGAGCCCGCCATTAAAGGAGACGAAGACACCTCCGAGGCTCTCGTTCGGCTATCGAGAATCGATACTCGAACGAGTCAGTAAGTATGTATTTGATCTCTTACTTTTTGTGAGCATTAATCTTGTATCGTTTTTATTTAGGGTGCGGCGTAAAAATTCCTGCCCTCTTACTGTAGGATAAAAATAAATTATTCTAAAATACCTTAAGCTAGTAAAAAGGGGTTGATTAATTCTGAACATCTATCATTTTTTCGGTGTCACGTTATGATTTATTGGAACCAGATTCAGTGCTTTGGAGAGATAAACATATACCTATATAAATAAATTAAAAACTACGACCATCCGACCATCGACCATCCGAAGATGGTGTTTTGCGTTACAATTCCCCCCACACAACCATGCCGACCGGTGACGAATATTAAAATTCGGGATCAGCAAGCATCAGATTCGAGAACTGTGTTCTGATAGACGAGACCAAGCTTTCTCGCGGCGTGGTTCGTGTGAAATGTCGCAACACCTTCGCTTGGGCCGTCATCGTGTGGTTAGACTCATAGTTCGCTCGGAGGGTTAGGGAGCAAACCTCATGTGAGCCAACTATCCGCGTTGACAACCGAAGTTGACGAACTAGTCGATGTGACACCACGGACATTTCAGCGCATGTATCTACCAGAGCACGATCCCGATGGATGTGACCCTTATCGATCACCTTGACGACCACCGTGGGAGGAGCGAAGTCACCTGTTGCAGACATGGAAACGGTGATGGCGAGGGCAGGCGCTGCGCGCCACTATTAATGCAGCGATGACTGGTGCGGGCTCGTCCTTGCACCCGATGGCGAAACTCATTTCTCAAAACGCGAGATCGCCGATTCAAGCGCCTCGTAGGGCGAAACTTCACGGTGCTCCCTGCAGCGATGGTCGCACTACGAAGATGATGGTAAAACTATCAACTTACTACCGGCCGCGTAATAATTCCGCGTTCAGTGCGTAGATCGGTGCACGGACGCAGTGTTCCAAACCTAAGTACGTTTTTACAACCCTTCCTGACCCCCATTCGTTAACCGCAAGGTTGTCCGCTTTGATAACCACCAAGTCGTCAATTTTTAAATTTTCGCGGAGATGTTTCCATTTATGGCGCTTATGGAGTTCTTTTAGATAATCGTTTTTCCAAATGTGGCAGATCTTCTGATTCAATGCCTTAAGCTTTTACCAGCGATTGATTATGGACATTGGATTTTCGGCAATGTCTGGTTCAATCGGAGCCAGTAAAGGCTCCTTACGAGAAAATGCGTTGGAGTTAACGATGTGAGATCATTAGGATTTGAGGACATGGGGCTGGGAGGACGTGAATTCAGACACGCTTCGATACGCGACAGCAATGTTGAGAGCTCCTCAAGAGTGTACTTCGTGTCTGATGCGAATTTTCGGAAGTGTAACTTAAAACTTTTGACACCTGCTTCCCACAGACCTCCTCTATGGGGAGCACCTGCTGGAATAAAGTGCCAAATTAAATGCTGTTGCGCAAATTTGGACACCACTTTCTCTTTGGAATTATTGAGGAAAGCTTTTAAATCTTCTTTCAAGGCTCGCGAGGCACCAACAAAGTTGGTTCCATTGTCGGATTACATTTTCTCTGGACAGCTCCTACGCGCGACAAATATCGAAAATACTGCCAAAAAGGTGGCAGTTCTGAGATCGCTTTGAATAATGGATTTAATCATATTTTTGACTCTGGGAATCCAGGGAGTTATTAGAGCGCGAATGAGCTTTAATTTTGTTTCCTGTGGTATAAAGTTACTGGTATACCATAGTTTTCGAAGTACGGAATATATTTTGGAGACAGTACTGTTTACATGATCAACACAACTGAGGCAATTGTTTATTTTATATCCAAGGCTTTTAACACATTTGACAAACGAGACATCTAAACCTGACATAACTATGGGTGAATAAGGCTGTTAATACTGGCGGGAAATTGCGAGGGCCTGAGTCTTGGATGCATTCAGGTTTAATAAATTCACGACTGACCGTTCTTCTACTGATTTCAGATCTTCGTTTATTCTATAGATCAAGACTTCCGATAACCCTATGGCTCTGAAAGATTTCAGATAGATATATCTGAAATCGGTCGTATAGATACGATTTCATTAATTTAACAGCATTTTTACTGAACCCGAAATAATATTCTAGTTTTTGAAGAAGAATGTCGTGGTTGACTGTATCAAAAGTCTAGAAAAATCAATGAGTGCTAGGATAATGAGGTCATCGTTATCGTATGAAGGTCGAAAATCTTCCACTATTTTTAGAACAGCGGTAGTGCAGCTATGCCACTTTTTATAGCCAGACTGGTTTTCGGACAGCATATAGGTGTTAAGGTGGTCAACAATTTGTATTGAAAGAATTTTCTAAAACGATTTTTATAAAACAGGGAGAATACTTATCGGCCGGAAATCTTCAGGGAATTTTGGATTGGATTTTTTACCAATAGGGATTACATTTGCTATCTACCATTCGGCCGGAAAAGATGATGACGTAATAGTATGGTTGAATATGTCTGTCACTATAGGAACTGTGAAAGGAAGTATAAGTTTCATAAATTTTATATTAACTTCATCGTTTCCAACCGCATTTGACTTAATTGATAAGATGGATCTCACAGCATCTTCTTCGGTAATAGTTTGAAAGTTGAATTGTTCCTTGTGTTGATACAAAAGTCGGTGATTAATTTCGAAGGAAGAGCTGTCAACGAGTTTATTTGACTTCAGAAAGAAGTCATTTAAAATGTCGAGGACTATATTGCAATCTGGATTTTACACCAATTGTCTCTAAATTTTTCCACAACACCCTTTCAGGCAGATTAACGTTAAGTTTGTCACAGTAGTACAATTTCTTGCATTGAATAAGGCGTCAGTATCAATAGATTTAAAATTGATACTGACGCCTTATTAAATCAATAGATTTAAATTGATACTGATTGATACTGACCCGATAGAACAGAGTTGAGTCAGAAGATGTTTTTGTGAGATTAATGTTAAGCAGCAAATAGCAAATCATGATCTGAAACACCGGCTAGAGAAAGTTGCTCAAAATGTGAAAGTGATGATTTACCAGACACACAAAACAAATCGATTAGACTAGGCTTGCCATTGGGAGCAAAGCGGGTTGGATAGCTATTTGTAAGACTTAAACCGAGAGAACTAATTTGATCATGTTGCGAAATTGATCGAGAGTCATCCACAAATATATCTATGTTTAAATCACCACACATCAATATATGCTCATACGCTGCCGCGTATTTAGAGACATTCATAAAAAGGGGACTCAGATCAGACGACCTATGTGGGTTATATACACGAATTAGTAGAATTTTATTTAAGGCTTCTCCAAATTCAATACCCAAGAACTCAACTTGGTCCTCACCGTCAGACTTAAAAATTAAATCACTTTTAACAAAGTTTCTAAAATATACTGCAATTCCTCCACCTCTCAAACCATTGTCACGATCGTTCCTAATAATATTGAAATCTTGCAGTCGGTACAGATCATCTACAATATCTTTTTTAAACCACGTTTCAGTGACACAAACTATATCAATAACACTTTCGAAAAATATATAATTTATGCCCCTATTATGTATGACAACTATGTTTTGATTTTGTATGT
Source organism: Tetanocera ferruginea (assembly GCA_958299015.1). Taxonomy (NCBI): domain Eukaryota; kingdom Metazoa; phylum Arthropoda; class Insecta; order Diptera; family Sciomyzidae; genus Tetanocera; species Tetanocera ferruginea. The sequence goes on along the minus strand of OY282641.1, from coordinate 70,953,476 downwards.
AATTTCAAAATCAGTATTATCGATGCCAACTTTAAGGTTAACAGTTGCTTGTCAGTTGAAAAGTATGTAAAACAAAGTTGTGTGTGTTTTTTGTCGGCATTGTGTATAACATAGCAACTCTGTGTCGGTTGAGTAAACTGTCAAAAGTAAACAACTACTTTTTATCAGTTGAATATTTGTGTTAGCGAAATTGTTCGATAATCCTTGAAAATGGAAAATAGTTTGTGAGTTTGAAGTAAATATTTTTTATTTTGTGGTATTAACAATTAATTTTGTAGAAAAATAAAGAAAACATATAAAAAGCAGTTTGAGCGACAACAGCGATGCTGGAGCAGCATCCGGAAGTTGCCAGAGGATTAGGACGTTTTGGCTCAAGTAAGTAAACATCTAAGGAGCTTTGGGATATTTTTACAGTGTAACTCATTAGCTTCAGGCCACCCAGTAGAACTTCGGCAGAATGGCAGAGGGTAGGCCAACAATATAATTATGTATATGTACATTAGACCGTACCTCAAAAAAAAAGTGCGCCGTAAACCAGCGAATATGACTTGTGCAAGACAATTACGAAAAAAATTTTTTTTTTTTTTTTGACCGAACGTAGGGGTCGCGCATTGACATATTTCTTCATATCTCTGTTGTTTACAGTCGGATTTTAAAGTTTGGTACAACAATGTTTTTGTCTCAAGAAGATCAATATGACCTCTTTAGAAGTCATTGACCTCAGGTGTACCGTTCTAGTACTTACCCTCCAGATCTCAGTTCCTACCATCCTAATGTACCATCCTTATATCAAAAAAATAAAGCTCTTACAATATCATTAATCTTTTGCCCAGGAAGTATATCGAAATTTCAAGCAGAACTATTTTTAAAAAATTTTTGAAAATTTTTTTGCCGAACATAGGGCTCCCTTTTTTCATTTTCATCATATCTTCGGTATTAAAAGTCTGATCATATTGAATGACATATCGATGTTTTTGTTTAAAAGAGACCAATTAGTTTTATTCCAAAATAAAAAAAAAATATTTCTACAAGTCCTTGGAAGGTCTTAAATTGATTTTGAGGAACTTTAAAGCTCGTAAAGAGCTCTAAAAGAGGTTTGAACACTATTTTTGTTGTGATTTTCTAAATGTACAATGTATTATTATTTTCACAGCCACATCGAAAATATCAATTTCAAACACTGGCTATATTTCTGACAGCTCTCGAGTTTTGATAAAATGTGGCCCATGCGTTGTTCATCGGTGACCGCCAAAGCAGATTCATTTACTACATGAACAAAACGCTCAGTTTTTTGAGAATGGCATGGATAAGCTGTGAAGTTATATAGGTTTACTATAAAAAATAATCAATTTAAGTCATTTTCATTGTGCGAACCTGGTAATTTGATTAATTCGATTGAATATTGCAATGATTCTTGCTGGTCTTAACAAAATATTCTCCGGGTGCGAGAAGTAGGTACGCATTGTTTTTTATAAAAGGACGAACTGCCAGTTGAATATCTTATGGCTTCTTGTTTAAAAACATCCAACTTTCCACTTTTATCACTGTTATGCCGCAGATACAATAAAAAATTTGTAACATCATACTCCTTTGGTAATTTGGTATTATTTAAGTCAATCGCAATAAAAGACATTTTTTTTAAATGTTTTTGGCCAATTTGCATTGAAAATTATCAAAACTCTATAAAACTCTCGTTTGAAATAAATATTAGACAGACGCAATTTTTAACTGTTTTTTCACGGGGAAAAACGAATTGCAATAGCCAGGGTTTGAAATTGCTATTTTCAATGTGGCTGTGAAAATAATTATACATTGTATAATTAGAAAATCACAACAAAAATAGTGTTGATACCTCTGTTAGCATTGGCATTATTTTTTATTCTTTTATGAGCTTTAAAGTTCCTCAAAATCAATTCGAGGCCTTCCAAGGACTTGTAGGTATTTTTTTTTTTTATTTTGGAAAAAAATAATTGGTCTCTTTTAAACAAAAACATCGATATGTCATTCAATATGATCAGACTTTTAATACCGAAGATATGATGAAAATGAAAAAAGGGAGCCCTACGTTCGGCAAAAAAATTTTCAAAAATTTTTTAAAAATAGTTCTGCTTGAAATTTCGATATACTTCCTGGGCAAAAGATTAATGATATTTTAAGAGCTTTATTTTTTTGATATAAGGATGGTACATTAGGATGGTAGGAACTGAGATCTGGAGGGTAAGTACTAGAACGGTACACCTGAGGTCAATGACTTCTAAAGAGGTCATATTGATCTTCTTGAGACAAAAACATTGTTGTACCAAACTTTAAAATCCGACTGTAAACAACAGAGATATGAAGAAATATGTCAATGCGCGACCCCTACGTTCGGTCAAAAAAAAAAAAAAAAATTTTTCGTAATTGTCTTGCACAAATGCGTCATATTCGCTGGTTTACGGCGCACTTTTTTTTTTTGCATAGGAGGTGGTACGGTCTAATGTACATATAATGAAATATATATTTAATTATAAAATTTAGGTTTGGGTTCACTACAAAGCAGGGATGAAATTTTGAGTGGAATAGTACTTTTTTGAGTACTATTGGCTCTACAAAAGTACCCGAGTACCTTCTTGCCGAAAAAAGTACCCTGGTACTTTTATATTTTATACTTTTACAATTAATTTCATGTTTAACTCCTCATATCACGTATAGCATTCACGATCGGCAAGCACAGAACACAGAAAACAAGAAGTAAACTAATTGCACCAACACCAAAATCTTTACTGGGATATGACAATGAGCCTAATGAATAAAGCGTAAGCAATTGCTTTTCCTTGGAATTTCTAAGGAATTACTAAAAAGTGGTGTTGATAAAAACTTAAGCAACTCATTTTTAGTTAAGCTATTCCTAATTTCCTTAGCAAAGGGAAATTTAATGATCTTTTCCTAATTTTTTTAAGACATTGCTTAAAAGCGTATGAATAAACTAAGGAATTGCTTTTGCCAGTTAAGGAATTACTTAGGATTTTTGAAACTGCTCTACCCGTAGCTGGTATTTGCTAAAGTCAGTTTTAATTTGTAATTCACTGCACTTAAAAGTGAAAATGGCACAGTTTCTTAATATTAGTAAGTAAACATTTTATAATGTGCGAAAAGAATGCAGAAAGTTCGATTTTCGGAAGTTTTATCGAAGTTTACAAAGAACATACATTTTCTTCACAGGAACAAAATTAAACAACACGTGCAAGCAACACACAGCTATTTTTGTGTGTATCTGAATATACATACAATTTTTTAAAGGCAAAGGTACCATTTCCTTAAGCAAAAGCAGCAAAAGCTTTAACTTTTATTCATGCGAGAATAAACCGGTTATTTTTTGGCTAAGCTATTGTTCACCATAATTCTCGCCCAGTCACGTATTATATGGTGAAAAAACCAGCATTTTGGCGATGATTTTAAAAAGTTCCTAGAACAAGAACTTTTAAATGCAGAGTCGATCAATATGGAATACAGGGCTCTGTCATATTATGAAGAATTGAAAAATTTAAGGATTCGACTATTTCCGAATTCTGGGCTGAAACGGAGGTAATTAAAATTGAGCTTAATGCAAATATGTTTACATTCCCCACTCTTCTGCGAACGTTGAGAGCATTTTTTTGAATCAAAATTTAATTAAGACCAAGTGCCGTAATCGTTTGTCAATATGTACGTGCTTCACACTCATACAAACAAGGGATTACGACACTAAAACTACTTAAAACAAAACATGTGTTTATACATATTTAACAGGTTCTGAAAGAAAGCCTTATATTTTTGTTCGTTTATGTGATAAATATAATAAAATTAAAAAAAAGCATTGGTTTTATTAATAAAGAAAGGACGTAACTAATAATTTCTAATTTAACATGAAAATACAATACATTCCATAATTTGACTTCATACAGTGTTATATAATTTAAAGTTATTTAATGCAGATTGTAATGAAAATCATCAAAAAATTCAGTATTTAAAACCATATAAGTTTTTTTTGGTTTAATGGAGAGTATTTCAACATATAATGCAAAAAACACTTTTTTGATATATTATGAGATACGTCCTTTCTATTTTTCTTTATTATATATTTATACACATCTCTTTACTTAATAAAAAGTACCCTAAACAATAAAAAAGTACTATTTACCTTTATAAAAAAGTACTCTCGAAAATTATCTATTATCATCACTGCTACAAAGGTAACCTGAAGCGAAAAATAGCCAGCAACAAAAGAAATGTTTCTGTGACTGGTGGAGGCCCATCCACTGAAATAAGCTTAACAGCAATGGAAGAAAGTGTGGCGAGCTTGTTGAATTTCCATCACAACAACAATCCGCAGGGTGGTGCTTTCGGCTTAGACATTACGGCCGCTTGCAATAATGCAAGTGTATCCAATGAAGTAGACCACGAAGAATTTGAAACAAATGTTCAGGCTACTCCAGCTCGGCCAAGAGTGCCTTCTACAAAAAAATCTGTAGAACAAGAAAGACTTGACGCAATAAACTTGCAAACATCGAATCAGCAGACAATAATCAGCATTTTAAAAAGTATAGAAAAAACGAACTACAAGAACTATGACATTAATAAAAAAATGTTCAAATTAAAGAAAGAAAAGTTTGCTTTGCTATCAAAATGTCAATGTTTGGACGATGAATTTAAAATAAAGCAAATTGCACTAGTAGATGCTCAGTTGGCCGTTTATGAAATATAACAAATTTTTCTTTGTATAACCTTCTTTTTAATCCGAACATTTCTTCATCAATGTCTTAGTTCCTACAGTTGGTTTTTCTATATCTTTTAAAATTAAGTCATAATTTAATTTTTTTTATTTAATTCTTACGCAAGCAATGAACTGAATCTATACATTTTTTTTTTAGTTCATAGTTCATATAAGTATTTATAAGAAAACTGAATTTTTATTTATTTTTAATAGAAAATTGAATTTCAAGAAAAACCCTTAACAAAAAGTCTGAAATAAAATTATTTTAATGCTTTTCAACATTTTAACTTTATTGGTTGTTTAGTTTATTTTGTAATGAAATAGGTTGTAGTTATGTTTTGATACAAGTTATTGTTTTTACAAAGAATGCATAATATTATTCCGAATGGTTCTTGCGATTTCTGCATTGCGTGACTCTTCGTTGCTGCCAGTGTGAGATTCATAAAAAATTTCTTCGGAGCCATCAATTTCAGTGTCCTCAGGTAAGTAGTCAGCATTAAAATGTTGAACAATATTGTGCAAAGCACAACATACGTTGACAACTTTTGTTGCTTTTGCAGGTGCTAAATGCATTGCTCTTGAAGTTAGAAGGCACCTAAATCTGCTTTTAATTCCTTGCTTTTGCAACGAAAAGGTTGTACCGTGTTTCAGGACTACCCTTATCAGTCCATCGAAATGGAGTCATTAAAGATGGCTGCAAGGGATATCCAGCATCGCCTTGAAATAAAATTAATCTCTATAATTACAGATATAAATTGGTAAAATTTGAATCATTACCTAAAATCCACGTATTCTCGCCTTAATTTTGAAGAGATTCCTTTAATGCACTCGAATTCCAAATAAACGAATCGTGGTTACATTCATCGTATCTAGCGTCCACATATCGCACATTCATTTTAAAGTCGCATAACTAAAACAAAATTGAAATTATATGAACAATCAGGAAATTCAATATTTTCAATATACTTACAATCATAAAATTTAAACTATAGTATCCTTTTCTATTTAGATATAAATGCTGCAATTCTTTTTTTTGGGCTTATAATGCGCACATGGGTTCCATCAACGCAGCCTATAACCCCAGGAAATCCGGATCGTTAAAAAAAATGGATTTTGGAACAAATTTTTTCTTCTTCCGTCATTTCAAATGTTATCCATTTTGGGCAAATTTTCCTCTCCATAACGTCAACAACTTCTTTAAGAACAACTGAAAGGGTTGGTTGCGCTAGTCCCAAATTAAAATCATTTCCGCTGCACTTTTGATAGCTTCCTTCCGCTATGAACCGTAACGCTGCGCATAGCTTCAATATTGGAGGTATTGACATGGATCGCTCTGGAGTTTTAAAAAATTGTTGTATTTCGTCAAGTACGTACCGAAAAGCATCTTTGTTGAGACAAAAATAGCTAATAAATCTGTTTAAAAATTATATGTATTAAAATTGTTAGTTTTAATACATATAGCATACTTAGCATTTGGTAGCTCCAATGGATTAGAATGATCACGGATATGCCTTCTTATTCTTGGTAGATTAGCCACATTTTCCTCTGCATCATCAAAATATAAATCAAAACTTGGATCCATTTCTTTTAAATAATATAAAATTCACTTTTTTCAATGCACAGAAAACAAATTTTATGAAAATATATCAGCTGTTTGTGTTAAGTGTCAAAATTTAGGTGTGAGCATGCCCAAACAATGACAGCATTTTTACATCATAACTCAACTGAAAATGTATGTTATATGTTATATGAGCATAAAGTTCATTTGAGTTGTCTTGAATGAAGTCAACTAAAGTTGAGTTGTCATACATAATAGGGGCATTAAATAATCAATTTTTGATGGATTAAGGCTGCGCCCATTCAGATAGCACAGCTGCAATCCTCGATGGTTTTTACTAATTATTCCCAGAATTGCCTTCAAGTTAACATTGTGACTCGCTTGAAAATCAATCATAAATAATAATGATAATACTATAAGGTATACTTTGAAAAAGGCAGTTCATGAAATACGTTACAATAATAGCAGTGATAAAAGCAAATAAATTACATGACTTAAAATAACATTGGCAGAAAGATAGAGAGAAGTGTAGATAAAAAGTAATGTGAGTAAATAAAATCAAAATAGTAATCTTTAAGAGAACCAAAACAAGTAAAACATAAGAAAGCATAGTGATAAAGTATGCGTGATAAAGTATGCGTTTGATTGATACAAGCAATTGCGTCAACACTATCCTTTGTGCTCACTTTCGTCGCCTGTGCGCTATGGTGCTTTCTTACAAATACTTTTCCTCGAATGGAGAAAGCTGATGCCAGCAATTTTTTACGTTTAAGCAGTATGACATTGCACACAATCTCGCGATTAGCAATGGTAACAGTCATACCTAAATTGGAGCGTTTTAGGTATTTAACGCTTCTCAAAAAAGGTAAACGCCATATAGCAATTGAAGCGTTACGCTTAAATGTCAAAATCTTATTTAAATATCAAATATTTATGTAGTGTCTAAAAAAAAATAAAAAACTGCTTTCTTTAATGAAAAGTTCATGATTAGCTCCCAGATGACCCATGTGCACTTTTATGGTTTCTATTCTGTGGCGAAAACACGCTGCAACTATTTTTGATGAGGCCGTCACAACACTTTTCGGTTTCGTGGTCTTGTTGGACAAAACTAGATGACTAAAACAATTGTTACCAAAGCGCCAACAGATCCCATAAGATTTCTTAGCTACCAATATTGTTAATATGTTGCTTTTGGAACCTATTACCCGTAGATTTATTGGACAGAAATTTTATAAAATGTGAAAAAAACAATTTCGATTTATTTTTGTTTGTTACTTATTGACAATTGAAAATAAAGCTCTGTCAAAATTGGAAATTCAGATGGGTTGGCGTTAGCGCGTTGTTTATTTCGGTATGCTTCATACAAAACATTCGAACATGAGAAAATTTTGACAGTTAAATAACGCTAACGCTCCAATTTAGGTATGGCTGTAAGACTTTCATGTACATAAATGCTGCCTTCTACACTTAACCCAATGTCAGACAGTGCCATAGATCTCTTCCTTGTTTTGCAGAAGCCAGCAATAGATTTAAAAAGTTGATTTCTATCAAATGCAGATTGTAGCTTTATCAATATGGGCTGCGTTTTCTTATTATATAAACGCATACAGTAGCAATTGCGCTAAGGAGGAGTGTGAAAACGGATGGTTTTGCAGATAGCAGAGAAAATCGTTGGTATATCCTCGTTCTCAGATCCAGGTATCCCATTGATAAGTACGTCAGCGGATACTGCATCAATCTCAATTCGCTCAAATTTCTTACTCAATGTATCGATTTCTATTTTAAGATCATTGTCAACGGATCGATTTTCTACTGCTGTAACACGGTTGTCTAAGTTCTTAATAGCTGATTTGACATTAGCCAGCTCAGCAACCAACTCACCCATACGTTGCAGTAGTCTCTCCTCAGAATCTTTCATTGCCTGACTCAGCTCCTCAACGATGCTCCTTCTCTGATTCTTCAGTTGCTCTTCTGGCAACTCTTCTACTTGCTGATAGTCGTGTTTTAACTTGAGTTCTTTTATTTTTATTTTCAATTCAATTTTCCAACTAGTTTAACCGTCTTAAATTAATCATAATTTAACTTGCCGTATTTTTCTGAAGAACATCGTTGGATTTCTGCAATTTCATCCAGTGAATGCGGCGGAATTATCCTTTTTATTTAAAACTAATTTATCACATACATACATTTGCTTTTTATTATTTTGCGTTCTGCTTTGAAGATCATTTGTTTTCAGAGATTGCAAGTTATTTTTTTTTGTTCTTATCAGCTGTTTTGACATTTGTTGACATTTTATGTTCCTACAAATTATTAGCTCGTACACAAACCTGTGCTTTTCAAACTGTCTGTAGTACTTATTCAAACAAGGTTGCCAACGCTTCTATTGAATCTATAAATTCAATTTAACATAACCTTAAAACTAAACTTACATTAAAATTTAATAAAATCATTATGTACTGCAAATTCCGGAACTGTGCTGTTAAAGGAGAATCCGACCATATTGTGAATTGCTGGTTGTGTGAATGAATCCTTTTTCACTTAAAGTGTGCAGCACTAAATGCTCGTGTTTTCGATGCACTTAACGAAAACAAAGGTTTACGTTGGACATGCGAAGAATGTAGAGCAACGGATGTTGATATTTTAAAACTTATAAGGCAATCAAGAAAGGGCTTCTTGGAGGTCTCAAAAGACCTAGAGGCGGTGCAGAATAGATTGTCGGAGTATGAAAATTTGTTTAAATCGTTTAAGTGCATGAATGAGGCTTTCGTATTTCCTAAGCGCAAACGTAGCCCAAAAAATCTCCGGAGCCTTGCCAATGCTACTGCAAAAGTAGCCTCTCCGTCTACAAATGTTACTCCAAAAGCCTCTACTGATTGTAATATTGAGCCTTCACCCAACTTATATACTTCAGTTGAAGCATTAGCAACTGAAATTGAGGCTGTAGCTAAAGTTCATAATACTAATGATGTGGCTACTGCAAAATCTCCAGCATTTGTCGACCCCAATTTACTTTTGGCTAAGGCTTCTGCTGTTATTCCTTCAATTAATTTAAGCACTAATTCTAATTCTACTTCTGGCGCTTTATCTTATGCTCAAACTTGCGCTTTATCAAGTGATGGTATTTCGGTACCTATTACTAATAATACAGGTGCATTACCTAATTAATATCGAAAAGTAGCTCAAATCAGCCATTGCACAAAAATCTTGTAGTTATTCCGCCTGCAATATCTATATTTGTTTCGCGATTTGCAGCTGATACGTCTGAGGATGACATCCTTTACTTTTTAAATACAAACCTGAATATACCTGAACAAAAATATTTCTGTTTATTAATTTAAGTTCTCTCATGAACGTGTCACTTCATCTTTTAAAATATCTTTGCCTGCTGAAGCCTACAATAAAGTCATTGATCAAAGTTTTTGGCCTCAATATACCGTAGTACATGAATATGTTCCCAAGTCGCAGCCAAGAACTACACTTGCAACTTTACCTGTTCGCGACATGAACCAAAAAAACTAGACCTAACACTTTGAATTCTGAAATTCTGTGTAAAAAATTTTATATTTATCGTAAATATAGAAATTCTATTCCTGGTAATTGCTCTAATGGTGGGGATGTGCTGATTGCGGTTAAATCCACACATTTCTCTCAAGAAATAGTTATCCTTGAAACAGCAGACATTGAATTCTGTTGTGTGCATGCAAAGTACGGCTCTTTGAGTCTTTATATTACATGCTCATATATATACCTCCCTTTTCTAACTTAGAAGTGTATAGTAAACATTTGGTTTCAATTAGTAAAGTTTTCCTATTGCTACATCCTAATGATCATATCTTAATAACTGGTGACTTTAACTTACCCAATGTTTCTTGGAACTTTTGTTCTGAAAACCCTTCAATATATTTACCATCGTCTGAAAGTTCATCTGATAATTACTTTTAAAATGAGCTTTCAAGTCAAGGTCTTTTCCAACTAAACTATCATTTGAATAAGAATAACCGCTTGCTTGATCTGGTAATTTTTGATGAAAGCAACATTGCTTCAGTGTCAAGGTCCGATCCTCTGGTCACTCCTGAAGATTCTCACCACCCAACCATTGAAATTAGTCTTAATTTTCCTAAACCATGTATACAGAATCGTGCTAGTCAACCATTCATGGAATTTAACTTTAAAAAAACTAACTATGTTATGTTAAAAAATAGTTTGTCCAGTATAAATTGGTCATCTATACTGTATCTTAATACAGAAGTTTTATCTTCACAGAATCTGGATGCTGCGGTCTGTGCGTTTAATACAACGCTCATTGACTGCTTCACTAGATCTATTCCGCATAGAAAAGCTTCTATTATTTCAGGCCCTGTGTGGTATACCAATGAATTAAGAAAATTGAGAAACTTATAAAAATATCAAAGAACGCATAGTTTGATTGATTTCGGCCGTTATACTTCGACTAAATATAGTAACCAGCTATTGTGCAAGCAATCCTATAACATATACCTAACAAAAGTAAAATTAAACATTAAGTCTGATGCTAAATCATTCTGGAGTTTTGTTAACACAAAACGTAAGATTCATTCTTATCCTTCTTTTATGAAATATAAAAATGTGGAATCTGATAATGATTATAGCATTTGTAACCTTTTTGCTGACTTCTTCAAGTCAACTTACTCGTCGTCATCTTTTGATAATGGTAGCTATCCTTTTAATGTTCATTCTGGGAATATTTGCCTCCCAATAGTTGACAACAATACAGTTTTATCTTATCTAAAAGATCTTAAAACTTCGTATAAAAGTGGTCCCGACAACATTCCATCTTGCATTCTGAAATATTGCTGTGAAGAATTAATAACTCCAATCACTTTGCTTTTTACCTATTCTCTAAAGGCTTGCTATTTTCCAACTATCTGGAAGTCGTCATTCATTATCCCATTGCATAAATCTGGTAATAGATCATTAATTGATAACTATCGTGGAATTGCGAAATTAAGTGCTTTGCCCAAACTTTTTGAGGCAATTATTACATCACAATTATCACATAGTGTTAAGTCGTTGATGTCCCCATGTCAACATGGATTCCTCTCAGGAAAATCTACGGTCACTAACCTCCTTGAATTTACATCTAACACAATAGAAAATTTCGGAAAAAGTTTACAGACTGATGTTATCTACACGGACTTAAGCAAAGCTTTTGATGTTGTAAATCACAAGCTCTTAATTCTAAAATTATCTTTGATTGGATTTCCCACAAAAATGGTGAGATGGATCGAATCGTATCTGAGTAATAGAACACAATCTGTGCTATTTAAACTCGTGAATTCATATGAGTTTCCTGTCATCTCTGCAGTACCCCAAGGAAGTCATCTTGGGCCACTTTTGTTTCTACTTTATATAAATGATTTGCCATAGGTCATAAAGCATTCTAACATCTTGATGTATGCTGACGATGTTAAGCTATTCCTTTCTTTTAAGAATGAATATGATGGTTTATTCCTGCAAATTGACATCAACAATCTTCATAGCTGGTGCAGAATAAATCTAATGAATCTTAATATGAAAAAATGTAAGCACATGACCTTCTCGCGAAAACCATTCTTAAAGTGTAATTTCAAAATTTGTTACTACACATTAGAATCCTTAGATAGTTTCCTTGATCTTGGAGTAACCATGGATCCTAAACTACGATTTCATATTCATATAAATAAAATAATAAATAGAGCAAATAGTACCCTAGGATTTATTAAACGTTGGGCAAAAGAGTTTAATGATCCTTTTATTACGAAAACTTTATTCACTTCTCTAGTTCGGCCTATCTTAGAATATGCTTCAATTGTATGGTGCCCACGATACGGTTGTTGCATCGATGACGTTGAGTATGTTCAGAAAAAATGTCTGTTATTCTGCCTGAACTATCTTTATTGCAATATTAACTTTAATCTACCACCTTATGAATATCGGCTACAGCTATTAAATCTTCCTACTTTAAAAAATAGGAGAGTTATGCTTAATGATTGTTAAACTTATACATGGATATGTAGATAGTCCATATTTATTGAGTAAAATTTACTTTAATATTCCACTTCGTCCTAGAAGATCTTTTGAGCTACTTTTTATGAACTTTGTAGAACAAATTACTTGCAAAATGAACCATTAAGAAGCGCATGCGGAGACTTTAATTCTGTTTCAGATGTTATATTTTTAAATGAATCCATGTACTCAATTAAACTTAAAATTATAGATTATCTGCAGTTCCGACAGTGATTCTGATCATGATCTTCCAATACATAATTCTCACCTGGTTATGAATATACATAATACAACATTTACATCTGAATGGACCTGACCTGAACCTGTTTTGGACCTCCTAAATTAATATAATCGAACATGCTTGGTGAATGTAAACGCATTTTTTCGGTTGTGCTGTGCTGGTTGTATCTTTTGGACTTTGTCCTACAATCAGTGAGAACGATTTGTATGACATATAAATATACGACTGGCCAAAGAGACCTCGTTGTCTGAGTGCCAGCGTTCGCAACCATTTCTTTGTTTCTAAGGAAATTGGTGTGGTAAATATGACCTTGTTTGTCGAAATACCACCTTGCTGTGAACGATATGTATTATGTATATGGTTGTACTTATCAGTGTGGCGTACAGACCTTGTTTGTCTTGATACCACCCACCGTTCTTGGCCGACACCATGATGCTTTACATACACAACCATGTTTGTCTTGGTTAAATCATTGTCAATTTTAAAATATTATTATTTCTGTTACTGTATTATATTTTAAATTGTTACATATTATTATAATTAATTGTTTGTATATGGCTAATTTTGAAAAGCTATAAAGCCTCAAAGGCTTAGCTTGTAATAAATAAATAATGTATATATTCTAGTAGCAGTAGCATCCAGTTTTCAGGATAAGTGGTGTCGCGCAAATCATCTTAATGATTGTTTGAAAATGCGGTGAGTTGCGCGTCGTGGGTCTACGAGCGGCAAGGGTCTTTGAAATTACGGATTTAGTAGACATTTTGAGTATTTTTGTGACTTCTGAATTTTTGTATTTTTGTTTTTTAATTGTTTTAATTGTTGAATTTGTGTATCAATGTTTAAGCTATGGATCACCCTGTGTTCTTTTTATAAAAACTGTTGTAAGCATTAAGGCGAAACAACCTCTACTACTTTGGGATAGCTACCTTGACGTGGTGTAGAGGCTTTGGTTGCAATGACACAACGGGCTATGATGACAGAAGCCTTCGCGTCTGGGAAGGTTTTTGGTAGGGCCACCCATGTCATACAGGCTGTTGTGGAGCAATGAACTAAAACTTATCCCTACCTGGCGGCAGGTATAAAACGCTATGGGAACCGAGTCACCCAGAAAAGAATTGATTCGCATGGATTCGAATAGGGAAGCAACTCGGGTTGGGATGTCAACCCAAACGTCGGTGGAATGCGTGACTGCTACCACCGGCGGGCACGGTGAGGAGCAATCTTCACTGCATGTCGCCAGCGGTCACACCTCCTCTATGGTTGGAGCAGGCCATAGTGGTTGTATTGCTACTGCCAACAACAACAAAAATAACCTCAAACGCGTAGATGCCGTTGTCCAAGAAGACTCGGATCACGACAGCACAACCTCAGTTAGCATGGCTGACGAAGAAAGGCTCCTTCTCTCCCCCGACAAGTCAGCGGGTTCCAGTACCTCAAGTAAGGTAGGGCCCAAGACGAAATCGAAGGAGGGATTGAGAGCCAAAGCTCAATACAAAGCTGCTCTCAGTATCTGCAGCCGGCTTTCGGGTAAGAGCGGTCTATCTTCCAAAGAGAAGGAGAAGCTCGCCTTGGCTGAGCAGAAGAAATCTGAGGGCAGAAAATTCTTCGCGAGCCTACCACACTTTATGTCTACGACATCGCAGTTCGCGAATAAGATCGAAGAGCAGGTGGCTCAAAAGCGCCAGAGATCGGAGGACGGAAAGGTCGTAGCTCCTGAAAGCAAGCGGCATAAGCAAAAACCGGTCTCTACTAACAAACCGCAGCCCACAGCCGAGGTGAAAAGCAAGGCAAGTGACGTAGCCAAACGACATCTGATCGTGGCACTCATTGACCGAAGCGATCCCCAAGGGCAAATGTCTCTCGAGCGGTGGAAATCGGTAGAAATGTAGCTGCTCGAGGCGATGTTCGCGAGAATGGAGACCCATCCTGACGCTCCCATGCCCACCTTCGATGATGCAGGATGGTCAAACGACGTTAAGATTCTCAAGTGCAACGATGATCCGACTCTGGAATGGGTAAAGGGAGTTGCACCGACGCTCCAAGGCCTATGGGACGGCGCCCAGCTGGAAGTAGTAGACAGGATGGACATCCCGTCTCTACCGAAAGCGAAAGTGCTGTTCCCCAGAGTGGTGCCACCAGAATCAGCACTAAAACTTCTGCAAAAACAGAACCCTGACGTGCCGACAGCTGACTGGAGGGTGTTGAAAGTTGCTGAGCAGCTACCTGGTAGTAGCGGCGGGCAACACTACATCCTACAGATCAACAAGGAGGCAGAGGATATTCTGTACCCTCGTTTCGGGAAGATGGCGTGGGGCGTAGGGAGTGTGTACCTGCGTCTCAAAAAACGTCACCCCAAAGACAGTAACAAGAACACGCTTGAGACCGGGGAGGTCGAAAAAGACCCTCGGCATCGCAGCGGTAACTGATGCCACCCAGGAGCTCAGTCTTGACGATGCAGATGACGCTGGTGGTCCGAGCAAGCAAGCGGACCCTGTGGAGGATCCTTCAGCATAATGCAGCTGAAGGTCCTCCAGATCAATCTGCACAAAAGCAAAGCAGCAAGCGCAGAACTCCTTCTCATTTTAGAGGAAGGAGGCTACGATGTGGCAGTAGTGCAGGAGCCGTAAGTAGCCTCGGGTAATGTGGTCTCCGGCTTAAAAGCACCCAACCACAACACTTTTTACGCACCAACAGTAAGTAGAACAAGAACAGCCATCCTCACAAGGAAAGGCATCTATACTTATCTAATGTCTCATTACAGCACTGACGATCTCACAGTTGTGGCGCTAGAGAGCAAGGCAGATGAGACGGTTCTGGTCGCATCCTGCTATATGGCGCATGACACCGATGCACCGGCAAACGAACTCCGCAGGCTGGTCAACGCAAACAGCAGCAACAAACGAGCGATTGTCATCGGCACAGATGCCAACGCACATCACTCAGTGTGGGGAAGCCCTGACATCAATGATCGAGGTGAGTCCATGCTAAACTTTATTCTAGAAACTAACCTAAACGTAGTTAACACAGGTAAGGAACCCACATATGTGGGTCCCACCACCTCTAACGTATTAGACCTTACGTTAACGTCAAATACTAACACTCTTGTAACAGATTGGAGGGTGCTTGAACAGCCTTCCTTCTCAGCCCACAAATATATTAGTTTTAATATCAAATTTAACTACACTCCGGCTCAAAAGATCTTCAGAAATCCCAGAAACACAAACTGGAATCAGTTTAAAAGAATCATTGAGACCAGATCACCCTACCCAAAACATATCAACACAGAATCCGACATAGAAGGATCCCTAAAGACTCTCTCAAGCCTACAAGCGGAAAATCAGACCACCATGGTGGAATCCTGATCTCGCAGAGCAAAGACGCGACCTAGAAGATTTCTTCAAACTGGCTAAATTAGCCGACCAAGAGGAAATATGGGGGGAATACAAATGGAGGCTCAAACTTTTCAAAAGCAATGTCCGGCGAGCAAAAAGATCCTTATGGAAGGACTTCTACTCGAGCATTGAGAAACTACAGACACAGCAAGGCTCAGGAAGCTGCTCTCAAAACAGCCCTCCATTCAGAGTCACGTCTGGAAGGACAACGGCGAATGGACGGAAAACAGTCAGGAATCTCTAGATGCGCTTCTAAAAGCACATTTTCCAGGCTGTACCGAAATCTCAGACACTCACGTCACAGAGAGACACTGGACAATCCCGTCACAGACTCCGCAGAACCTAATTACACCAGACAAAATCCAGTGGGCTATAAACTCTTTCTCAGAATTTAAATCCCCAGGACCTGACGGCATATTTCCAGCCATGTTAAAAGCGTCCACTTTAAAAGTCGTTCAATGGCTTGAGATTATATATAAAGGGTGCATCAGACTTAACTATGTGCCTGTAGCCTGGAGGACAGCTAGGGTGGTCTTCATACCAAAATCAGGTTCTAGTAGCCACCTGTATCCAAAGGACTACAGGCCAATAAGTCTAACATCCTTTCTACTCAAAACACTCGAGAAGCTAGTAGAACTGCACATAAGAAACGGCACAAACCAACCAGCCAACCAGCACGCAAATCGGTGGAGACAGCACTACACAACCTAGTAGTCCATGTAGAGAAAGCGCTCCACAACAAAGAATTCGCACTAGGGGCTTTCCTAGACATCTCAGGTGCATTCAATAATGTGTCAACTACGGCCATTCTAAACGGATTACGCGCGATCGATACACCACCAGCAATCGACCTCTGGATAGACAACCTACTAAGTTGTAGAAGAGTCCAAGCCGAGTGGGGTTCCACAACCATGGTAAGAGAAGTGCGCAGGGGAACACCCCAAGGAGGAGTCCTGTCACCCTTACTTTGGAATCTAGTTGTTAACGAACTGCTCAAAAACTTTGAAGGCAAAGCCCCCAAGATAACAGCTTATGCGGATGATATAAGCATAATTATAGTGGGAAAATGCATTTCGACATTAAGCCCTTAAATGGAGCATACACTAAAAGAGGTACTTAGATGCGCGAACTCAGTCGGCCTCAGTATAAACGCAGAGAAAACAGATCTGGTATTGTTTACGAATAAGTACAAGATACCACCATGGATTCCACCAAGAATAAACAACACTCGGCTCATCCCGAAAACTCACACGAAATACCTGGGAGTTGTACTCGACAGCAAGCTGACGTGGAGACTCAATGTAGACGAGAGGGTAAGGAAGGCAACCAATGCGCTATAGGCATCCAAGAAGATGCTGGGCAGCACTTGGGGCCTCTCACCCTCTCTTATGCAGTGGATCTACACAATGGTTGTTCGTCCAATTCTACTCTACGGAATCTGGTGGCCGGCAGTGAATAAGTCAACATACCTCAAATACTTGGAAAAAACTCAGCGACGAGCTGCGCTATGCATATCCGGCACGCTGAAGTCAACTTCTAAGAAAGCTCTTGAAACCATTCTATGTCTGGATCCTCTAGACATATCGCACACGATCTTCAAAAGTGACACAACTCAAAATTTTAAAATTTTCAAGAGAGGCAAAAAACTATTTCTTTTTCAAAGCAACTTCATACAAAAGAGGGACACAAAATGATTTTTTTAAAAATAAAAGAGCAATCAGATTAAAACAAAATTTTAACAGTCGATGGAGATGTGCATTACGAAGTGGTTTATATTAAAAAGTCAAAATTGAAAAATTTTGAGAAGGTGTGCGATATGTGCAAAACTAACGGCTAGTAAAACGGCACAGCTGCTTACGGCAGCTGGCAGCTTCCGCAAACAAAATTTTGGACACTGTAGAATTGGCAAGGATGCAATCAGTAGCACAGACTACATGATCCCTAGCACAACTCTCGACCCCAAAATATCCACACTTCTAGGACCAACCGACAGGCGCAAAGGTATCAAACAGGCCCAGAGGGCGGTCAACATATTCACAGATGGCTCCAAAATGAATACGGGAGTAGGTGCGGCAGTGTATTGCGCAGAGCCCGATATAAGGCAAGCATACAAATTACCGGACCACTGCAGTGTCTTCCAGGCGGAGGTTTATGCCATCAGGAAGGCCGCAGAGATAGCTCTTAGTACAAACACTCAACACTCTTTAATTAACATCTTTGTTGACAGCCAAGCGGCAATCAAATCCATGCGTTCCGATACCGTCAAGTCCAGAAATGTCCTAGCAAGCAAGGACGCACTAGATGCATTGAACACTTCAAAGAGAGTGTGTATCTTTTGGGTTCCAAGCCACAGGGGCATTGAAGGAAATGAGATGGCAGGCGAACTAGCAAAGGAAGGTGCCGGGCTAGGATCAGAGTTCACAGAACACGTAGCTATTCCACTACAGGAATTGTACAAAAACCTCGAAACCGTAGCCTAACAAGCAGTGAGTCGCAGATGGAGAGATACGACAACATGCAAGATCTCAAAAACCATGTGCAATGCAGCATGCAGAAAACGAATGTCGTTTATCCTGGCTCGCACCCGAAGGGACAGCAGGACACTGGTGGGAATTCTCACAGGTCACTGCATGGTGGCGGCCCACGCTAAAAAGCTGGGTATAACCATGGATGACAACTGCAGGAAGTGCAAGGAACCAGGTGCCCAGGAAACCCTGGAGCACCCTCTTTGCACATGCCCCGCCTTACTTAGATCGAGACTTAAATACTTAGGCTCGCCGAATTTATCGTCGCTTAAGGATGCAGCCAAAATTCCCCTAGAATCCCTCCTAAGATTTGCGAATAGGGCGCAAATCTTTGAAGACTTCCACTAATTCCCTCAAGGATTTCATAAACCGGCACCACTAAGGACCATATGGTCTATGTGAGACTCCAATGAGAGGCAACCGGACTAACCTAACCTAACCTAAGGCGAAACAATATCAGTAATACAAGCTATGGGTCACCCTGTATATATGATATTTTCATAAGACTGTTGTGAGCTTTTAGGCGAAAATATAACAATAAGTTGATATATTGATCACCTTGTGCAGTGATGACTCACGGAATTTTATGTTACGGAAATAAGCTTTAAGCTTTTTGTCTTTTTTTGCATAAGACTACTTCTGTCTCGTTTTAGCTTCACAATTAGGGTATGTTAACAAAAACTATGATCGAAGTCTTAATTTTGTTTTTGCACTAATGTTTGTCTTTTACAAATATTAAATTGGTTAATTTTCACCAATTGCACAACTATTTATCTGCACTTCATAACCAGTATATTCAGACACAATTTCTTAGTTTATATACTGTGCACTTTTCAATGTTCTTTATAAGTATTTAATGTTTTTAAGAGATATAAAAACAGAGCTATTTTTCGCATTTCAATACTTTAAAGGTGACCAGGTGAATGAAAATGAAAATGAAATATATGTTTCTAAATTTGTTAGAAAGGATTCAACCATTTCCGCTAGCAGAAGTGCTCCACACAACTCAAGCCTGGGTCAAGACACGGTCTTGACGGGTACCACTTACGTTTTCACGACGAGAAGATGGACGCGTACGCTTTATGCATGCTTAACACGAATGTAAATTGCGGCCCCATGTGCCTTCTCCAAAGCATCGCAGAATCCGTGAAACTGGAGCTCGCTTTCCGTTGAGAAATCTACCCAACGTGGAATCCGGATACTGCTGATGTGAGGGTCATTTTCCAAGCATCATCGAATCCCCAGTTTTTTAACGTTGCTCGTGTCCTCCAGCTCCAGGAAATCTTCACGCAACCGATGACTCTTCGGGATCCCTCGTAGCACTTCAACGGAGCTTTTTCCAAGTCTGTCTGAGCTTGGACTGCTGACTCTACGTCATGACCTCCTGCCAGTGTGCCATCCACGTACATGTGGTGTGATTAAATTTGTGCCGCAAGCGGTAACTTACTTTCCACATCGCTGGCCAGTAGTAAAAGTGTGCGAATCTTTAAAAATTCGCGATTAATAGCACCATTAAAAGCACAATTGATCCCGAAATTAACTGTTTTCAGTTGAAAATCGTGTAACTGATCCCCTGGTAAATCGCGAAAATTATTCGCTGGAATCGTTGATGCTCTTCTTTGACGAGTATCTGGCGATACATCTTCTCGATGTCGCCATTAAAGACGAACTGAAAGAATCGCCATTTCAATATCAGTAAAGTGAGAACACTGGCCCCGCATGCAGCACATCAGTCAAGCTGACACCATTGGATGTCGGACTTGAGGCGTTGAAGACCACACGAACTTTGGTGGTGGTACTATCAGGCTTTATGACGGCATGATGAGGAAGGTAGTAACTTGCCATTTGCCTTCGGATGGGACTAGTAGCCATTTATTTCATATGGCCCAGTTCCAGATATTCATTCAATACCCCATCGTATTCCAACTTGGTGGCTTTATTTTTTTTCAACCACACCTCATTTCGCAGAAATTGACGGACCGCAATATAACGCGAGTCACCTAAACAGGTGCTCTGTGGATAACTTTCTTTAAAAGGTAAGGTCACCACATAGCGGCCGTATTTATTTCGCGTGGTTGTCTTGGACACTGCCTTTTTTATACCTCTTCCAGCTCCCAGAAAGCCGATCAAGTGATGCCTCACTTAAAAACGAAACAACAGTGGAGGTGGTTGGAGGATTGTTTGACATGGTAGGAACTGAGCCGGCCAATATCCAGCCGAATATAGTTTTTTGGGCAATAAGTGACCCAAGAACATGTCGATGGATACCGTCAAACAAAACTTGTGGGTACACGTCCCCACTCAAGAGCACATCTACTTGATCACTGCAAAAGAACCGTTTGTCAGCAAGAACAAGTTCTGGGAAAGCTTGCTGCAACAGTGGATCCACTGAGATAGCTGAAAAAGTCGCTGCAACCGCTCAGAAATAAACGAACCTTCCGAGCCAGAATCAATAAGTGCTCTGGCTGTGTAACTGGCTCCTCGATGGCAAATATTGATTATCGCGGTTCCTACCAAAATACCTTTGCTACTTGAGGCGAAGCAAGATTGAATATTACCACTTGAATATTGCAATTGAATATTGAATATGAACTCGTGCTGAAACCTCCCGCAATAAGCTGATTATTTGCACCTCGAAATTCTTTGTGTAACAACGAGTGGTGTCGTTGTCGGCATGTCGAGCAGTTAAAAGTGCTTTTACACGCTTTTGCCATACAATTCGTTTCCAGACAGTTTAGGCAATAATGGAAGCTCATTAACTTTCCTCATACCTTCAACGCATGCTGCTGATTTTTGCAGAGCTTGCAATTGTTGTGCATTACGTTGACCTGGAAAGTTCCGACTTTCTTCTCATTTGAAAAAGCAGTGGTCGATTTTTGCCCTTTTGGCACCGCGTCTCTAAAATCAGACACAGTTTTCAGCGTTTGAAAATGACTTGTCAAAAACTTATCCAAGTCGGCCCATTTGGGTATTTCGGCCTTGTGTTGAATATATATTGCTACCACAAGAAGAGCGTAGTTTCTGGCAGTTTTGTTGAGCAAAGATACGTAAATATCGCATCCCAATTACAGATATCAACTTTGAGCATTGTTAATGCTTAAATACAGTTGTTGATGTCCTTCTGTAATTTTTTAATATCACTTCCACACTGCTTTGTAACGAATGGCAGATTGAATAAAACTTTCAGTTGGCTATTCACCAGAATCCGCTTTTTTTCATAGCGGTCTGTTAAATTTTCCCTAGCCGTCGCAAACCCTTCGTGCGTGAGAGGAGATTTTTGAACAACTTATTTAGCCTCTCCACGGGTTCTTTGATTGAGGTGGAAAAGTTTTTCGACAGGTGTCAGCCGATTATTCGAAATGTAAATGGCTGAAAACAAGGGACCGAAAATAACTGTTATTTTACAATTTTCAAATGAAAATATTGGCGAAGGACTTTTTCACATATACCATTATGATAAAAATGGCATCAGCTTCACGAATATTAAGTGCCTTTTAAATTTTTGAGTGATTCCATAAAAGTTAAAATTGAACTGTTATTTTTTGCCTTTTATTTTTTCGGGCAAAAACAACTGTTACTTTTGACTTTTATTTAATCGATCAAAAATAACAGTTATTTTGTGACTTATTTTTTTTCTGTCAAAAATATCAGGCAATTTGTGTTTTTTTAAAGACCGCTTGACCGGTTAAAAAATTATTGATACCATGTGTAAAATGTACGCACCGAATGATATCAATAGTTATTTAGTCGGTAAAACGGCCTTTGAAAAAATACAAATTGCCTGATATTTTTGACCGAAAAAATAAAAGGCAAAAAATAAATGTTATGTTTGACCGATAAAATAAAAGTCAAAAGTAACTGTTATATTTGCCCGAAAAATAAAAGGCACAAAATAACTTTTATTTATGTCGGAAAGGAGTTGTGATCGTGAACCCAAAGCGTGTAGACGTGTCGTACAATTTCGTCCATTCGTTTATAAAATTAATAAACGCGTTTCGTGTGTTTTTAGTAAATAAGCCAAGTCATAAATAAGCCAAGGGCACTGATCTTTTGTGTTTGTTTATGTTCTTCACCGTGTTTTTTTTTTTTATTTTACACTGTCCGCGTTTAATATATGTAACTTAAAAATTGTTTTGTGTCTAGTGTTCTGTGTTAACATTTATAAAAATTAATATTTGCTACTTGTGAAAATTTTTTGGCTGTCCAAGCGAAGGGCTTTTCTATGCTCTTTGCGCGTGAGTAATTGTTGTTTTTTCTTGTCCGTCAACTCAGCCATCCTCACCGATTAGTTGCTGCTGTGAGTGAGATTGCACTGTGGATAGAATTGTGCGGGCTAAAGGCACAACACTTGCCTCTGCATGCTTTGTATGTCCATGGTGTTTAATCTCTTTTTCAGTAGCAGCTAATTACCTCTTATACCTTTTTTGTTTCGAATTTACACTGTGAGAAAATGTCGGGTCATTTTCGCATAGATTTTAGCAATGTACGTGGACTGAGAGCGAATTTCTTCTCGGTATACGCATATTGTACTCTACAAAGGCCTCAAATAATGGCACTAAGTGAGGCCCAGGTGAGTAAAGATGCAGATCCACTGGATTTTCATATAGCTGGGTATCACTTACTGCCACTGTTTTCTCTGCATAGGGGCATCGCCCTTTATATTAGAACAGATGTAGCCTATCAGTGCGAACGGAGTCTGACCGTAGCCGATCCGGAGTTCAGCTCCATGTGGGTGAGGTTCAGGGTCCGTTCGCATATGCTACATTTTTGCTACGTGTATAGAAGCCCGAATCTAGGGAGGGAGCCCACTTTTAACAAACTGGATTCCCTCTCTGATTCGATAACGCACATTTTGGGGTTGTTCCGTGACAGCGAAATCGTCGTAGCCGGCGATTTTAATGTCCACAACCCGGTTTGGTTATGGCATTCTGGCCAAATAACACCTGACGGTCAATATGTTGAGCTTTTTGCTGAATCGAACCGGTTGATTCAACTAGTGAAGGAACCAACTTTTTTACCACGAAATGATGTGCAAAGCCATAAAATCCTAGACCTCTTTCTGACTTCGCATCATGAAAAATATGACGCAGCTCTTGGTAACTCGGACCATGGTACCATCTCCGCTGCTTTTTCATATTCTAACCTCTGCACCTCTACGCCTAAAGCCCCGAAGAGGATTGCTTGGTTTGATGATAAAGCAAATTTGACTGCGCTAAATAATTTTTATCGCAACTTCAATTGGAAATTATGTTTCGCTGACAGAAATGTGAATGCCGCGGCAGTTATGGTGCAAGAAATTATTTTATTGGGAATGCGGTCTTTCATCCCCAATAAGATGAGAAGCATTAAACCAAAAGATCACTCATGGTTTAATGAGACTTGCAGGATTGCAGTCAGGTCCAAAGAGGAAGCCTTTCAGAATCGGCGTTCTAACAAAAATGCTGATACTAAAAGACTTCGCATCGAGGCAAGGAATCGCTGTAATGCAATTTTAGAGCGCGAAAAGTTTCTTCACGAAACTCGCTTAAGAGAACAGGTTCTTCTCTGTCCCAAACGGAGCAAAAACTTTTGGTCGTTCGTTAAAAGAGTAAAAAATCAGACATCTTCGTCGATTCCAACTCTTTTAAAAGATTACCAAATCTTCACTGACTCGGCTGATAAGGCGAACCTTTTGGCTAAATTGTTTGCACAGAACTCCACAATCCCGGCTAGCAATCAGCCACTGCCCTTCATTGAGGGTAAACCTTCTGTAATGCAGGAGATTTACTTTCGAACGAGAGCGGTTAAAAGGGTCCTTGCAAAACTCAACGTAAATAAAGCCTCTGGTCCTGATGGCATACCACCACTTGTGCTTAAAGTGTGTGCCTCTATTCTTGCTCGGCCTTTGCGCAACCTTTTCAACATCTCCTACAGGACAGGAGTATTTCCATCTTGTTGGAAGGTCGCAAATGTCCAGCCGATACCTAAAAAGGGCGATGCCACGAACCCTGCGAACTACCGACCCATTGCAATATGCTCTACACTCTCTAAAGTTATGGAGAGCGTTATTAACTTCAACCTAATGAATTATCTGGAGCAAAACGGGTTTCTCAATGATCGCCAATATGGTTTCCGCAGGGCACGCTCTACTGGTGACTAAATGGCGTTCCTCGTCGAAAAATGGAACCAATGCGTTCAATCATTTGGCGAGAGCAAGGTCGTTGCTCTAGATATTTCAAAGGCGTTTGATCGTGTGTGGCATAAAGCACTCGAGTCAAAACTAATTGCATTTGGAGTCGGGGTAAACTTTGCTCGGTGGAT
The DNA here is from genome assembly GCA_958299015.1 of Tetanocera ferruginea. Taxonomy (NCBI): domain Eukaryota; kingdom Metazoa; phylum Arthropoda; class Insecta; order Diptera; family Sciomyzidae; genus Tetanocera; species Tetanocera ferruginea. Next base: position 70,928,704 of record OY282641.1, on the reverse strand, counting down.
CACGTGTTTTCTAAAGGATAGATCCTTACGTGTCGTGGTTGACGGCATTTCGTCCAGAGAACACACCACCGATGCGGGTGTACCGCAGGGTTCAGTCCTATCTCCTACTTTGTTTTTGGTTTTTATCAACGACCTTCTGTCGTTGACTCATAACCCAATCCATTCGTTTGCTGACGACAGCAGCATTTGTCATTCATATTCGTTCAAAAAACGCCCGAGCTCTTCGGAGATTGAGAGAAAGAGGCAAAATATGAATGACTCACTCATCAATGACTTGCAAAAAATCTCCGAGTGGGGTCTTGCTAATAGAGTAGAGTTTAATGCAAGCAAGACCCAGTGTTGTTTGTTAAGTCACAATCGAATGGATTGCCCTTTAGCTCCCCTCAATATGAATGGTGTAGATATTGCGGAGTCAGCCACTCTTGACGTTCTGGGCATATCGATTCAATCCGACCTTCGTTGGAATGATCATATTTTCGATGTGTCGAAAGAAGCGGCCAAGTGCCTAGGTTTCTTAAAACGGTGCAAAAAATATTTCACTTCAACTGATCTACGCACTATCTATACCTCATATATTAGGCCGAAAATGGAATACAATTCGCACATTTGGGCAGGGGCTTCAAGATATTATTTGGAGCTTCTGGACCGAATTCAACGCCGTGCGATATAATTGATTGGGGATGATAACGTTTCATCATCTCTCAATTCTCTTGGTCACCGACGCAATGTTGGGTCAATAAGCCTGTTATACAGGTACTACCATGGGAAGTGTTCAAGGGAGGTACACGACCTGACTCCACCAGCTCGAGTATTTCCCAGGTCCACTCGGGCAGCTCACCTAGCCCATCCCTACAGTATTGCCTTGTTGCCCAACAGAACCTCGCATTACCGTGATAATTCGTTCTTCAATAGCACAATAAAATTGTGGAATAATCTCCCTGCAGATGTGTTTCCTGGCAGTTTTGACCTGTGTAAATTCAAAACAAATATTCACCGTCACTTCTCCATCTTTCCACCCTCCAACTAGCCTATTACCCATCTTCCGAATCAACACAATGCTTTCGCATTAATAGGGGGCATCCCCTGAGCGTTGGTTCAAGCTAAAAAAAAAACTAGGGTGACGTTGTCATCATCTTCGCCACTTGCTTTTTAAACTTTTTTGAAACTTTTTTAAAAGAGAAAATTGTTTTGAAAATTTTTTATAATTTGTAAAAATTGTTTCCAATAAGTGGAAATATTTTCAAAAAAATCGAAAGAAACTTTTTAAAAGAGAAAATTGTTTTGAAAATTTTTCATAATTTGTAAAAATTGTTTCCAATAAGTGGAAATATTTTTCAAAAAAATCAAAACAAATTTTCTAAAAAATGGAAACTTGTATTCAAAAATTCCAGTTGACCGAAAGATTTACGTAGCTAATCAAAAATGCTCTTAAACTTACAATAAGATCAAAGCAGCAACTGTAAAAGAAAAATAATTAATTTCAGAATAACATATAATACTTTTACTTACCTTTGATTTTTCAAGCATTTTTTTACCCTCTGGTCACCTAATGGAGCACCCGACCTGCAATAAATGAAAAATAAAAAATTAAGAAAGCGCTTTTCCATTAAATTTTATGAACACTAATTTGTGCGTCCACGAATGATGATCTTCCTTCGGGCCATTTATGATTATTTTTCCAAAATTTTAAACCTAACGATCTAAACCTAAAAGAAATGATAAAAAACAAAATTAACTTTATACACTTACCTCTGCTAATTTGTTACTTTCGTCTCTTCTGTGACAGCCATTTGGGCGGCCATCATGGAAAATTACAGGGAATGTAGTGAGACATGGAACAGTAGTGTAGTAAAAGGGTGCTGCCATATGGCAAAGTTCATTCAGATACACGAAAAAACATAGAGACTACACTTTCAGAGCACTCATTCATAAATGATGTGCAAGAAGACGTGCTGCTGTATCATGAGCGCCTGGTAGGACTAATTCTAATTCTCTTTTAAAAAACCGGAAAAAGACAAGAATAAGTAGAAAAATAATAAATAATAAAGAAAATAGTTAGATATAAAGGGTGATTTTTTTGAGGTTATGATTTTCATGCATTAGTATTTGACAGATCACGTGGGATTTCAGACATGGTGTCAAAGAGAAAGATGCTCAGTATGCTTTGACATTTCATCATGAATAGACTTACTAACGAGCAACGCTTGCAAATCATTGAATTTTATTACCAAAATCAGTGTTCGGTTCGAAATGTGTTTCGCGCTTTACGTCCGATTTATGGTCTACATAATCGACCAAGTGAGCAAACAATTAATGCGATTGTGACCAAGTTTCGCACTCAATTTACTTTATTGGACATTAAACCAACCACACGAATGCGTACAGTGCGTACAGAAGAGAATATTGCGTCTGTTTCTGAGAGTGTTGCTGAAGACCGTGAAATGTCGATTCGTCGCCGTTCGCAGCAATTGGGTTTGTGTTATTCGACCACATGGAAGGTTTTACGCAAAGATCTTGGTGTAAAACCGTATAAAATACAGCTCGTGCAAGAACTGAAGCCGAACGATCTGCCACAACGTCGAATTTTCAGTGAATGGGCCCTAGAAAAGTTGGCAGAAAATCCGCTTTTTTATCGACAAATTTTGTTCAGCGATGAGGCTCATTTCTGGTTGAATGGCTACGTAAATAAGCAAAATTGCCGCATTTGGAGTGAAGAGCAACCAGAAGCCGTTCAAGAACTGGCCATGCATCCCGAAAAATGCACTGTTTGGTGTGGTTTGTACGCTGGTGGAATCATTGGACCGTATTTTTTCAAAGATGCTGTTGGACGCAACGTTACGGTGAATGGCGATCGCTATCGTTCGATGCTAACAAACTTTTTGTTGCCAAAAATGGAAGAACTGAACTTGGTTGACATGTGGTTTCAACAAGATGGCGCTACATGCCACACAGCTCGCGATTCTATGGCCATTTTGAGGGAAAACTTCGGAGAACAATTAATCTCAAGAAATGGACCGGTAAGTTGGCCACCAAGATCATGCGATTTGACGCCTTTAGACTATTTTTTGTGGGGCTACGTCAAGTCTAAAGTCTACAGAAATAAGCCAGCAACTATTCCAGCTTTGGAAGACAACATTTCCGAAGAAATTCGGGCTATTCCGGCCGAAATGCTCGAAAAAGTTGCCCAAAATTGGACTTTCCGAATGGACCACCTAAGACGCAGCCGCGGTCAACATTTAAATGAAATTATCTTCAAAAAGTAAATGTCATGGGCCAATCTAACGTTTCAAATAAAGAACCGATGAGATTTTGCAAATTTTATGCGTTTTTTTTAAAAAAAAAGTTATCAAGCTCTTAAAAAATCACCCTTTATATGAATTTTGAAAATAGGTACAATCAATCGGTTATATATTGCGATGATAATATATCATATATAGAAGATACAAGAACTATATATGATATTTATTTCCAGGTTCGAATATGGAAAAGTTATGTTAGTAGGCAGACAGAGGAGGGCTCGTTCGAACACGAAATATCCTGTTACTTGAGTTTTTAAGGAGGTGCAATTGACAAAATAAGTCAATCACTTCTAATAGCTTCCATCAGCTGTTTCGATTCAAGCCTTAGAGCATTAAGCTGTTCAGACTGAAAAGAAACAAGGTAGAGCCAGTGCCGTCTTTAAGCTCCGACAAATAATACATTGGAAATAGCAGAAAATAAAATTTGATCGTGCTAGAAAACAAAAAGAGGATTTCGGTGGCGTCAAATTTTAATTAGTTTATTTTTCATTTAAGAAGCTTAACTTAAGCTGTGCAGAACTTGCATCCGATTTTGGGGATAATTAACGCTTAAATTTTGAGTTCAATTCTTAATTGGTTTATATTGTTAAATTAAATGGTACTTCACTTTTCATAGTTATAAGCACATATACATAGTTTATAAGCACATTTGGGAGTAATGTTCAAAGTGACGTATATAAAGAAAAAAAGTAAGTTAAATTTATTGCTGCTCTGCGGTAACGCCCGTACTGCTTCGTAATAAAAAACGCACTCACTCTCATTATGCAAACGATGGATCATTGGGGCCCCAGAACCCTTTTGCTCGCTCGAACTTGTACACCTTTTTACTCTCTCGAACTTGAACACGCCTCCCCCATGCTGGACTCAGCATTGTATGATCTGTACTACTGATTAAAAAGGAAAGTTGCAAATTATAGAGGTTATACAGTTGGAAGTTAATAAAGAAAATAAGTGTGCAGAGGTGCTTAAGATTTGATTTGCGTTTGATCTGTATAATTTGGTATTGGAAGTGGACAGAGCTTTGATACGGATCGCTTATAAATCCCATTTTGTGTCCGTGGGTTACGACGCGTACAAGCTTATCAGCACCTGGATGCAGCTCGATAATTCACCCAAGGTTCATGTATTCGGTGGCAGTCGGTTGTCCTTTATCAGGACCAAGTCGTTGATCTGTAAGTTCGGTTGCATTTGACACCATTTTGGTCGGGTCTGCAGATGCGACAACCAATCCGAGGACCAATATCTCCAGAATTGTTGCAACATTCTTTGAGTCTGTAGAAACTGCTGACTGAGTGAGATATTTGAAGCAACGGATTCTGGTGTTGCCAGCAGCGAGTCACCGATAAAAAAGTGGCCAGGCGTCAGAACTGTTAGATCGTCCAGGTCGGAGGTAAGTGGGCAAAGCGGTCTTGAGTTCATGTAGGATTCGATACGAACTAACAGCGTGGACAACTCCTCATAAGTCAGTCGATTACCGCTAATGATACGCTTTAACTGGAATTTTTTGGACTTCACGTTGGCCTTCCACAAACCACCGAAATTGGGAGAATGTGGGGATTGAAGTGCCACTAGATTTTTGGCATGTCAGCTTGGGTACTATGTCGCGGTTGATCTCTTTCACAGTGTCTCATACTTTCCTGCAACACCTTATCAGCGCCGATAAATTTTGTCACGCAATCGCTGTATATATCTTTGCAGATACCACGACGTCCGAGAAATCGTTTTAGCGCCCATAGGAACTGCTCTGTAGACAATCCGGTAACAGCCTATAAATGAACGGCCTTTGTCGCCAAGCATATAAAAATTGCTATGTACCCTTTGTACATTGTGTTGTCACGGTACCTGGATGCTTTCAACTCAATGGCACCTGTAAAGTCTGCCCCTGTGGCAAGAATGATCCGTTGAGTTGACCCGGTGAACCGGAAGGTCACCCATCAGTTGTTTAGCTACTTCCGGCTTATTGCGGAAGCATGTGATACATTTGCGAATCTGCTGGCTGACCACTCGCCTTGCGTTCAATATTCAGAATTTTTGTTGAATATATGATCGTGAGCGTTCGAAATAACTAATGTTGAAAAATGGTGATATTTCGGTAATATTATGGGGTGCTTCTGATCGAAAGATAGGTGAGTGTGTTCAAGTCGACCTAGCACGCGGAAAATATTTTGCTGATCAAGTTTGCTGTTATTTGGCAGCGAATCTTGCCAAAACTGCTTATATTTCCTTGGAAAAAGCTTCTTTCTGAACGAGAGTGATGATTCTGGTTGTGCTTTCTTGAATTTCTGCTACAAACAGAGAACCAATTCGCATTGACTGCTTTGACATCCTGCAATTAAAGGCAAAAGTTGTATATAGGCACAGACACGGAGAATTTATTCAGTGATGAATACCGAAAAATTACATAATCCTGGCATATGGTGTAATGTACCTTAAGACTGCTAGGCTTCATTTCGGCGACATCATCATCGATTTGCACATTGTTTGGTTCAAATCGCGGACATGCTGCCCTCAATTGTACAAGCCATTGCGGACCAGCCCACCAAAGGCTAAATTCGGCTTATGTCTGGGGTTGAAGACCTCTTGTCGCACACTCTGCTGGGTTTTGGGCTGTATCAACATGACTCCACAGCGATGGTGAGCTAGTTTTCAAAATGTTACCTACTCTATTCGCTACCCATGTCTTCCATCTCGAAGTTTCGCCTCGTAACCAATATAAAACAATTGTTGTGTCTGTCCAATAAAACATATTTAAGTTTGGCACGTTAAATGATTTGTTAGCCAAGACTGTTCCGCATAGCTCAACTCTTGGTATCGTGAGTGGCTTGGTTGGGGTGACTCTAGTCTTGGCTAGCAACAATTTTGTGTAAATACGTCCATCGTTGCATTCCAAGCGCAAATAAATTGAATCTGAAAAAGCATTGGAAGATCCGTCGCAAAACGCATGCAGCTGTATTGAAGCGATTAGAGTTGGCTCATAACTTAACCAACGCGGAATTGATATTGCTTCGATTGCTGGAAGTTTATCTAAGAAAGACATCCATTGTCGTTGTAGTTCGGTTGGTAACGCTTCGTCCCAGTTGAGCGAAAACACGTTTGTTCTGTTCGTGTTATTTTATAATTCCACACAGCTTAAAGAATGATTTTTGCGCTTATTATCACCGGTGCGATGAAACCGAATGGGACAAATAACCGGGCTACCGTTGACAACATTGCTTGTTTAATGTATACGCTTTTTGGTGAAAAATTTAACTTAAATGTAAAGATATCTTGGTTTGGTTGCCAATGTTTTGACTGTTCCAGAATGATTAAGTTCAATAAGGCTATTAGCGCACAAATGCTGACGAGGGATGTCGCTTAGCAGACTCACCGAGTTGCTGGACCATTTGCGTAGCTGCGTTCCAGCTGAAGATAGAGCATTCGATACTTGGTTACGAATGGCTACCGCAGTGTCTAAGGAGTGACTCCCGGATAGCACATCGTCGACGTATATTTCTTGCTTCAACACTGGTTCGGCTAACTGGTATGACTGCATTTCATCCTCAGCCAGCTGATGTAACACGCGTATTGCAATGAAGGGAGCAGAGGCTGTACAAATGTTACCGCTGTAAGGCAATACTCTGGAATTTTTTCTTGGTTTCGCCAGAGTATGCGTTGGTAATGGCAATCTTCGGAATGCATGTCAATGCACTGATACATCTTCTGAATATCTGCGGTGAATGAGAACTTGTGTTTGCACCAATTCATGATGACTGCTGATAATTCATTCTGTAAAATAGGCCCAGTGCACAATAAATCGTTTAACGATTTACCGTTGGATGTTTTGCAGGATGCATCGAATACGATGCGAAGCTTCGTACTTGGCTAAACACAATATGTTACTGTGGGCTTATGAAGTTGGGTAAGCCCGCAATGATCATGTTCAGTTGATGATGCTGGAATGATTTGTTTCAAATCAAAGTACTCCTGGATGCTTTCTTCATAACGTTGGTTGCTCTGAAGCTTTCGTTCTAAGTAATGGAAACGATTTAGTGCGATTTGCTTGGACTTTCCTAGTGTTTGATTTGGATCGTATACATACTTCAATGGAAGTCTTACCAGATATTTTCCATTAGTCTGGCGAGAGTTCGATTCGCACCAAGAGTTTTCGTCCGAAATAGTTCGTTTAGCTGGAACTTGCTCCAATTTATTAAAACGTTGTACGAGATTTTCTAGTTCCATTATGGTATGATGACAACGTACGCTGATAGAAGGTATATGTGCACTGGTCGTGTTACCGGTCAATATCTAACCTAGTTCTGTATTTTGTGCCATTGGCTGCATTGAGTTCCCGATGCGAGTGCCAAGCAGCATGATTTGAGCAAACTGGTCGGCGCTCCAATGATGAGCTCGATTCGACGTGACTGATAATATGAAGGGTCAGCTAGCTTAAGCCTGCCTTCATCATAACGTTGAAGCAAATCTGGGTTTCGCTGAAGCTTTCGTTCTAAGTAATGGAAACGATTTAGTGCGAGGACATAGGCAACCACATTAATGTTTAATTGAGGATTAACACATGATCGCATATTAAAATTGACTGTAAACTTACAATGTTCGAGGCCCCATTGCCGACTCCCGACATCTCTGCTAGCGTCCTAGCACGCTTGAGACCTAGAGATTGAACGGCGTGCTCAGAAATAATGGTGATTTCTGATCCCTGATCTATTAGAGCACGTAAGGTCGCTGTAAGGCCGTTGGCCTCGTTGCTTAGAGTAACTTATGCTGTTGCTCATAAAACCTTGTTGGGTAGGCTGCGTTCGTTTACTGCAGCAGAAGCACACAATGTGGTATGCGTAGCCAAAGATTTACGATCATTTGATACGGTTTCCGGGCGGAATGGAGGAGCAGATTGATTTAAAGTGGAGTGCGGACTGTCGTTTAAGTTATGGAATTGAGACGTAGACGATTCTACGTTGGGCTGAGCAACCCGCGTGGTTGGAAAATGCTACAGCGTGTAATGTTTTTGTCCACACTCAACACAGTTCTTTGAACTTGGACATTGCGTTGTTGGTAGAGACTTGCACAGACAATTTATGCAGAGCTTTGCTCAATCAACAAAGGCTTTTCTTTTGAAACAATCCTTTGCAAGAAACGTGAGCAACGACGGAGTATGTGAGCTGCGCTGCAAAGCAAGCAGGAGTTAGCAGCACCAGACTGGGTTGTTGTATGAAAACTTTTGTTGTGGTATCCACCACCATTACAAGCACCTTTCTTTTTTGATGTATAAGCGTTGCCATGCTTATTTTTGTCAACTGTGTGCGCACCACTTCCTTGGTTTCGGTTTTCAATAACGTCTATTGTAACTAATCGATTGTTTAAAAATGATTCCAGTGTTGAGAACGTTAGAATACTTGTGTTGCTTCCTAGATGATGCTCCCAGGATTCGTGAGTTTCTCTTGGCAGCTTAGTGGTCAGCAAATAAGCTATCCAATGATCGCAGTTTGTTATAACGATCTTAAGACGCAAAAATTCGTTGATTCAGACGTTTGCTGCATTAAAAAGTGACTTGATATCCCCTGAACGTTCCTTGGTGATCGCTGGCATATTGAAGAGTGCATTGATGTGATGCATAAACAAGAGCCTTGGATTATCATACCGTTTCACAATAAGATCCCATGCTGTGGTGTAATTGATCTCAGTGAGTGCCATTTTCTGTATGTCTACATCGTGATCTCTAGGCAATGCTTCCTTCAAAAAGTGAAATTTTTGAATTGAGTTTAACTCGTTGTTAGTGTGGATAAGACGAGTAAAAGCGTCGTGGAATGCTGGCCACTCTATAAATCTGCCAGAAAATGATGGTACAGGTAACTGAGGAAGTTTTATAGATGACGAACAATTAGAAGGGGTTGGCATATTAGCTACTTGTGTTTGTTGTTGTGAACTGCTGGGAAACAACTCTTCGGCTTTATCAAGGAGAACACTCCGCGCATCGAAATAAGCTTCTTCAAAATCTGTGGCAACGTTGGTTTTAAAATAGGAAATCTCGCGTTCGGTGGTTGAGCATATTAATATTTTGTGAGTCTTACTAAACTCATTTTGTAACAGCAAAAAATAACAGGTGTTTTTGTGTTTTTGCGCGTGTAACTGTTATTTTCCGGCATTGATACGTAAGGACCTCCTGGTCAAGTTATAAAAGTTAATTAAAGTATCTTTTGCAAAAGGTAGAAACAACTATTTATGTTTTTGAAAATATAAATGAATTTCAATAAAACTAAATATTAACTAAAAAAATTAAAAAAAAAAAAGCTGAGAGCGTTTGGGGTACATCTGACATTTTTTATTGGGGATCTTTTGACATTTGTCAAAAGTGCCCCAACATTTTTGCCATTTTTGGGGCCTCGGTAATCGAGCGATTAGCGTGCTTGACTGCCAACCCAGAGGTTCCGAGTTCGAGTCCCGGTCTAGCCATGGTCCTTCGCTTTTATCTTTCTTTAATTCGTTCCTCATTTCTAATCAACAAAAGTTACAAATTCATCAATATATACGACATTGGAAGTTGTAGTTGGTGGTAGAGATGTTTGTGGAATGAGATTGCTTAATAGCTCGTTTTGCCTCAGATTCAAATTCGCATGTTGATAAAGCGCTCCGCCACACATTCAACATTTTACACTTGTTGTCTTGATTCCATTTTTCTTTCTACTTATCTATCTCCCCATTTGGGAACCAAGGTAGACTTGACTCAATAGGTTTGACACCTGAAATCCTTGGTTCAGAGCTAAAAAAAAATCATTTAACAATTTTTTAATATATTTCTACATTGGTTTTTATAAAAAAGGTGCTTTCAAACATCAGACTAGGACTATCAATAGCCGAAGAAATAAGAGGACATGAAGAGAACAGAACGTTGGTTATCGAATGAAGAATGAAAGTCTTAGGATATTAGTAATTCTGGTAACATCTATAGCTTTGACTCTTTTGGGTTGTTATGTGATGCTAGTCTTATTTTTTCCCAAGTATTCAGCCACTTCACTTTTAAATTATTTTTTATGTAGAGCATTAACATCAGTGGAATTCCCAAAAGCGTTAAAGACACTTGCGGTTATCGTTTACTGGCCCTTAACTACCTAACCTGTTAACTCGTATCCATAACATCTTTGCCTGCAATGTTTATTCCTAACTTTTGCAGTTGTTTAAAGATCACAGTTGCTCGCTTAACTCCTCGCTTTAAGTTTTTATTAAAATTGAGTGAATTTTACTATATTTAATTTAGACAGCAATTGTATCGAACTGATCTTGTAACATTCGATATTTTTATTCTATTCTACTTTTACAAACACGAACTAAAGAGATATTGAATTTTTGTTTGAATAAGGCTGGTTTTTCGATTCCTTAAATAATGCAAATATTCATGTCAAATGTGCCCCTTCAAATGTCAAGGGTGCCCCGTGGTAGGGGCACATTTGACTAAACGACTTTTTTTAGAAAATGTTAAAAAAATATATGTTAGGACCTTAATAATACAATTTCCTATTTAAATTTGAAAGTTAAATAATTAACGCTTATAGGGAATACAAAATTTTTAGAATCGGTCTTCAATTTTTGGAGCAATGACACTTTGAAAAAAAGGTGTCAAATCTACCCCAGCTTACCCTACTAGAATCCTTCTTAAAATTCTTTAAAATTTGCTTCAGACTTTCTAGACGATCGACTTGAAGAGTGCACAAGCCTATAGTTCCCTTTGTTTCAGTGTCTGAAGGAGCCATACTGAACTAATTGACCTTACTCAAAAAAAGTAGCGCACGCAAGGAGTGGTGAAATAAATCAAATTAATTAATTGCACTTGCACACTTAACTCTTTTTAAATCTCTCTGCCTCTTTATCGTGATCTTCTCGTGTTGTTGTTTGGATGTCTTTTTGTCGGCGAAGGCTTCGAGCTGTTTGTGTGGGTGTGTAAGTTTTACTCAGCTTTACACGGAGAGCGCTTGAGTCGACTTCGCTGATGAAGAATAGAACGAAAAAATGCTGCTGCCACCTTTGACGACGTCGGTGCTAAAGAGCTACTGCGGTCACTTTTGAAGACTTCACTTATGAGGAACGAAACGAAAAGCTGCTGCGGTCACCTTGAGGTGATAACTTTTTTCGCAGTTACGGTGTCTTAGTAAAATCCAAAATGTGCTCGACGAATTTTTATGTTAATTGGTTTTAAATTATAAACTTTTAAACTTATTTTTTTTCTGTTTTGTTTTAAACTTTTATTGTAAATTTAACTTTAAATTGTCACAAGCGTATTAGGTATCCCCATGGGCCACCATAAATATGTGCAGAACTTGCATTCGATTTTGAGGAATGTTAACGCTTAAATTTTCAATTCTTTATTGTTTTATATTGTTAAATTAAATGGTACTTCACTTTTCACAGTTTATTTTTATAGTTTAATATACATAGTTTATAAGCACATTTGGGAGTAATGTTCAAAGTGACGTATATAAAGAAAAAAAGTAAGTTAAATTTATTGCTGCTCTGCGGTAACGCCCGTACTGCTTCGTAATAAAAAACGCACTCACTCTCATTATGCAAACGATGGATCATTGGGGCCCTAGAACCCTTTTGCTCGCTCGAACTTGTTCACCTTTTTACTCTCTCGAACTTGTACATAAGTATTTATGGTTTAATTTTCTTTTGAGCAATATTTATTTAAATTTAATTTTCCTAGGATTCTTTCTTTAAAATATCATTATGTAATATGTTTGTAGTAGGGTTAAAAATTTGCCTTATTTATTTAACGCAGCAAGGCTTTGCCGACAATTCAGAGCATCAGAATGCCCCACTTGAGAACTCGAAATAAATCAATAGCGACTAGCGCATAATTTTAGGTTTAAGTCAAGTCTGAATTCTTTATTAAAAAGTACTGGTATTAATACCAAGATTTTTGGCATTCTTGTTCTTACTCTAGTTAATGATTGAGCCACATACCAATTCTGCTGTATTCAGCTCAAATTGCAATTCGTCACATTTAAGGTTGACGCTGCTAGTGTGTCATAACTATAAGCGACGGTCTTGGTTAGTCAGCATATGTACGCTGCAGTTGAGAAGCATTTATACATTATGAATTACATGTTGCCTATATGCACACTACATCCTTCCCCCAAAAAAATAATGATATTTGTTTACATTTCTTAAAATTTAAATAAATGTCATTTGCTATCTATTTTTAATCTATAGCGCTGTTTATAACTATGTCTCTTAAAATATCTAATGTTCTTGTCTAGATCTTACTAAATTATTATTGTGTATTTCATATAACTTATCATCTAGTTTTATAACGCTATTACATTTATTTTGCGAAATTATTTTATATGGGCCTTTATATGGCTTATCAAATTTTTTCTTATTTTGTACTTTTAAATAAACATAATCACCTACACTAAAATTCGATTTATGTATATGTTTTTGATTATTACATCTTATATTCTTAGTTTCTATGAGGTTATTTCTAGCTTGTTCGTGTGAATATCTTAATTTACATTTTAGTTCATTCAGATAATTGTCTAAGTCATATATTTGTTCTTTGTTTGTCATTACTTCGCATGGTAATGCGCATAATTTTCCAAAAACTAATTCAAATGGTGAGTAATTTGTGCTGCTATGCGGCATCGAATTATAGCAATACGTATAATATGGTAGCCAATCGTCCCAATTATCTTTATCACCTACTGTCATTAAGTAATCGTTCAGTACTCTATGATTTCTTTCTATTGAGCCTAACGTTTCATGATGGAAAGGTGTCGAAACAAATCTATCTATATTCAATAATTTACATATATTCTTTAATAACTCGTAAGTAAATTCAGTTCCTTTGTGTGTCAACAGTGTTCTGAAACATCCATATTTAAGAATAAATTTTTCTACTATTGCTTTTGCGACTGTTATAGCATCTTTGCTTTCCAATGGAAATGCTTCCACGAATTTTGTTAATTCGCATTGAAGTGTCAATATATATCTGTAACCTTTGGATGGTCTTAGAGGACCTACAGTGTCAATCGTGATTGTTTCAAATGACGTATTTGGAGTATCCGTTACTTCGAAATTTTCTTTAGTGTATTTAGTTATTTTTACTTTATTGCAAATTTCACAATTGTTAATAAATTTCTTAACCATTTTGTTCATATTTTTCCAGACAAATTTTTGTTTTAATTTTCCTATACACTTTCTGATACCACAATGTCCTCCTAACTTTGAATTATGATGTTCTCTTATTAACCTGTGCATTTCTTGTTCACTTTTAACCTGCCTTGGAGGTTCATATAACATTATTTTTAAACATTCATTATCTCTCTTTTTCATCTGCAGCTTATTAAATATATCTTTGAACTCACTTATGTTCACATTTTCAAAAATTTTACTATCTCTTGGAAGCGCTACCTTTTTAACATCTGCATTGTTTGTCATGAATATTAACTTCTTCAAAATCAATTTTACGTCTGATAGAGAATTATTGTTAAATTCCACAAGTACAGTGTTTGCTGCTATATTTATTATAATACTTTTGGTACCCTTATATCTTGTCATATTTTTCTTGAATTCTAATTTCTTCACTCGCCTAGTGTCTGATATTGATACACAGTCCCAGATGTGAAGGTGATCAATCCCCACATTTGAGTCTAAGGCAATTGCACGGTTTTCATTTATTTCTTAATTTTTTTCTTTTTTGTTCTCTTCAAAAATTTTTTTCATTGCGCGCGTAATAACATTAACATCATGTTTTGGTATCATTTCTCTAAGTTTACTGGAATCTAATTGTATTCTGGAAGCGTCCGCGTTTGTGTTCATTTTTCCTTGCTTGAATATTATCTCAAAGTCATAGTCCATTAGGTCAACCCGTATTCTGGTTAATTTTGATGAAGGGTTCTTATGCGTAAAAAGACTTACTAGCGGTCTATGGTCAGTGTAAACTATAAACTTTCTACCAAATAGGTAAGGACGGAAATAGTTTATCCCCCAATGAATTGCTAATAACTCTTTTTCTATTATCGGTTTATTTAATTCATGTTTATTAAAGGATTTGCTCGCATATGCTATTGGTTTGTCTGTCCCTATTTCTCCTTGAGACAACACCGCTCCAAAAGCATGATTTGATGCGTCTGTTGTTAAAATGAACGGTTTGGAAAAATTTGGATAACTGAGAATGGGAGGGCTCATAAGTTTTTCTTTTAATGTGTTAAAAGCTCTAGAGCATTCTGCTGTCCAGCTAAAAATCTGTTTTTTCTTTAGTAACTGATTCAATGGTTTAGCAATATCTGCAAAATCTTGAATGAACCTTCGGTAGAAATTGCAAAATGCAACAAATCTTCTAGTTTCATCTGCATTTTCAGGTACTGGATAATTTTTTATTACTTCATATTTTGCTGGGTCTGTACGTACTCCATCTGAGGTAATAAGATGACCGAGATATACAACTTCTGGTTTTAAAAAATTACATTTCCCTGGATTGAGTTTTAGATTATATTTGCGTAGACGTTGAAAAACCCTTAATAAATTTTCATTGTGCTCTCTTAGATTTGAGCCAAAAACAATTACATCATCTACATATAGGAAAGCTGATGCTTGCAAACCACTTAATGCTATAGATAACATTCTTTGAAAACTGTTTGTTGAAATTTTTAAACCAAATGGTAGTCTTTTAAACTGATAATGTCCTTGATTTGTTGAAAAAGCTGTTACGTGTCGAGATTCTGTGCTTAGTGGTATTTGGTGGAATGGAACGTCATCCAGTCTTGTTAGCGGGAATTTGTCGTCAACTATTTTTTTGTTTAAAGATCTGAAATCTACAACTAGCTTCCACTTCGATTTACCTTCTTTGCCTTTCTTTGGTACTATAAGTAATGGGGAATTATATGGACTAGTCGATGGTTCTATTATGTCTTCTTCAAGCAAATTTGAGACTTGTTTATCTATCTCTTCTAACTGTGTGTGTGGTAATCTATAGTTTTTTATGTATACTGGAGTTGTGTCATTTATGTCTATTTTTTGCTTATAAAAATTATTATTTGTTAAAATTTCTCCTTCTAAATGAAATATTTCTTGGAACTGTTCACATAATCTTAATATGTCTTCTTTTGCTTTTTTATCTAGACTTTCAACACTTAATTCTTTTATTAGATCCCGTCGTCTTTCTTCATGATTTTGTTTGATTGAGTATGTGAATATTTCAAAGTCTCTGAGCGGTTGTATTCCTATAATAATATTGTCATTTGAAATTTCAGTGTCCCTAGTGTTTAGTATTTTAACATGTTTAATACCGTTGGAAGGAACAATTGAGTTTGCTAAAAATACTCCTTTGCTTATTTCTTTGCCAACCACAACACTGTCACGTTCTAATTGAAATTCCACAGCTTGTATGGTTTCTGTTCTTGGAGGTATTGAAATGCTTCCAATGTTCTTTGTATGCATGTTCATTGGTAGTATTATCTCAACTCCATTATAGTTAATGATTAAAACACAAGTTTCATAGTCAATTTTACAGTTGTATAATTGCAAGAAATCTCGCCCTAATATACCATTAGTTGATAAATTGAAATTGTCATCAATGAACTGAAATTCATGGTTTATTATTTTTTCATCTATTACTAAGTCTATCTTAGACGTTCCTTTGGAATAGATGTAAACCCATTCATTCTACATGTATTATTATAATCTATTTTCTTTGAATAATTCTTTAAAATCGAAATGTCTGCTCCGGTGTCTATCAGAAAAGTGAATGTTCCTTTTTCATCTTTTATTTGAAGTGTCACAAAATTTGTTGTGCACAATGTGCGTGCTAAATTTACCGTCTTTGCCGCACGAAATTGCCCCGGTTCGCTTGACCGGGGAAACTTGCGTTTCCCGATTGGTTTTGTCCAACCCTTTGTCCACTATTATGTCCAAATCTTTGGCCATTGTATTGTCTATTCCCCCTATTCTGTGTGTTATTAAACCTGTTATTGTTGTAATTATTCCCGTTATTTGTGTTTTGCAGCTGATAATTATTGTTGTTTTGGAAATTATTATTATAATTATTAAATCGGTAACTGTTAAAGCTATTGACTCTGTTATTGTTTCTGTTAGAGTTCGATCTGTATCGTGTGGCTAAATGTACATTATTCTGTGTTGGCCTTGTTTCTGCTGCTGTAGCAATTTGTACTTTTCATTAAACTTTGTTGCTCTTGAAGCTAGAACAACCGATTTAATATGGTCATTCAGTCCGTTTTTAAATGCACTCAGAGCGAGTTGGTCATTTAAAATTACTATTAGCTCTCTATTTGTTTCACCCTGTTCTTCTATCTGAATTTGATTTAAAGTGGCTATTAAAGATTCTATTCTTTCAACAAAAACATTGACACTTGCGTTCCCTTGATATACTCTTGATAATTCAACGTGAATGTTTAATGCATTTTTGTTAGATTTGTAATTCTTAATCAAGATTGCTTTCAAACTTGCAATATGTTCAGGTTTGGAATCTGTAAGTAATTTATTCTTAACTTTGTCTGTTAGTTTTGTTGACAAAACAAATTTAACCAATTTAGCCTTTTCGTTATCATCCTTAAGCGAATCTCCGTAGAATTCCACCAAATTTAAAAAATTAGATAGATTTTTCTGTTCTCCGTCAAATTCTGGTATTAACTTTACCGCGGTTAATAAATCAAAGTTTGCCATTGCGGTTTCTTTTACTTTCAAAAATCTTAGTATTTCTTTTTCTATATTATAAAAGGTTATTATGTCCTCTTTCAGGCTTTTGATGCTAGTTTCTTCTTCTATTGTTTTTAAACTGTTTTGTAGTATTAGTCTGATTTTGTTTATATATTCATTTGTGTAAGTTCTATTTGGACTCTTTTTTAAAGTAGTTAATATTTCTTTTAATTTTATTATTTCGTTGCTCATTATGCACAAAACTTACATTTTAATTCCGGCTCCTCAATTAAGAAACCTGTTTTTAATAAATTACAATTACATTTGCTACATTTAAAACACTGTGAATGCCAGCTTTTCTTGTTATACTTAATATAAAATACTTTTCCTATATCTATTATTTTTTTTTTTTACAGTTAGCGCAATTTTCGCTGAACAATGAACCATAACATCCCTGGTATTTTGCATTAGTTCCAAATTTAATCATATTTAAAATTGTTTTTATTTGAAAAAAAAAATTTTTTTTTTTGTTTTTTTTTTTTTTTTTTTTTAGACAGTGTTGGTAATACTTCTAGTTAATTGTTTTTTGAGATAGTTCTTAAAATATGTTATTATCCACTTTATTATAATAAGTAACATAAAAATTATACAAATAATTCCTATCAAAGTGTTTATATCAGCACTGTTATTGCTGCTGCCGTTGTTATTGTTGTTGTTGTTGTTGTTGTTGTTGTTGTTGGTGGTACTCATTATTGTTTGTTTTGCCTTTGGGAGCACAATTATCCATACCATTCCTTAGTTTTTTATCTGTTGTCTGGTTAACTTGATTTCCGCTTGTAGTTTCTTTTTGTTTTCACCAAAAGCTATTCCAGCTAATCTCCGGAGTTCAGCAAGCTGCTTTTTCAGTCTTCTCTGCTTTCCTCCACGCTTCTTAGGCTTATAAGTTTCTGCTTGAGTCGGTGCAGCAGTTGTTGGTGTAGATTTTTTTGTCCTTTTCCTGTGTTCTTATAAAGAAATTGGCTTCGGACCAGCTGTTAGAGGCGTTGGAACGTACACTGGTGGTGTAGCTGCTTCAATGGATTGTGTTGGCTCGTATTCTTCTAATAACAGATCCAGCTCTTCTTTGTCATATTTGTACATTTCTTCTTTTTTTTATTTTATTTCTCTTGGTCCCTGTTAAATTTTATTTCTATTGGTCCCTGTGCCGATTTGGCAGGATCGCCATGTAATATGTTTGTAGTAGGGTTAAAAATTTGCCTTATTTATTTAACGCAGCAAGGCTTTGCCGACAATTCAGAGTCGGCATAATTTTAGGTTTAAGTCAAGTCTGAATTCTTTATTAAAAAGTACTGGTATTTATACCAAGATTTTTGGCATTCTTGTTCTTACTCTAGTTAATGATACATATCTATAATTCTTAATACATATAAATATATTATTATAAAATATGGAAAAGTGTGACATGTGTAAATCGACCTTCGTTGACCGATATTTTAAATAACTGCAGTTGACCGATATTTACAAATAGTTGCAATGTAAACAAAACATTACATCAAACAAAAAGACAGTCATTGAGTCACATACCAATTCCGCTGTATTCAGCTCAAATTGCAATTCGTCACATTTAAGGTTGACGCTGCTAGTGTGTCATAACTATAAGCGACGGTCTTGGTTAGTCAGCATATGTAAGCTGCAGTTGAGAAGCATTTATACATTATGAATTACATGTTGCCTATATGCACACTACATGTTTAATTATTTCTCATAATTTATTTTGTATATCAATTCTATTTTCAATTTTTTTTTGCCCTAAGCTAATTTTTTCGAAAAAAAGAGGTGTGTACATTCGGTGCGTGCAAAAATTTTGTGCCTTTTTCGAGTTTTTTTTATAATATTTTTGATATTTACCAACACCTAAGAGAGCTCCGTTAGGTAGGAAAAATGTCTAAATAAAAATTCGTTTTTTTTAAGTTTGAAAGGCCCATTTTTTTCATTCATTGAATTTTAGTTTTTTTTATGCATTTTTTTATATATTTAATTCAGATCAGTTTTAAGTAGCTTGTATTAATTTAATTGATTGAAATACTTAAAAAGCGTATATAAATATTTTAATAATTATATAATTTTCCATTTTTTTTTAATATACTTTTTTGTTAAGATATAAGATGATATTTTAATCGCATTTTGTTTATATAATTAAATTTGCGGTAGTTTTGTTGCGATATGTAAATAATCTTAGGTTACCGCACAACTGAAATGAAAAGAATGGTGTTAGTTTTTAAATTAGTTATATTAAAAAGAATTTAAAATGAAAATAAAAATGGCTTTGTAATTTAAAGTGTGTGGGGGCCGAAGTACAGGGGCGTTCGTGAAAATCGAACAGGGCGATATGGACGTTTATGAATTTTAAACGGATTTGTTTTGAATTGCGGTCATCGACATGAGAATTTAATGATGAACATAGTTGGGTGGGTACAGAGAAAGGGAGAAGGTCCCCCAAACTTCGATGGTTGGCTTGTATTCGTTTCGTTCGTGATTTTAGTATTGTGAATTTTTGGTGTTCCATTTTTATTTGGGTTTTTCCATTGCGGAGACGGTAAATTCTCATTAGCATTAAATTCTATTAATGCTCTCAGCTAATATTTTTTTTGCGTTCAAGACTTTTTTTCTATTTTTTCGTTATTATTTAAATTTCACGGTAAAAACTTGTTGTTTAGAATATTAATTATTTCATTTCAAATTTGTACTATAAATTTTTATTTTTTATTTAATATTTATGGTTTATTGTTATTTTTTTCTGTTGAATTTGTTTTTCTTTTGCGTTTTCTTGTTTTTTCGGTAATTTTGATTTGTTTATTTATTTCACTTCCGGTGTGAGCCGGTAGTTATTGTTGCTCCCTCCTGGTCTGAAGGGTTGAGTACAGCGCCCGGAAACCGTGAGCTAGTCGGTGCGCAATCAGGCCAGGTACGATCGTTAGGGACACGTAAAAAAATTTTACACTAACAAGTGTTAGTGACACAAACGTCAAACGATGAAGGCAACATCAACAATTAGAAAAACTTATGGCGTTTTCGTTTCTACCAAAAAATGTTGCCTTGTCGCGGCGCAAAATGTTTGAAAGTTGCCCGCAACCCTGTAAAAGTGCATGTTTTTGCCTACTTAGAAAATGTCAACACATAATAAACGAATGTAACCATCCTTGTCCAACGCACTCATTTCATAACATTGTCGGTTTAAGAACTGCTGATACGCAGGGCAACCTTCTCACCTGAGAAAGCTTCGCAGGGCAGAAAATGCGCCTTTTTTGCCCTTTGTGAGTGTGGCCTTTTAAGAAACGAACACAGAATTTACTCACCCGTTTGCACTTATTTTAGAATCGAACACGAAAAAAGGCATGGACAATAAAGAGGCAACTTTTTTTGGTAGAAAATAAAACGCTATTAAATTCAACAAGCTGAATTTGACATCTATCTCACTTCCTCTCCAATATATGCCTACCTTGTGGGAGGTAACCCTTTGTATTTTTTCGAAACATTTGGCAAGTCGAGTTGCGAAACAGCTTAGCTGAAAAAAGAGAAAATACGATAGAGTCAGTTAACGCGAAGCCTTGAACGAACGTGCAAGAATGAGATTTCTTATTATAAATTTAAACTAAACTATTTTCCCTAACTATATTTAAACTTGGTTCTATTTAATAAACTATTTAATTGTTGAACAAACAAATAAAAACTAGAAACTTGTGGATTTAAAACTAAAACTAAAATAAGTTACATTAATATGTATTTAAGTTACATTAATATATGTATATGTGGTGATCGTGGCATGCAGGTTAAGTGTGTGGCTTAGCATGCTCGGAGCCTGAGTTCGATCCCCAGTCGCGGCGAAAAGTTTTTTCAATAAAAAAATTTTTCTGATCGGTTGCCACCTCTCTGCAGGCAATGGTAAGACTCAGAGAGTAAATAATGTCAAGTAAAGCTTCTTGAGAACATGAACTTTATCCGTTCGGAGTCGGCATAAAACATATACGTCCAGTTCTCGGTCAATTGTGTGCAAACATTTAATAACACACACAACACAATTGATCATAAGAAGCTCGGTCAAAGTCCTTTCAAGGGCTGAAATGGCCCATTTCTTTTTTTAATATGTATTAAACCTTTAAATTAAAAAAAGCACATTAAAATATTCAATAAACGAGTAATTTATATACTTTAAAGCTTATAATTCAGAAGTGGGATGAATTTCATCCAAAACGTGCCTTCGATTTGTTCGTGAAACGTGAAATAAGACTTCCGCGAAGAGTGAGACTCCAGTGGTAATGTGTCAAGGTTAAGCAATCAAACGGTGAAACGGACAATTTTCAAAAAAATTGAGAGAACGCTTGGGATGAAGTGGTTGCAGCTTAACGAAAGTTTAAGTGATATAAAAAACGTGCTACAAATGTACCTAAATAAAGCAAGTGCAAAGCACCAAACGTGCGAGCGCATATAAGTGCGATCGAGAAACCATGCTATCGGGCTAACGAAAACAAAGTGCTAAAAAGAAAGTAAAGAACGAAACGAAATCAAAACAAACCTTAACAAAAACAAAAAACGAAACGACAAAATAATAATAATAACTGAAGTAAAAAACTTATTCAGTTTAAATTCATGCAAAATATTTTGCGCTACGATCTACTATTTTGTTTAATTTTATTTTAAGTTGCTTTGTAAACTATTTTGTGCAGTGCGTAAAGTATCGATTTAAAAAAAATAAAATGCCACTTGTAAATTCATTGAAGGTTGCGTAATTTGGCGGCAACTGTTAAGAATCTCAGTGCACCACCCGGGAGTGATAATCACTCTGAATTTGTAGGTTTTGGTTCAACAACAATGAGCAACCAATCCACAGTTCCAAGCATAATTACATCCGCGAGTAGAAGTGAAGTGAACAGATCGATTATCAATCAAACAGACTTGGTAGGAACTGATTCTACAATCATAAGAGAGAATTCCTCGGGATACAACCATTATTCCGTGAAGGAAATTGCTGAGACAATCCCTCAGTATGATGCTACTAGCGGAACAATTCGTGGCTCATGTGGACAGTGTGAAAAATGCGTACTCATTCGACGACAAGTGCTTAGTGCTTGCAGTGTATAGCCGTTTAAAAGGTGTGGCAAAGTTGTGGCTCGATGCTACCCAAGTTTTGTCAACAAACTGGGCTAGTTTTTAGATAAGTTTAATACAAGAGTTTGGACGATCGTATGATGAAGCTGACGTACATTTTAAAATGGTTGCAGCAACGCGTAAGCAAAGTGAAAGAATCAGTGACTATACTTTTAGAATTAGTGCGCTTGGTCGGCGGTATAATCTAAATTAAAGTGCTGTGATTAAAAATGCGCGTGAAGCCTTAAAACACCGTGATTTACAAGCTGCGATTGCGCCAATGAGATTCAAATCGGTCAAATAACAACGTGAAACTTGTGAAGAATATTTAGAGAACATGCCAAGTGTCGCGTTCACTAAAAATTTTAAATCGGATATAAATAAACAGAAAAATGAGGTGAAAAGTCATGACAATACCATTAAAACGGATAAATCTAAATTCAAGGACATAACGTATTATAATTGTAATGAAAAAGGTCATTTTTCAAATGAGTGTTCAAAAGCGCAACGACGAAAACGCTGTAGTAGTTGTCAGAAAGTGCACCCGAAAGGTATGCCAGAAAATGTGGTAAGCCAAAAGTAAACGTGAACAAAGTTGCAAAACAATCCTTTTGAAAAACAAGTTTTCTTAAACGGAAAATCTGTAGTAGCTTTTATTGACAAGGGTAGTGAGTGCAATTTAATACGTCGAGCTGTAGCGAACAATTTATCTCACGAGCGTGAACAGTGCAACCTAAAAATAAGTGACTTGTGCGTCGGAGTTCGTTTTTCTAGTCAAAAAATCACGGTGGAACTTAAAATATATGCTTTGACATGTCAGATCGAGTTGCACATTATTGATAACTAACTGTTATTTACTGACATTTTGCTCGGACAAGAACTTTTTAAAGAAAAGTACGCTAAAATGCTTAATGGACAGTTAAAATTCGAGCCGGGCCACTGTGGTCTAAAGTGCGATTCTAGCGTGAATTAATTTACCAGTAATAATAAAGTTTGAACTCTTTTCGTTTATTATTTCGTACGCTGAACCCAGACGTAATATTATTTAAAAAAAGCTAAAGCTAAGCTAAAAATTTTTTTACTAAAATACATATACATATTTTTATAATAATAAAGATAGCAAAATCTTCTGATGCATGAAGTTTCAGCCATAAAATGAAAAGTTTGAAGAATTATTTTAATGATATGTTAAATTTAAATATTAAGTAAAAAGAAAACACAAGGATTCAAAATATTGTGAAGAAAAAATTACAAAATTTTAAATTTTTCACAAGCAGCCATTCATTGTAAAGGGTGATTTTTTAAGAGCTTGATAACTTTTTTTTTAAAAAAAACGCATAAAATTTGCAAAATCTCATCGGTTCTTTATTTGAAACGTTAGATTGGTCCATGACATTTACTTTTTGAAGATAATTTCATTTAAATGTTGACCGCGGCTGCGTCTTAGGTGGTCCATTCGGAAAGTCCGATTTTGGGCAACTTTTTCATAATTTCTCATTTCTGGTTGAATGGCTACGTAAATAAGCAAAATTGCCGCATTTGGAGTGAAGAGCAACCAGAAGCCGTTCAAGAACTGGCCATGCATCCCGAAAAATGCACTGTTTGGTGTGGTTTGTACGCTGGTGGATTCATTGGACCGTATTTTTTCAAACATGCTGTTGGACGCAACGTTACGGTGAATGGCGATCGCTATCGTTCGATGCTAACAAACTTTTTGTTGCCAAAAATGGAAGAACTGAACTTGGTTGACATGTGGTTTCAACAAGATGGCGCTACATACCACACAGCTCGTGATTCTATGGCCATTTTGAGGGAAAACTTCGGAGAACAATTAATCTCAAGAAATGGACCGGTAAGTTGGCCACCAAGATCATGCGATTTGACGCCTTTAGACAATTTTTTGTGGGGCTACGTCAAGTCTAAAGTCTACAGAAATAAGCCAGCAACTATTCCAGCTTTGGAAGACAACATTTCCGAAGAAATTCGGGCTTTTCCGGCCGAAATGCTCGAAAAAGTTGCCCAAAATTGGACTTTCCGAATGGACCACCTAAGGCGCAGCCGCGGTCAACATTTAAATGAAATTATCTTCAAAAAGTAAATGTCATGGACCAATCTAACGTTTCAAATAAAGAACCGATGAGATTTTGCAAATTTTATGCGTTTTTTTTTAAAAAAAAAGTTATCAAGCTCTTAAAAAATCACCCTTTAGAGCCCCATACGAGGTCCGCTCCTATAATCTTCTATTTCTAATATAAAAAATCAAATGTTTGTCTGTCTGTTCCGTATAAGCTGGCGAACCGTTTATCTGATTGAGCTGAAATTTGAACACCGAGTACGTTTGATAAAGAGAAAGAACATAGGGGGTGTAAAAAGTGGGCGCAAGTCTGTGGGCGTGGCACTCTATTATAACTTCTAAACGCCTGGACCGATTTCAATGAAACTTGGTATGAAGGTTCAACTGCGCCCAAGATAAAGCATAAAATATAAAAAATTCCAAAGACTTCCGCAAGAGGGCGCTTTAAGTAGTGCATTTTAGAGACTCAATAACACCTTAACGCCTGGACCGATTTCAATGAAATTTGGTATGAAGGTTCAACTGCAACCAATATAAAGCCCAAGATAACATAGGCTAAAAAAAATTCCAAAGACTTCCGTAAGAGGGCGCTTTAAGTGTGCGTTTTAAAAACTAAAAAAACTCCTAAACGCCTAAACCGATTTCAATGAAATTTTGTATGAACGTTCAACTGCTGTAAAATATAGGCTATAAAAAAACGGATGAACCGATTTTGATGAAACTTGGTAGGCATTTTTATCTAATACTGAAATAGATCCTATGCTTTTAAAAGTTCTTTCTAGATCTAAATGCGATCCTAAAAATGATAAAAAGCTTCTATGAAAAAGAGAAATATATAAAAATATATCGTTTTTAGAGAAAAATACTTTTTATTTTTGAGAAAACATTTGTTTTTATTGAAGAAAATACTTCTCATAGTGCATTTTTTATTAAAATATAGGAACAATTTTTCATTTTCAATAAATTTTTCTCTATAAATGGGAATTTTTTTGTGCGAGTAAAATATTTATCATTATAAGAGACATTGAAATATTTCCATTTCGTAGAAGTGGAGAAATATTTCTTCGAAAATGTGAAAATTTGTTCTAATTGAAGAAAATTTTATATGAAAAAGAGAAAAATGCTATTATCGAAAATAGAGAAATTTTTCACCGGAGAAAAATATGTATTTATTTCTGAGTGTATTATTATTGAGTGTATTTATTTCGAGACGTTGCAGATATAATTTTTTAATCATGTCTGGCAGGTACAGTTTTACTAAACACTTTCGACGGAGGGGGCAAGCAAGACCGCAAAAAACGATAATTTAAAAAATTTTAAAATTTAATTGATAATTTAAAAAATGTTAAAATAAGAGCAGTTTTGTCTGTTTTCTGTGCTCGAGGCACAACCTCGAGTAACACCGGGTTACATCCGTTAGTATAAGATAAAAGTCAAAGTGGCGGGTAGGGGCACTTATTTTTTTTTGTTTCTAGAAACTAAAATCATAAAGATTCAAAAAAAATATGTTTTAAGCCTTGCAAATGCCTGCAAATTCTTTTAACCGTAAAAATATATCCATTTTTACAAAAAAAAAATACTCTTCTAATACCCTTCTGAATATTTAGGATACAGATATTTTTAATAAAAAATTGTGAAAACTTACTTTGTTGAATACTCTCCATTACGAATTTGTCAAAAACAATGCACTTTTTAAGTTAAAAATCACTAAAAACCACAATCAGAAAACTACACTTTTTGTTAACGTTGCAATACGTTTTGCGAGTTAACGGAACCAAGCGGAGTTGCCACATTGTAAAACAAAATTATAAGGAAATTTTTATTGCTTTCTAAGTTCTCATATATTAGCTGTGTTTTTTACCAAGCGAGTAGGCTTGCGAGAAGTCGCTTAAAAATATTTTCCAAACTTGGAAGCATTTTCTCAAATGTCAAAAAAAGTGAAAACGAAACAAAAACAAATCTGACAAAACAACATTAAATTGTCAAGTTTAAGCAGGAACCGAGTTCCTGATGATTATCAGAAAGGAGTTAAAACAACTATGATGAATCTTAGATTTTATCACTATTTTATTGAACACGCCTTCACACAATAAATAATCCAAAATTTATCTTAAGCCTGAGTTAAAATTAAAGAAATGCACTCGCCAACACATATGTAGCTTCCATGCTTCTTAGATTTGGTGCAGTTTCTGGGAGGACCACTTGGTTTGTCTGTCTTGAATGTGCATTTTAAATCTCTGGAAACGGTGTATGGTAACCTTGGCGCGATCGTTCAAATCCTGAGCGGAGCTCATGAACGATGTAGCGACTTGACATCAAATATTTGTAGTTGACTACGTTGAGGAAAGATTTCTTCTCAGATTTCATCTTCAGCTTGTCTTGAAGATCTACTTAGTCACCTTATATTGGCATCTGTCGATTCCAGCGAAGACAACATGTCTGAATAGCTTGCAGGAGTTTAATCGTCAGAGGTCTTCTGAATTTTGACAATTTATTTATAATTTGTATTTATATTTAATACTTTGACAAGTAGTGCTGTATAAATTTTCAGATTTTAAGTATTTAATACTCGGTTCAAGAAATGTAACCGACACTGTAAAATTTTTCAAAACCAAACATTTAAATGAGTAATAATTTTTTTAAGTAATAGAAATAGTATTGGGCACAAAAAAATTTATTTCATGAATCACTACCCAGGCAGAACGGTAACTGTTAGATAACTGGTTAATTATCACGAGCGCTAATAAAAAGTGCGTGACCCCCATATACAATTTTCCACACAAAGTTTGTTACCTTTGTTCAGGCGTCGGGCAAAAGGTAACGTACTTTTTTGTAAACGTGTGATGTTGCATCTCTTTCTGATACCTATGATTTTTCATACAAAAAGACTATTAGCTGCACTTTGCACACTAATAGAAAATTACATAAGGAAAAGTAAACAAATTCAGCCGTTTATATAACAATAAAATTTGCGGCTGCGAGACGCTTCTGCTGCGTGGCGTATTGGTTAGAGCTCTGACTTCTAATGAATAGATGCTCGGGTGCGAGCGTCAAAGAAAACAAACACATTTGTTAATTTTATTTTGCATTTTATACTTTTTCGACTTTATTTTTTTTTAATATTTTTAAATTTAATCTAAAATATTTTTAATTACATTAAATCGTCTATTAATAATATAGATAGATAAAGAATAAAAATAATTTTTTTTAAATATGTATGTATAACAGACATATAAGTATCTATTAAACAACACAAACATAAAAACACATAAAACAAAAATGAAATTTACATAAATAGGTGCGGAAACAGTATTTCAATACGCAGATTCCATTAGATTCACTTCTATATTTCAATATTCCATCACTTCCCCTTATAATTTTTATTTAATTTTATTTAATTTAATATTATTTGTTTGACAAATCTTCCTTAGCTGCCGTTGTTTTTGGTGTTTTAATCTATTTTTTATTTTTGCTCGTTAAAAAGAATAAGAAATATATACAAATATTACCTTCCTTGTTCCTTCCTTCCAAACAACAATGTAAGAGTGTGTTAGTAATCACCAAATTTATTTTCGTTGTTTGTAAACTTGTTAGCGCTGTCTAGCTGGGTACTGATTGTCATTCAGTCCCAGTTGCCACCTTTATAGGAAATTTCCA
This sequence comes from Tetanocera ferruginea, assembly GCA_958299015.1. Lineage (NCBI taxonomy): Eukaryota > Metazoa > Arthropoda > Insecta > Diptera > Sciomyzidae > Tetanocera > Tetanocera ferruginea. The sequence goes on along the minus strand of OY282641.1, from coordinate 70,900,888 downwards.
CAATTATTGAAATGTAACTTTTTTCGTTTGCTCGGCAAACTTTTAAGCGACTAACAGTTTCCTGTGTTATTTAAGCGTTTATACATGTGATAAGCGGTCGTTTTCTTGCAACTCGCTTGGTAAAAAACACAGCTATTATCTATTGAAAAAACTCATTTTTAAGCAAAAAACTATATGCTGCCTTTATGATTTAATTCGCGCTAGAATCATCATCTAGACCACAGTACCTGCGTGGAAAAGATCGTGAAAAATATATCTTTTGAGTACAAAAAAGAAAAAGTAACATCTGGTAACAATGAAAATAGAAATTGATTCAGATAACCCTAAAGCACAGCGACCTTATCGGGTTCCAGAACCCAAACGTGAAATTGCGAACGAAATGGTCGATGAACTTTTACGAAATGACATTGTTCAAAATCTGATTCGGAATTCGCGAGTCCTCTTTTGTAAGTGAAGAAAAAGGGTGGAGGCGAACGTTTGTGCGTGGATTATAAACTCATAAATAAACGTATGAAAAAAGAAATGTATCCCACACCGAATATAGAAGAACGTTTGCAAGAAGCGAAAAATTATAAGTATTTCACGAGCCTAAACCGAAACAGTGGGTTTTACAAAATTTTAATTGAACCATAATGCAGAAAATACACGGCTTTCATAACAACAGATAGTTTGTTTAAGAGGATACCATTTGGACTCAAAAACGCGCCCGCAGTGTTCCAGAAGCTAATGACGAAAATTAAAGAGAAGACCATGACTGGTGATATGATTCACTATATGGATGATATTTTTTTGGGAAGTCAAACAATTCCGGAAATGTTCGAGAAGTTACGGCGGGGTTTGAAGGCATTAAGAGAGTCAAACGTCACTTAAAGTATCGAAAAGTGTAATTTTTTACAAGAATCCATCGATTTTCTCGGTAACCGTCTGATTTCTGAAGGGATCAGTCCAGGCTCAGTTAAAACCTTAGCAGTTCAGAATTTTCCGACTCCAAAGACTGTTACTGATGTGCGTAAGTTTCTAGGTTTGAGCGGATATTTTAGAAAATTCGTTCCTGGTAACGCTCTCCTATCCGAACCACTAAGAAAATTTCTGCGAAAAGATTCGTCTTTTAAATGGACACATGAACAAGAAAAATCCTTTGGTCTACTCAAACTTGCTCTTGTTTCAAAACCTGTAATGGCTGCTTAGAGAGTGGACGCCGAACATGAAGTGCATATTGATGCTAGCGCCGTGGATCTCGCAGAAGTGTTGCTTCAAAGAGAGGGTAAGGAATTGAATCCTATTATATACTTTAGCAGATCGACGAGTCCAAACGAATAAAAATTCCACAGTTACAAGCTCGAAACTCTTGCTGTAGTGGAAATCGAATGGCTCACGTAGATGCATTGAGTCGAACGCCAAACGAAGATTCTCGTGAGATTGATACAGCATCGCTTAAAGTTCTCAAGGTTGAGCTAGATCAAGGTGACTGGTAGCAGCTTCAGGACCAACATTTGCAACAGATCATAAAGAAAGTCAACAACAACAACGACAAAACAACGTTGAAGGAGTGCGCCATCAAAAACGGACGACTATTCCGAAAAATTGGAGAAAAGACAACATGGGTTGTGCCAAAATCGCTTCGCTGGCGAGTCGTACAAGGATTTCACGATAAATGTGGACATCTGGGTTTAGAGAAAACGTTGGATATGGTGCAACAGACTTTTTGGTTCTCGCGAATGAGGAATTATGTCAAATCCTACATCAAAGCGTGCGTGGAATGCGCATTGAAAACCATACATTTAGATCATCTGGGTCCATTCCCAAAAAAATCAAAACGGAACGAGCATATTTTGGAACTTGTTGACGCATTTACGAAGTTTCCTATAATCAAAGCAGTCAAAAGTACCGCAATAAAACATGTACTAAACATTTTGGACGAGGTGAGCAGCTACGTAGGAGCTCCAGAAAGAATCGTGACTGATCGTGGAACAGCATTCACGTCGAAAGACTTCGAGAGATACTGCAACGAAAACGGAATAAAACATATACTAAACGCTGTTCGAACACCACGGGCAAATGGACATGCTGAGCATACGAATAGAACGCTGCTTTCCATGTTGCTACCATCAACAGAAACTGATAAAGATGGGACGATCAACTGCGAGGTATCCAGTGGGCGTTGAATACGATGAAAAACAAAACAACAGGCAGAACACTATTCGAACTTCTTTATGGATTTCATCCACGAGACATTCTCAAAAATAAATTAATACAGGCTTTACAAACTAACTTGGGCGACAACGATGTTGATATACAGCAAGTTCGAGACACAGCAGCGACGAGAGTAAACAAGGTACGAGAAAAAGCGAAAAGACGATTCGACGACTAGCATGCTAGACCGACCTTGTTTAGCGTTGGCGATCTGGCCAGGAAAAGCCAACTGTAAGGTATCCCTTTGTATTTTTGCGAAACATTTGGCAACGCGAGTTGCGAAACAGCTTAGCTGCAAAAGGCGAAAAATACGACAGTCATTTAACGTGGAGCCTTGAACGAACGTGCAAGAATGAGATTTCTTATTATAAATTCAAACTTAAACATTTTCCCTAACTATATTTAAACTTGGTACTATTTTATAAATTATTAAATTGTTAAACAAACAAATGCTAAAAACTTGTGGATTTAAAACTAAAACTAAAATAAGTTACATTAATATGTATTAAATCTTTAAATTATTAAAATATTCAATAAATGAATAATTTATAAACTTTGAAGCTTATACTTGTTATTCTACCATGGTCGGCACCAGATGCAGAAGACAAAAAAGATTTTTTCTTTGTCTGTTTCAGAAGAGAAAAGAGATTTTTTCTTTGACTTCTCCAGAAGAGAAAAGAGATTTTTCTTTGTCTTTTCCAGATGACTTAAATTCTTTTTTTTTATAGAAAAGCTTTAATTGTAGGCAAAATATTCTATGCTTTGCGACATAAAATGAACATGGTGGTTTTCTGAAAATAAATCGCAAGGACGTTATACTTTTGTACGGCTATTTTTAGAATATACTGAAATTTCTCAAGTTGCAACAAAAAGTTATAATTTCTCGAACAGTGATGATAATAAAAATATCATTTAACCGCATGTTTGCTGTTTTAATAAACAAAATACTTTATTAATACAAATGTGAAGACTATCACTGAATTCTTAAATTCTATGCTCTAAAGTAAGCTTGAAATTTATTTATGCCAAATATATTTTTATTGTTCTCATATTTAACAAACATTAAAAGCTGATGAGCATCTGCAATTCATACATTTTGCTTCACTGAAAAAAGATTTTTATGGTCTACCGAGAATCAGTTGATGGTAAGCTAGTATTGCGCGCTTCGTAATCCATAACTTCTTCATATATAAGTTCTTTCCATTGCTCTACGGTATGCTCTCTCTCATCAACACTGTGATCATATGGCTCGGGTGCGGGCTGAAAAATAAAAAAATACATATAAAACACAGTAACAAACACAATATCATGAAATTAAAGTTATTAAATATTTGGCTTCGTCTTCTCTCAAAAACCGAGTATTAGTTTTCGAGAATCCCAGAACGATTTAATAGGATTTGACGTTATATTGGCAAACATTTTAATAGAATAATCTCTTTTTCAATTGAAGCACAAAATATCTTATTTTGACTTTATGCTCAAAAATAAACCTTCCGAAATCAAAATTATCAATAAAAATTCTCTAACTCTGTAAATGTTATTTATCAAAGGTTTATAAGAACAATACCTGTACATTGAAAAAAAAAAAAACAGTTTTTTGTCAATTTATCAGCGTTAGTATTTTAAAGTAGCAGTCATTTCAGTGATTTCCGGAATTGTTGGAAACAAATTTTTTTAATGGAAGTGAAAACTTAAAATTGATTATTCTAAACTGTATTTTAAAAGAAATAAACAATAACACATTTTTCAATATTTAAATTGCATTTGTGTTTCAGATATTTTATACACCATCTAAGAAAAAACAAAAAAAAACTTCCTCTGGAAGCAACTTAAGTGGAAATTCCAGAAACAATTACTGAAGATCTCTCCAAATAATATCTGATGATGAATCGGATAACGAAGAGTTTAGTGAGCCCACTATAATAAAAACTAGGGATGTGACAGATGTCATTTAGCGGATGCGGATCTGTAAAAAACATTAATTGAGGATGCGGATGCGGAAAATCGAAATCCAGACCCGCGGATGTATTTGCGGATATTTTCAATAAAATTAGAAGATATTTTTAAGAATTGTTCTTACTCATTTTTTTGATGAATTACCCGTTTGAGGTATAAAACAATATAACGAATTAATAACAATAAAAATAAAACATATACAATTTCATATAATAGAATAACTAATGCTGGTTTTTCGACAAAAAAACGAACAATACCTTGATTTTTAAAGTTTTTATGGGAAATCGCAATTAAAACTAGTAGGGTATATCTTCGACTTGGCCGAAGTTAAAATACCCCAACGGCTGATTCGTAATGGCACAAAATCTTAAATTGTATGAGATTTCAAAAAATTTTACTATTTTGATGACGTCTAAAATACATTCATATCAAATTATTTTCCTGCAAAGTAAAGACAAGCCCTTTATAAAGTTTTCAATTAGTGGTTGTATGGAAGGTGGGCGTGTTCTTGAGTGGTTGAGGCCAATTTTTCTAACACGCCTCAGTTTTGATGTAATATACACAAATACCCACTTTCAGGTCTGTAGCTTAAATATTAGCTTATTTATAGAGTTTTCACTATTATGGGTTGTTTGCACGGAGAGAAAAAAAAAATGGGCTAAAATCCAGCTCAAAGCGTTGAAATCAGCTCAAAGAGCTCAAAACTTTCTCAAAACATGCCATTCACATTCGCAGTTTATGTCCGAAATTGGGCTTGAAAAGTTTTTTGATAACCACGTCAATTTGTGCTTAATACGTTTAATCTTGGGCTTGTTTGTAAAAAATTAATTTTGTTGTTGTTTATGCACATCAAAAATATGAGCAACTGAACGATGTTATTCTCAATTGGTTGTTGTTCCTGTTAGTATAAAACTGTATAAATATGCAGAGAATAAATTATATTTTCCTGTCCGAATTGGATGAAATAAATCTAATTTGGACAATGAAAATAAAATCTTTATTTTGCAGTCATTTTTATTTTCGTTTATTTTTTCTTTGTTGCTTGAGCCACTTGCTCCTTTTTTACAAGGGCATAATTCAGCGTTTAAAAATTTTTTGTATATTGTTTTTTTATTTATTTTAAGATATTGATACACATTTGACATATTTTGATTAACAATTCCAAAATTCCAGATTTGGCATATTATTTTTTTACTATCAATCCATAACTGGCAGGCATTGGACACAAATGAGCATTTTTTTTGTTTTTATAAACGGATTTTATGAGCAAATTTCTAATCGCAAACACACAATAACTTTTTTTTACACAGGGTCGGTAATAGTTATTTTAAAAAGCTATGTAGGTTATTTTTAATGTTTCTACAGTAACATTACTTGCATATGTAAATCGAGAATAACAAGAACGAATTAATGTCCTCAACGAAAGAGATATTCGTTCATTTCATGAAGCTCGGATAATTTTGTTTTTTCCGGTGATTTCGGGCGATTTTAAAGAAGCTTCTTTATAAGTTATTATTTTGGCATAAAGAGCAAGTTGTACAATTGTGCACGAATATTCGAGTGCAACTTCGCGGTAACTTAAAACTGGCAAGTTTGCTTCAACAGTTCTGACAGTTGGATTCTGGCATAAAGTTTATTCATGCTTGAGCAATGCACTGAAAACAAAAGATGACTAACTTTCATTGAATTTGTATGCAATGGAGTTCGGTTACGTGTTAAGGGTATTATTATTATTATTCTGACTGGTCCAGCAGAGGAGAAAATATTTTAATGCCTCGAATCTCTTTGATTCCCTCACATTTAAGGGGATATAAGTTTATAATTCTGTACCAACGAGTTTTACTTTGAAAAAAAACCAAGCACAAGGTCCATCCTTTTAAATGTCCGTGATTATCTAACGCAGAACTCGTAATATTTTGGTCTGTTTAGGATAGGTAATCCATCCAATAGATTTATTCTACCTGATATCAGAAAACAACCGAAAATAATGAATTTATATAAGATTTAAAATAATTTTAATTTTGAATACATATGACAATACTTAAACAATAATACAACAAATTACATAAGACATTGTTTTTTATATTAAAACATATCGCGAGCAAGGCCGCGGAGGGTTGCTAGTAAGGTATAAATTTTTAATACGTTTTTTTCTAAAACCGTGTCGGGCAGCTTTGCACACTTGTGATTGTATAAATGCATAAAATATGTATTCATCTCACGTACAGATCAAAGCTTTGGTATCCAAGCGAACGTCAAGCAGACAAGACGTGCGCTTGAGTGTTCCTTGAATGTATGAAAAAAAATTGCGAGATATTACACTGCATAAATTTTATATTTGCAAGTTATATGAGCAAAATTTTTAATTTTTAGAAAATAACGGCTTGGCGCATTGGATGGTGTGTCATTAGTAAAATTTAAGAAAATTTAAATTTTTTAAAAAATTAAATTTAAAAGACACTACAATAATTTGGCAATTAATATTAATGTTACTAAATGTTAACATATAAGTAAAAATGCCAATTTTAGTTTCAGATTCGAAAATGAAAATAAACACTGTTTGAAGCAAACAACACACAATTTTATTTTAATTTCATTTTTGTGTGCGGCCGAGTTGGCGTGCTGCCGACCATCCTTCATAAATTCTTCATGAACAAACTAAGATCGATCTCAACGGTTCGATGTGATTTCATCTCAAACATGTGTTGGCTTGAAAATGTTCGTGTCATTCCCAACATACGTTGTTGTCAGGTCTTCATGAAGGCAAAAATAAATACACATTTTTTAAACACGACTTATTCGTGTTGGAAAACGATGGCGGTCGTGAAGAGAAAAATGAATGAAATGACGTATGAGTTTCTATGTATAAATCGATCACTTTGTTGCGTTGCGGGATGACAAAAACATATACTTTTTGTATTGTTGCATGGTCGAATGTGCGAAGCATTGCAGGCGTTAAATAATTCATAAATATTGGTAAAAATACAAGCAAATTACATTCTTTTTTCTCTTCACGACCGCCAGCGTTTTCCAACACGAACAAGTCGTGTCTAAAAAATGTTTATTCATTTTTGTTTTCATGAAGACCATAACAACATTGAATGTTGGTGAACAACACGAAGATTTTATAGATAACACATGTTTGAGATGAAATCCCATCGAACCGTTGAGATCGATCTTACTTTGTGTACGTGAAGCGCAAGCAAGTTTCGAAAGAATGCATGAAGAATTTTCGACAGCACGCTAACTCGGTTACACACAAAAATGAAATGCAAATAAAATTGTGTGTGGTGTGCGTCAGAGAACTGCAATTATTCTTGTTTTTGAGTCATTGGTTGACTAACACAAAAAAGAGTATAAGTGGATTTAAGTCAAAGAAAAACTTCCACTCATATCCACTCATACTCGTTCGTGTGTCGTACACATAGCGAATGAATGAACAAGAATAATTTTTATGTTGATATGAACCGATGCAGTGCTCAGTTCTCTCATTGAGTGAATGGATTTATTGTGCTATGCCATAATGACTCACAGCACTAATAAACACCACGAGTGCTGTGGAATGACTTAAGTACTTTTAGTTCAGCTTTCTTATCATTTCATTGAAATTTAATTGTAAATGTCCAGCAACACGTGCCAAACGAAACAAAAACTGTTTTGCCAGAGGCATAACAAAAAATAATACTCAACTCTTTAATTTTCTTTCACAAAATGTAAACAAAACATCAAAAATCATCAGCAGGGCATAACACTAAATAATACTCAACTCACTCATAGTTCTTATATTGCTCTCTCATGAATAAGTGAGTCACATCAGATTATTAACCAACATCCAATAAAGTCTTAATTGCAGACACACATGCATGTTAGAGAACTTTGAGTATTTTTTGGTTTTAGTGGGAATGAGTCAAAGTATTTTGTTGAGTTGGAATAAGTACACATTTGCACCAATAGTTACGGCTCATGACTTAAGTGTACTAATTTTTTTGATACTCATTGCAGGTCTCTGGTGTGCGTTAAGAAAATGATCGTGAGTGAAGGGTGTGTGAATTTTCTGAAGCCTGTTTTTCAGTGTAAGTTTTAAAGCGCTCCTTAATAGATACTCAAGATGAGAAAGTTTAGGTGTGCAAAGCTGCCCGACACGGTTCTATAAGAACAGAAATTCATACATTTATTAATGATTTAAAAGAGAATATTAATACAAATTATTGCATTTTCATCGTCGCTGTCAGCTTCCGAATGGTATCCGATGGTTTCGCCACTTTCCTTCAAATATTTATTTTTTGCAGCGATTGATCGAAGCAATTCTGGGCTAGTTTTCAAAAATTGTGGATGCAACAACACTGCAGATTACATTTAACCGTAAGATTTGCTTTCAACGAACGATTTTCAATCGGGTTTTTTCATTAGTCCAAAAATGAAAAAATTGTTCATTGCAGAAAAAAGCCCCTCCACTGATGCTGAAGTTTTTTTCAAGCATAAAATGTATTCAACCAAACAATCTATTTCGTTTTATTCATAATTTATGTTTTCAGAATATTAAATACTAAACACTTTTAAATACAAAATGATACGGAATAGAAATCTTGTCGTTTTGCTATTTTTTGATTTTATCACCAATACAGTAAATATGGTTTTAAAGGAACAAATAAGGAATTTAAGGGACAAATTCAGAATTCTGAAAATTTGCAAGGAACAGTTTTTTTGACACTAAAAAAGGTACAATCTGATAAACAAGGGACAGATACAAGCATTAAGAATAACTTAAAAAATTGATTTAAATATTACATTTAAAAGATTTCAATAGTTCTTTATTTTAGAGCAGAACTTCAATTATCAAAAAAAAAAATGTAAATATTTAAAAGTAATCAAGGGTATTATATTTAATATAGATGCGGATGCGGATAAAAAAAATTAATAATGCTGATGCGGATCCATATGCGGATGTCAACTTTTTGCGTATGCGGGGTTCCGTCACATCCCTAATAAAAACTAAGTAAGTGGTTGTTCCTTCTTTTAAAGTATTAACTCAAGGCAGTGACTTTATTCACAAACTTTTTGATAATGTGAAATTAACAAAATATTGTTTGAAAAAATTATCTATTGGCACAAAAATAATGTGTGAAACTATGGAAACGTGCAACGTTGCGATTACTGTTCTTAAGGAAAGAAATTGAAAATTTTTCACTCATGAAGCAAAAAAACGATCGGCCTTTTAAGTTTGTGTTGTTTGGTCTCGAAAGCAAATTTTTTTTTTTTTTTTTTAGCTTTAAACCAAGGATTTCAGGTGTCAAACCTATTCAGTGAAGTCTGCCTTGGTTCGGAAATGTGGTGATAGATAAGTAGGAGAGAAAGGGAAATCAAGATAAACAAGTGTAGAATGTTGTATGTGTGGCGGAGTGCTATATCAACGTGCGAATTTAAATCTGAGGCAAGTGTTATGCCTTTACCTCAGTCAATTCGAGTTATTAAGCAATCTCATTCCACAAACATCTCTACCACCAACTACAACTTTCAAAGTCGTATATATTGTTGAATTATTATTTCAATTGATTAGAAAAGAGGAAAGAATTGAAGAAAGGTAAAAGCGTAGGACCATGGTTAGACCGGGATTCGAACCCGGAACCTCTGGTTTGGCAGTCAAGCACGCTAACCACTCGACTACCGAGGCCCCAAATGTGAAAAAGTTTTTTCATAAAGTAGTTTAGTTAAGTAGTGAAATAAGACAATGTCTAATTTATTACAATCCGGTACAGTGCCGTAATTGCCAAATGTTTGGTCATGAATGCCATCAGAGCGAAAAAATAAAATGTCCTAATTATAAAAATATTCATAAAGCTTATGACAATTATTGTCCAAACAGACTAGCTTTTTTGCAATAAAGAGAGAATAAACAAAAGCTCTTTTGCTAAATAAACAGCGTAGAAATGTTTTGTCAGCAGTTGACCAGCATCAGCATTACAACAACAATTTATCGCAGTTTCCTTCCATTCGCTTGGCAAAACAGAGAGTGCTCCTATGCAACAACATTTTTCAGCTTGGAAATCCTTTGAACTTGGAACACAAAAAGTGATGTCTAACTCTAATTTACTCTCTGAATCAGAGATCACACAACTCATATTTGATCTTGTTATGATTATACTATAAGATAATTATTTAATCATAAATTGTTCTTTAAAAATATTATCCGGAGTTACATACGGAACTCTAGGAACGTCCGTAATAAATCTATTGAGTTTTCTTGATTTTGTTGTAAAAAATAATGTTAATTTATGCTTGTTATCTGAAACTTGGCTTTCTAATGAATTGAAATTTTGACATCCTCTTTATAATTGTATATGACCCGATAGACATAATCATAATCGAAATTATACAAAAAATTGATACAAAAGTTATTGGTAAAGCTTTTAGTAGAGGACTCCACAAGTATTAAAATATTAAGTGTTAATTTGCCTGGTGGAACGTTTTCTCCAAGTTCTTGTAGTAAATTTAGAAATAATATGAGAAAACTTTTAAATAGTCATTAGAAATATCTTATACTTATGTGTTATGTGAGGACTTTAACAGCAGACACAGGTCCTGGGGGACGATCCAGTGATGCTACAAGCTGTACAATTGTACCTTTTTGGGTACACTTTCAGTACCGTCAATACGAAAGTACGCCTTTTTTTCAAAAGGTACTTTTTTGAATTTGGTCATTTTCCATTTCATCTTTCAAAAAATTCTAAATTTTTTAGGCTATGACATGCTTTCCACATGATTGTGCAGCATAAGAGCGCGGTTACTCTAAATTTGAACTCATTAGTGGTATTCATGCAATGCCGAATATTTTCCGATGCCGTATATCGGAAAATATACGCTGTTTTTGCATGAGGTACCTTTTTTGTATATTTCGGTTAGTGGCGTATATCAATCATCTGTTCTCAAAGTTATATTGCAAAAGTGGCCACTTTGGTTTAATAAATGAGCTGAAAACTAAATATATAAATAAATAAATAAATGGTTTCATAATTTAGGTGAAGACAACGAAATTACAGATAAATTATTTTATTATTCGACAACTGACAACATGCAATGTGTCGTTTAAAAGGATTCTCAAGTTGAAAGTTGAGTAAGAAATTTATAGTTTGTAATAAATATTTGAAAGGTGGCAACAACTCTTTGCCGAAAGTTTTCGGCGCTGTTTTCGCATCAAAATCGTCCATCAAAATCCAAATCCAAATCGAAAACTGGGAACTTTGCCGTATATCAAATTCCATACAAATTTTGACAGTTGATATACGGCGTTTACGCTTTTTCCGATTTTCGGCATATTTGGCACGTTTTCGGCATTGCATGAATACCACTATTAAAACAAATCTTCGAAATAAGCTAACCGTTTACTAACATGAGCTTTTAAACTTTAAGCTGATATGGCGTTTTTTAAGCTTTTTGGCAATAATTTTGAACAAAAGTACGTTTTTGGCTAAAACGTTTTTCTCATTTAAAAAGGTACACTTGAAAATCTCTTATAGCATCACTGGGACGATCCAACTTATATAACTGCAACCTCGAGAGGCTGCTTACCATCAAAGTAAGGTAAATTTATTGAGTCTTTTTTAAGCAATTACACTTCGTTCACTCCTTATTAAATACAATAACATGAAAATATTAGAACTATAGTTGTGTTGTTATAATGGAAATAAAATGTTTAAGCGACTTGCTTCAAACAAATAAATATTCAATACATACGGATGTCTCGTTTTAACAATAAAAGAAGTACAATGCTTGCTCCCGGCATTTGTCAATAGCATAGAGACATAGTGTCTCAGTCAACACTGTATACAAACAAGTACAACTTAACTTAATAACACTTAAAACTAAACATAACATAAAATTATTCCATTCAACTATGTGTTGTACAAATAAGAGTACAAACTTTGGTTTTGTAAAGTTAAAGTACAATAGCTGATAGATGAAGTAATAGATGAAGAATAGATGAAGTAAGTTGCTATTGGTTTGCCTGCTATTGGGAATGTAAATGAGGAGACATTCCCAATAGCAGGCAAATAGTTGATTGTAGACTAAGCCGGATTGAAATTTAGATATCACTTGACACCGACTCAAAAGTTAGAGGGACTCTTAAAACTTATTTTTGCATTATTTTTTTTTTTTATCGGATAAGTCCCAATCGAGCGGATTTGGTTCTCCTGATCCACTTTTTTGGCCAAAAAATAAAGTTTTTTGCCTATAACTTTTGTTTTCTTCAGAATGCATACCTAAGGTAAGCAAAAAAATGAAGATTGTGATAGTACACAAAAAAATGGTTAAAAAAATTTGAATTTTTTGTCTTTGCAAACTCTTTTGAGACCCCTAAAAATCGATATTTCGTCATTTTCGAAAAGATGTTTTTTAAAAACCTATAAAATATTTATTTTTCATGTTATTCACATGCATTTAAGCTTGTTAAAAAAAGTATTAAGATATTCTTTCTATTGATATATCGAATGGTGTGGTTTAACCAAAACTAAGTGCCACAATTATATAAAACGTGAGAAATTCATATTCAAAAGGCGTTTTTCAGCTTAATTATTATTTAATTGCCATAATTACGGAACGATTTTGACAAATCCTGGTATATATGGGTGTTTAGGTACGCAAAATCGAATTTTACAACCGTTTTTTTAGAAAAGTGTACGCCAGATTGCCCTGCAGTACAAAATTCATGATTTTCGAAACCTTTTTTTTTTTAAACGCCTATAAGATACGTATTTTTTATTGTACTCAGTTTTGTTGGTTATACCAATGGAAAGAATAGCTCAATACTTTTCCAATAAGCTTAAATTCAAGTGAATATCATGAAAAATACATATGTTATAGGTGTTTTAAAAAACACCTTTTCCAAAATGACTAAATATCGACTTTTGGGGTCTCAAAAGAGTTTGTAAAGACCAAAAATTTCAAAATTTTTGTAACCATTTTTTTGTGTACTACCACAATCTTCATTTTTTGCTTATCAAATGTTTTTTTTTTTTCTTCGGTATGCATTCTGAAGAAAAAAAAGTTATATACAAAAACTTGTTTCTTGGCAAAAAAAAAATGGGTACAGGAGAACCAAAGCCATTCCATGGGGATTTTCAGATCCAAAATGTAGACCAATTAAACTGTTTCTGAAAGTCAAAAATATTCCTTAGAAGTTCATTATCGTGGAATAAGAGACTGTTAATAAATTTTTTAAGCAAATCTAATGCACAGCGACAAATTGTATTAACCAAGGCCCTTGCGTAGATAAACTTATATGAATAACGTTTCACAAAGGATTCATAATTCCTGTCAACACATGATCTCAAAACATTCTTTCTTTGGCAACCGTGAGTGATATTGTTAATCAAATGGAAAACGCGCAAAGCAAGACTGAACGGATGATAATTTTGAACATCAACAGTTTAGTTTTTTGGCATAAGTATCTGTTGTTCAAGAGTCTAGAAAACATACCAACCAACCGATGAGCTTTTTTCAAGTTTAACCTGGCGTGTTTATTGAATTTGAGCAAACTATTAAACATAACCCCAAGATACCTAATGTCGTTTTTAAAAGAAATTTTAGCTCCATTCAAGAAAAGTTTCAACCTTTTGCTCTCTGGCACAACCACTCTACCGCATTTGCATGATGCATTTCTGATAAAAATTGCCTCAGATTTGGAGGCACTGATATGAATGCCCCAATTAGTGTAAAAATCGTATATCACACGCAAAAGCCTTGAGACTATGTCGAGCGCAGAATCAGGAGACTTAGTGCATACACTAAGCAATCATCAGCATACAAGATACCTCTTGAGCCAGACAATTCGTGTGGGAATTCATAAATGGAAATATTAAAGAAATGAGACGCCAAAACCGAACCCTGAGGAACACCACTCTTAACCACGCCAAGCTCAGAGACCGATTCGCAAAACTGAACACAAAATTTACGATCTAGTTATTTTTAGTTATTTAAATCATCTGTGTCCGGCTTCTTTTTGATAGGAATAATATTCGCGATCTTCCATTTGTCTGGAAAGTATTCGTTATTTCAACAATTATTAAATATACGGCCAAAAAATCAAGAGCGAATGGAGGGTATTTTTTAATAATAAAGTTAGAAATTTTATCCAAACCAGACGACTTTTTGTTGCTAAGATTTTTTGAGAATGAGATCGCGAGCCCCGGGTTTAATAAAATGAAACCCATCTTCGTTGTTTAGGGACGTAAAGCCATCGCAAAAATTAAAAACACACGCGGGAAACTACATAGTCTAGCTGAATCTAGACTAGAATTTCTGATGTCTAACACGTCGGGTCTATCTGGGATATTTTCAGTATAAATATGTACGTAGTGCTGGCGAAAGGCTTATAATTTCTCCATGTCATCGAGAATGACTGTGCCGTTAACCGATATCTGTGAACAAAAAGATTTTATTTTTGTTACCCATAATATTAAAAATTTGTCTGTAAGCTGAAGGACCTGGTTTGATCTTTTCAATTCTTTTATCGAATTCTCTGTCTTGTTCTAAATTAATCTGTTCTTTTATTAAAATCTAAAGAAGTTAGATCTGTTTTGACAAAACATTGTATTCGTCGGTAGTTCGATTCGCGTGTCTATGAAAAATCTTTTTCAGATCCTTTTGCCAAATGTGTTTGATTCTAAAAAGCTTTTGAATGTTATCAGAAACAAAAATTTTACGTTTTTAATTTTATTCCTCGATCAATGCAAGACGCTGATTGGGAGTAGACAGAGAACCAGAATTTGCAGGCACCTGCGAAAAAACTAGCAAACGATTTACTTTGAAGAAACAAACCCGCATCTGACATAGCATGGTTTACATTGCGCGCAGCAGAATTTTTCCCCCTGTAGCTTCTTTCAAACGGTTTTTTTATAGAAAAGATATTTTTGAAAAACTGAACAAACCTTCCAGTTACCGGGATGACCAACTTGCTTGCAATTATTGCAGAAAGGCACTGAGTTCTTCTCATGGCTAATAGGGCAATCCCCTGCCTCACTTCACTCATTATACAAACGAACTGTCAATTACAGCTGCGGGTGATATGGCCCCAGTGTTGCCATCGCCTACACTGGATCTCCTTTGCTTTGGCTTTTGGAGACTCCCACGTCACTGTTTGGCTCAAAAATACCTCACATGACTAATGTCCCCAAGCTTCTTACCCGCCGCAAGCATGACCAAAAACAAACCAGAATCGATTTTGTTTTTTATTGAAAAAGGAGTAGTAAACTTTGTGTTAATTAAAAAAAATGAACAAAACTGCACAAAAATGTGTAATTGTGAACCTTAAATATGTAAACATTTTAATAAAGTGCTTTTGAAATTTTTATTTGATCATGATTCAATGCCTAAAAAATCTAACAAGATGAGCATTTCTTTGTCATAATGGCATTTATTTTTTACTTTTACATCTCCAGATTTCTTTTTATCTATTCCATTTGAGTATTTTTTATATATTTCAAAATTTTTTAGATAAAACAACTTAAATTACAACTTAAATTATTGCATGTCCAGCATTTTAATTTTTGTAATATTTTAAAATAAATAGCTTATTTTCTCGGTTGTATCCAAAAAGATACACTGGGCATTTAAGGGCTAATTGTTTACTATTTCTAAAGAAAGTATTTATGATTTTACATTTGCTGTAAAAAGAAAAAAATTAAAAAACATATAAATGTTTCGTAACTACCAATCGTCGGGAACGCTTTTCTAAGTGAGACAATCTAAATTAACACATGCATATTTTAACACATTTTTGTTGAAAACTAAACATAGGACAGTTTCAACTTTTACATAACAGTTGAGTAAATTGATAAACATTTTGTATGTATTATTCAACAAAAATGCTTAAAAATGTGGATGCGTAAATTTAGACACTTTCAGTCAGAAAAGCGTTGCCGACGATTATCGTCGTAAAATTCAACAGAAATAGTTTAGAGTGTAGGTTAGGGTCGCAGAATTGCAGGTGGAAACCGGATTACAGCAATCCATAGAAAAATTACCAATAGAAGAAAACTTATTTGATTGACTGTTGCTTTGATGTAAGTCTGCTGATTGTTGTTGGCAGAAAAATGGCATTGGTGTTGCGCAAATGTATTCTGACAAGACGCGCCTGCTTGCTGCTGACTGCAGCTTGTACGAGACCACTGCGAAGCGATAGTTCTCTGATTTTCAGTCAAATATTGATGGGCAAATGGTTGCTTTATTTGCTTGGTCAATGGCACTTTCATTAACACCTGGCTACGTTTGAGTTGAAAGTCTGCTAGGCGACAGGACTGAGATGTGGTGAAGAAAAAAGTTGGCCAGAAGAAGAATTAAAAACGGCGCCTTGCAGTGTGATGCAGAAGCCAGATTGAGCCATTGCATTATCCGAATAATCAGCGTTCGATGTTTTTGGGCTCTCTTCATTATTAAATGAAGCATCCTCAGAACTTCCGGATGACGCATTGCTAGAGTCTCCAGACTTGTCTGGCGGTTTTTTCTGTTGTAGGAAGCCATTGCTTCCATAAGCCTCTGGGTCCATGTTGTAATACATGTTTTTTTTATTTAAAAGTCTGTGTTTTATTTTAGCTATTTAAGCTTTATTTTACTATGATTAAATAATTTTTTATTGAGAAAAAAAACCATTAGATCAATAAATATGAAAATTGAGAAAAAATATTCGATTAGATATACACGTCTGCTTCGATCGACATTCCAAAAATGTTCGGCAATCCATCAACAATTGATTTAATCCTTTCAAATATTCAGCGCATATTCATCAGCCGATTGCTTTGAATGAATTTAGTTCTGATCACCTTCCAGTGGAATTTTATACGTCATTAAATTTCCGTTTTCATAAATATTTATATTAAGATTATAAAAACACAAACTGGGTTCGATATAAATCAAACATTAAAAGATCACTGAGCGATTAAGTGTTTCAATTCGATAACGGTTTATCGGTAAATTTAAACTCTCAGGTTGATGAACATGTTGAACGTTTTTCTTCAATATTTATTTATTTATTTATTTGATACTAGCTGACCCGGCAAACGTTGTTTTGCCTTCAATTTTTATTTTCACTGAAAGTGTGGTTCCGTTGCAAAGTCGTGGCGGATTGATATTTAGAAGAAGAATGGAAGAAGAACACTCTAAACTATATCTGTTGAATTTTACGACGCAAATCGTCGGCAACGCTTTTCTGACTTAAAGGGTCTAAATTTACACATCCACATTTTTAAACATTTTTGCTGAATGATACATACAAAATGTGTAACGATTTACACAACTGGTGTGTAAAAGTTGAAACTGTAAAAAAAAAAACAAATAGGATATTTCAGCCCTTGAAAGGACTTTGACCGAGCTTCTTTTGATCAATTTTGTTGTGTGTGTTATTAAATGTTTGCACACAATTGACCGAGAACTGGACCTACATGTTTTATGCCGAGTCCAAACGTCTAAAGTTCATGTTCTCAAGAAGCTTTACATGGCATTTTTTACACTCTGAGGTTTGCCATTGTCTGCAGAGAGGTGGTGACCGATAGAATCATTTTTTTATTGAAAAAATTTTTCGCCGCGAATGGGGATCGAACTCGGGCTCCGAGCATGCTAAGCCACACACTTAACCTGCATACCACGGTCACCACGACCAGCCACGACCTGCCCCGGTTGAAACTGTCCTATGTTTAATTTTCAACAAAAATGTGTAAAATATGCATGTGTAAATTTAGATTGTCTCACTTAGAAAAGCGTTGCCGACGATTGGTAGTAAATATTGTTCAAATACCGTTAACCGCAGCTGAAATAAAGTATATTTTTATTTTTGATAGCTGATAGCTGACCCGACAGACGTTGTCCTGTTCTTATTAAAAAAAAACTCGCGTGTAGCAACGTACACGTGGCAGAAGTAAAACTTCTTTAACAGTAAGAAATAAGAGAGATTTTAGTGTGAAATAGAGAGAGAAAGTATATGAAAAGAAATTCAATCAATACGAAATGGAATAATAATTTGTTGATTCATGGTTTTTGTCGGCTATGGTTTTTGTCGAAAGTGTCACATATTAACTTTTATCTCTTAATTTTTATTTTTTCCGACAAAAATAACAGTTATTTTGTGCCTTATAGTTTTTTGGGCAAAAATAAGTTACTTTTGACTTTTATTTTATAGGTCAAAAATAACAGTTATTTTCTGCCGTTTATTTATTATGTCAAAAATATCAGGTAATTTATATTTGTTCAAGTCATTTTACCGATAAAAAAATATTGATATCATTATTTTCATCACATCGATGAGACATTTTACACATGGTGTCAACAGTTCAATCTGTCAAGCGGCCTTTCAGAAAACACAAATTGCTTGATATTTTTGACCGAAAAATTAAAGTCAAAAAATAACTGCTATTTTTGACCGATAAGTTAGAAGTAACCTTTATTTTTCCTCGAAAAATACAAGACAAGAAATTAACTTTTAAAGAATCAGTTTAAAATTTAAAAGAGACTTAATATTCGTGAGGCTGAGAACATTTGTAACATAATGTTATATTTGAAAAAGACTTTCAACAATTTTTTTTCATTTGAAAATTGTAAAATAACAGTTATTTTCGGTTCTTTTTTTAGTTCAGTTAGTGTTTTAGTTGCTTTCGAATGTATTCTCAACATTGTCACTTTTTGAATGCTAGATTTAATTTGCATATTACTCGTTGAAAGAACCTCCGAAAGCAGAGGCAAATCTTTTTGATTATTACCTCCTGCTTCCTGATCATAATAATTGCTATGTTGAGTGAGGGCCTCGTAAAGCAGCAAACGTTGATTGTTGAGTGTATCAACTTGGTTGGCTTTAAATTTTGTTGAGATGATGGCTGAGATCCAAAATACATTTTTACAAAGCATCAGTGTGTTTTTCTGGGGATTGGTTCTTTGTAGATTCACCAAAATACACTGATGCTTCGTAAAAATGCATTTTGGAACTCAGCCGATGTTGCAATCACCTTACCTTCATCATTAGTTGCAGACCCAGCTGCGGCTACATTCTTAAGAGCTCTAATTCGCTCTTTATATTCACGAACGCGTTCTGCTCCAGTTTTAGCTATTTTTCTTAGCTTTAAGACGTTTTTTGGCATGGCAAAAACTATTCTCGGCAGTTTTAAATATTGCACTTTTAACACTTTTTGCTTTTATTATTATATTGAATTAACTGTTTTTGCATGTTGTCAATCATCTGTCAAGTTTTTGATCACAACCAACGAACCAAATTAAATACTGCAGCGAACAGGCAGTACATTTTTTCCCACTAGATGCAAAGAGAATATATTATATTATAAATATTTTCGTTTTCAGTTTTAATAACATTTTGTTTGCAAATTTTCATGTGCCTACGTGGCGTAAAGATATAGATTCCGACTCTTAAGCAACGATGTTCGAGGTTCAATTCTCGGCAGCGGCAATAATTTTCATATGAACTGAGAACGTTAGCCTAGCGTCACGAATAAGAGACCTTGAAATTTCACTCGCCGCCAAAGAAGTTTCACTTTAAAAATTTGTGTTTGTTTTGTGAATTTGAAAAAAATGTTGCAAATATGTAAAAATAGTTGAAAAGAGGGAAAATACGTTTTTTTTAATGATAATTTTTATTCATATAGATTTGGGGTATGTTTGATTTACATTTGATTTGAAAATAAGTACAATGAATCTTATGGTATTTTATTTACATTTTGATTGAAAGATTGAATTGAATTGATTTTGATTGAAATTCAGGTAACCAATTAAAAAAAAAGAAATATTTTTTCGATTGCTTAGCTGTGATAACATAATTTCGTTCATTGCAATGCTCTATGATACACGACATTATTTGTTTTGTTATCTGGAGCGAAAACAAATAATGCTGATGGTGTTTATGGTGGCAATTGACCACTCGAGAAGCATGGAATTTTCAAGGTTGATGCCTCAAACACGCAATGACTGACCTTGAGACTTGTTAATTGTCATTGCAAATGCAAGCCTTACCGGAAACTGCAAGCGTTTAAAATCGAATGGCATGTCGGTCGGAATCATTGATATCCGTGGTATCAAAACGTCGTCACCTTTATTCTTTGCTTTAAGTATCGTTGCTTCGATGACGTTATTTATCAGGTTTTTTACCGCAAGCCGGGTGCCATTACAAAGACGTGGTTAGTTTATGTTTCGTAATATTATGATTACCGACCCGACATTCAGTTGATCGTGGAATCACTGGCAATGTTTGACAAAAATCACCTGCCAACAGAATCATGGCACCACCAAACTGGTTTTGATTGTTTCGTAAATCTTGCATCGTTTTGTCTAATGCCTCCAACGACTTTTTATGCGCCATTGTACACTCATCCCAAACGATCAGTTTGCTTTGTTGCAAAACTTTGGCCATCGCACTGTTCTTGGAAATGGTGCATGTTGGATTTTCATTGATTTGCATATCACTGCTTGCATATAACTGCTCATTCAGCAATTTGAGTGCTGAATGAGCAGTTCGACCGCCTTCCAACAACGTAGCTGCAATTCCTGATGAAGCAAGTGCAAGTGAAATATTATTCTGCGAGCTATCGTTGTCAAAATCAACACGAGCAAAAAAGTTTTTCCAGTTCCACCGGGAGCGACAAAAAAAAAAATCCCTCCAGCTCCATCGTTCACAACTTTCATAAGAGTGTTATACGCATATTTTTGTTGTCGATTCAACAGTGGAACGCATGTTCGAACTAATTCCCTCAAGGCTTCGCAATCATATTGCTTTTCGCGTCGAAACTCTTGATGGAATGCGTCGTGCATCGGACGATTGGGAGCTGTCATGCCTAAGTCACATAATGCCTTGTTCGACATCATCAAGCACATGTCCTCAATTAATATCAAAGCCTCGTTGTAAATTTCCTCGCTCAGTTGCAAATTCGAATTTGATGTTCTAATCTGATGCAAAATATCGTCACACATGGCATCTTTGTATTTGCTCCACAAATCAGTTGGTTTAGATGGGAAGCATGTCGAGATAATTATCGAAAACAGTGTTCGTATTTGATGAGAATTTGACGAAAGCACAGCATCTCCGAGGATGTATATCCAATGAGTGTCATTTTCTAACAATCGCAAACGTTGACACGCTTCTCTATATGTGTCACACAGTTCATCATTTATAGTTTGCAAATCTTGGAATGATGTTGGGCCACGAACGTTGACTAACAGCAAACGTAAATAGAAGCACTCATCGTTTCTTGGATGGACTGTGTAAATGCGATCTAATGAGTCGGTGGAAAATAAATTGGGGTAACCTGGAACTGGATTTCCTTGTTTCCGCCGTTGAAATTTCTTTGACGATTGATTCCAAGTGTAATACCTTGGAAGTGGGCAATTTTTCTTTATGTAAAAAACTTTTGTAGACTGTTACAAATATTTAAAAATAAATAGCCAAACCCGCCAAGACGTTCTGCGATTTTAGATATAAATATCAAAACAGTGGGCGTGGGACATTTTTCTTTCAGTAAAAACTTAAATTACGAGTTTGGCTATTAAACTACGAACATTTAAAAAAGAATTAGCCAAATCGGTGTAGCCGTTTTCCGATTTAAAGATAAATCGAAAAAAGTGGGCGTAGTCAATTTTTCTTTCCGTTAAAACTAAAATTGGATTACTACGAACATTTAAAAAAATAATTAGCCAAATCGGTGCTGCCGTTTTCTGATTTTAGATAAATCGAAAAAAGTGGGCGTAAAAGTGGGCCTGGTCAATTTAAAAAAAAAAATAATCCAAATCGGTCCAGCCGTTCTCAACTGATGCAATTACCAACGAACGACATTTGATTTTTATTTATATAGATAAGAAAAAGTGTGATAAATCACAAATTTACAATAGCAAATGGAGCACTAGCTGCCAGGGCCTTCGGCTCTCTTATAATATAATATATGGTTGATTATAATTTATTGATCCATAATTTAAGTTATTTAAGTATTTAAATAAAATAAACAGGAAATAACTAATAGTTACGTAATAAATGATTATATACAATAAATCAGAAATTAAATATTAATACATGATTATAGCTTAGAAGTCCAACTTGAATGAAATGGCAATTGCCTTTACAAAAGTGAAAGCATTTCATGTTCATCAAATAAGGTTTCTTAATTAAGTTAATGACAAAAATTCATTGATTTTTTTAACATTGAATACATAAGTGGTTTTTAATAGATTTGAGGGCATTATATTATTAAATATTGCGCTTCTTATTGGTGTAAGGACTGGACAAAGGTCTAGCAGATGGATTACAGACAGCGATTGTCCGTTGCAAAAAGGGCATAGTTGAACGGCTGAACCTTGTAATAGGTGACTATGAGTGATGCTGGTATGTCCGATTCGTAGACGAGTAAATGTTTTTGAGTCGCTACAGGAACAACCGGATTGGTAGAGTGCTTTCTGGCCTTCTGCGTTAATCATTGAGTAGTGATGTTGAAACTCTCTCCAGTTGCGATTTTTTTAGGTGTTGATATAATTGTCGATAAGGCGAAGAATATATTTTTTGTCGATCAGGTCTGTCACAATAAGAGGCTCTTTATTTGCAGCTTTTGCTCTTGCATCAGCTTCCTCATTACCTTTTATTCCCATGTGGCTTGGTACCCACATTATTTTTATGGAATTGGTATGCTGCACGAGTGACTTACGTATAAGAGTTATAGATAAGTTTTATTTTTAATATTTTTAACCCTAGAGTACTAATCTACGTAAAATTTACTCACTCCTCGTAAAAAAACGATCATATCTCCGAAGTTACAATTAAAATGCGCTCGCGCTCTCTGAAGTGCTTGCTTTGAATATTTTTCTTTCATTCGCACTGAATATCTGTGGCAGGTCAGTTCGTTGTCGGAGCATACAAGCTTGTTTGCAAAAATCAGGTGAGTAAATTTTACTCATGTTTAGTATATACGGTGTTATTTTTTTCATTGGTGGTGATTTTACTAGAAAAATGGCTCGGTTCAATGAAAACCAAATTCTGTCTGTTTTGTTGATCCAGAAAGTGAAAATGAAACGAATTTCATTTTAGAAGAGAATTTGGATGATCAGTTATTTAATGTTTTTACAACTGAATTACCATCTACAAGCCATGTAGAAAGTCCATCAGTAGTCTTGGAACCTCCATGTAAGCAGGTCAGAAGGGACGAGCAATATGATCACGAATACATTCATGAGTCAAGTTTGACTGAAATGATGGGCAAAGGACATAAAGATGCGTTTGTTTGGAAAACAAGTCCAGTTCGTTCATCGCAAGGTAAGATACCCAACCGAAATATAGTCCACATAAAATGTGGGCCTACAGCTGTTGCAAATAAGGCTTCAACACCAGGAGAGTGTTTTAAATTATTTTTTAAAAGTAATTTACTACAAAAGGTACTCCAGTATACAAATAATGAAATATCGATTCAAAGACTGCGGTACAAAACTCGTGAAACATCTACATTGGCATATTTGGAAATTGCGGAGCTTGAAGCGCTTCTTGGTGTTATCATTTTATCAGCAGCACTTAAAAGTAACCACTTGAATGCTAATCAGCTCTTTGATATTCGCTACAGTGCTGAAACTTTCCGTTCTACTATGTCAAAAGAGCGCTTTCGATTCCTCTTAAACTGTCTTAGATTTGATGATCGTGAAACCAGGAACACGCGTAGACAATAATCAAAATTTGCACCTATCGAAGATATTTGGGACATATTCCTAAGCCAATGCAAAGCAAACTATAAGGCGGGTAGCTACTGTACAATAGATGAACAGCTTGTTGGGTTCAGGGGAAGATGCCCTTTTGGGATGTATATGCCTAACAAGCCAAATAAGTACGGTATTAAAATTTTAATGGTTTGTGATACTGCAACCAAATATATGGTTGACGCTGAAGTATACTTGGGAAAAAATGTCCAAACTCATGGAAAACCTTTAGCTGAGTACTATGTTTTGAAGTTAGTGGAGTCCATAAAAGGAGTAAATAGAAGTTTGACGATGGATAATTGGTTCACCAGCGTACCACTAGCAAAAAAACTTTTAGGACAAGATTACAAAATAACTATTTTGGGTACAATCCGCAAGAACAAACGTGAACTACCCTCTGATTTTTGTGATATCAACTTTCAAAATCGGCGTGTTAATTCATCAATGTTTCTTTTTAGCGAAGAAGCTACAATCGTTTCTTACAAACCAAAAAGAAACAAAATAGTTACATTGTTGTCTTCAATGCACATCCAAGCAGAAATCAACCCTACAAATAAAAAACCAGAGATAATAAATGCATACAATGCCACAAAAGGAGCCGTAGATACATTTGATCAAATGTGTGGACCAGAGAACTACATGAGACCATTCGTCATTTTTTGCCACTCGAATAACAATCGTCGTCAGCCACAATCGCACAAAAAAAAACATGCATGCATACCACTCGAGTTCGTAAACAACGATTGCTGCTTAGCACAGTGTGTGACGACTGCGAATCGATACAAAGGCAGTATCCAGACAATGCTGACATTCGAATAATTCGCTGGAAGCTCGAGTGTTTGCTGCTGGACTCGAGCTCGAGTGGAATTTTATTTTTGTTTTCTTTGTTTTTTTTTTCCTGGCGTTTTGTTGTGCGCAGTGTTTTTTTTTATGCTTTCAACAACAATTACAACAAAAAGCCAACACCAACAACAAATCGTTGGATATGTGGCACAGTAAGCAGAAACCAACAACAAAAAATATACAAAAACCACACAACGCCAAATATTGTGCAAAAGCTAAAATCATGTGTTTGTATTCTAACAATAAAAAGGACAGAAACAACAACACGCATGTTGACACGACAAGTTTTAATTATTGAACACACAAAAACAAACAACAAACATCGATCGCCAGTGCGTAATTACAACAATAAAACAATAAGAAGTAAGATTGAAGCTGAACACTGAATTCCGCGAATTACAACAGTCATGAAAATATCGAAGTTGTTGTTAAAGAGTGGAAAGAAATATGCGATGGTGAGCGCTGCTGCAGACTGCAGCTAACATTTTTTTCAAGCTGCGAATAAACATAAAAGCATGAATATTCGTTGCTTTTGGCGAATGTTGCGAATGTCTGGCTTCATCGGACATTCATGTTTCGCAGGCATTCGTATTCGTCATCGCTCGTACTCTACGGCATTTGTACCCCAGCGATTGGTGCATGTCTTTGCGCATTAATTTTAATGCAGAAGGCATATTCGTAGCTCGTATTTTGACGACACATTCAAAATGCCATTTGAATGCACTCAAGTTGTTCTCTGGTGTGGACACATGAACTGTGGCCGAAAAACAAGAAGATGGCCTTTATGCATTTTTTATGCAATGCTCAATATGGGTTGTATAAATTCATATGTAATTTATGTTGCAAATTTTTGTAAGGGAAGAAAAAGTAACCAGCAAAAACCCTTCAACAGGATCGACTTTATGTTTGCTCTAGCAAACGAACTAATAAATCCCCATCTCGAAAAGAGAGTCAAAAAACCTACTATGAGAACCCAGTTGAAATCATCTATTAATAGGATTTTGGCAAGTTCTAATACACAAAACGTCTCAGAAAATTGTGAACCTCAACTCGGTAAGAGACAATATTGCAAGTTTTGTGATTATAAAAAAAGGCGTTATACAACGACACAATGCTACAATTGTAAAAGTCCTATATGCGGAGAACACCAAATTAAATATTGCCAAAATTGTGGAGGCTCATAAAATTCTTGAGAATTTTATTTTTATATTTTCTTTATTTATTTATTTTTTTAATAATTTCTGTTTTGAAATGATACCTAAATAATATGAGAAATCAAAAGACTTGAAGTCATCTTATAATTTGTTTATTTGCCATTGAATAAGTTTATGTTATTTTTATAAATTGTTATTTTCTTCTTAGTTTAATACTTCTTTATCATCAGAAGTAAAAAAAAATGAAAATTTAAACACACGATTTGTGTTTTGGTAGCAAAAAGTGCTTTCTTAACTCGTTTTTACTCGAGCGGCACATGAATAAAGTCGATAAAAATTATTAATTTTCATACTTGTCACTATTTTTAAAAACTCATTTTGTTTAAAAAATTGTCTTTTTTAAGTGAAAATAAATATAAAAAGAAAAAAAAATATTTTTTGACTTTGTACCATTCCGAAACTTTCAGGCGACGAATCAACCTGCTGTGGCTTCCAATGTCATATGTAAAATATTATAATAGTACTCAAATGATTTTTCTGTTTTGAGTATATAAAATGATAAAAAATAGTTATATTAATATATATGTGCAATTTCCTATTTATTGAAACGTGATAATTTTTGGTTTTATTAAAAAAGAGCAAGTGAGTAAATTTTACTCATGTTTAGTATTAACGTACAGCAAAATATGATTAGTATTCTAGGGTTAATAGATAGAATCGTAGATAAGCTTTCTGAGCAAATGATGAATTTTTTCTGGGTTGGTTAGATGCAAATTTGATGGCGTGTAAAATAGCAGCAGCTTCGGCCGTATAAGCCGCGCAAAATGAGTGAAGATGACCGGCTGAAATAGTCTTCGAATCGCTGTTGACTACTGCAAAAGAAGTGTTTAAATTTGTTTTGGAGCCATCTGTAAAAATTAAATTCCATGAGGCACGTAGAAATCTTGATCTAATGTCATGAAAAAGCTATTGGTAAACATCCTGGCTTGTGTTATTTTTGGAGTACTTCAGAAGATTAAGGATAAGTAGCGAGTTGATGTACTGCCAAGGAGGCCAGTTTTGCGGAGGAATGAAGACGAGAGTAGTCGAGTAGTCGAGAGTCCTTAATCTATTGCAATGTCAATGCATTTTGCGATCGTAGATTTTTTGAGTGTTTTTTTTTTACGGCTAACAGCAGTTTTAACAGTGGTGTATATGAGCTTGTTGTTGCAAAATAAAATTTTAGGTAAAAGCCTGGACGTGATAATCATTATTCTCTCCACAACAGTTGGAAGGCCAGCTTCAGTCAAGATACACTTGATGGGAGATGTAGGAAACGCCCGAATGATCCGACGTGCAGCTGCGTGGGAGGGAGTTGAGAACAGGTTAATATTACTCTTTGCACATTGTCCGTAAATCGCTAGTCCGTAATCAATCTTTGATAAAATTAGTGATATTGATAAGAGATGACATATGAGTGAAACAATGCTTAGATGATAAGTATTAATTGATATTAAGCCTGGCAGCTAGGCTTTTTTTAAGAAATAAACAGTGGTCCTTAAAAGTAAGTTTAGTATCGAAAATTAAACCACGAATTTTTAAAGTACTAGATTCGTTAATATTGGTATTGTTAAATGAAAAATTTAAAGGGTCTCAAATTCTTTTGTTACAAATATGTAAAATTTAACATTTATCAAAAGAAATGTTAGCACCTGAGCAGTCAGACCAATTAGATATGGCTGAAAGTATTTCAGCAAATTGAATTTTCACAGTATTAAGGTCTTTGCTTTTAGTGAAGCACAGTACATCATCCGCATATATAATGTGAGATATAGATTTTATATTTAACATTAAATTGTGGATCTCATCGAAAGCTATAATAAATAGAACTACTGAAAGAGGCGAACCTTGAGGAATGCCGTTGTGTAGTTTAAAAGATGAAGAATTCTTGTTATTTATTTTAACATTAAAGTGACGGTTTATTAAAAAAGCCTTTACAAATTTATATCTTTTAATACCGATTTTCCATTTGATTAATTGACGAAGAATTACGTCGGCTCCAATTCTGTCGAATGCTTTTTCGAAGTCCAAACTTAATACAGAGGAGTGATTTTTAGTATTGAGGGCAGAAGCAGCATAGTGTTGGAAATATAAAAGCGCGTCAACTGTTCCTTGACCTTCTTGGAAGGCTACTTGATGTGGGCTGATTAATTTTTTTGAAAGAGCGAACCACATAATACGCTTGGCCATAATTTTTTCTAGAAGTTAACCCATACAAGGTAGGAGAGCTATAGGTCTATAACTTGTTATCTCTGTCCCAGAGTTAGTGCCTTTCGGAATGGGAACTGTTATAGCATTTTTCCAAATATGCGGGTAAATACCTTGTGTTAAAATGTTATTGTAGAGAGAAGTGACTCTATTTTTGAGATTTTCTGGAAGGTTTTTTAAAAGAGGGTAAGATATCCGATCTCTTCCTGGAGTTTTGCCAGACATACCTGTTAAACTGACGTCTACTTCAAAAACTGTGATAGGTTTTTCGATTTCTCTTGCATGTGTAGAGACGTTGCTAATATTGTAATCGTAGGTTAGCATGAGTGATTTATTAGAGTTGAAAGCGTTTGAAAAATTTGAATCAAGGGAGTAGTTTGACCACGAGGAGCCGAAAAAATTTGCGATTTTCTCTGAATTATATATTGGGCCGTTATTAGAGTCTATATAATGAATGTAGGAAGGAAGATTCGAACCAGTTAGCATTTTAATTTTCGACCATATCTATTTAGGATTAGAGTTAGGGTTAATAGACTCCGTAAGAGCTTCAAGGCTTTTTTTTTGCTATTTTAAGTTCTTTTTTGAAGAGAGCGTTTGATTTTTTGTACCTAATCAGA
The DNA here is from genome assembly GCA_958299015.1 of Tetanocera ferruginea. Classification (NCBI taxonomy): domain Eukaryota; kingdom Metazoa; phylum Arthropoda; class Insecta; order Diptera; family Sciomyzidae; genus Tetanocera; species Tetanocera ferruginea. Next base: position 70,872,168 of record OY282641.1, on the reverse strand, counting down.
TTAACAATGGAGGGATTGCGTTTGTAATCAGTCCATAATGATTGCTTATTTATTCTTAAATTGTTGAGATAATTAGACCAGTAAGGCACTATTTTTTTGCATGGTATATTGCTAGTTTGCGGAATAGAGAGATGGGCAGCTGAACGAATTGATTTTTGTATGATTGCAGTTTCTTTGTTTATATTTTTGGAAGTTGGAGATTTACAGGAAAAGTGATCAGTCAGCAGGCGAAATTTAGGCCAGTCTGCTTTCTCAGTTATAAATTTTGGCTTTAATACCTTTACATGATTTAGAAGAAGAAAATTCTATAAAAATAGGGAAATGGTCGTTATCGTGAAGACAGTTAAGAGTGTAGCTAGAGAATTTAGGCGCAATATTAGCAGAGCACAAGGCTATGTCAATATGTGAGAATGATTGATGCGAGAAGTGGGTGGGTTGCCCGTAATATAAAAAAATTAAGTTTTCAGAGAAAACAAAATCTTCAATTTTTTTGCCTCTATTGTTGGAACTGTAAAACCCCCATAAGGGGCTCCAGGCGTTAAAGTCTCCAACTATGAGAAGAGGGTAGGAAGATAAGGATAGTAAGTCCTGCAAATCTTGTAAGCAAATTTTTTGTTGCGGAGGAAGATACGTAGATATGCTATGAAAGAGGGAAATTTATCGTTGATTAAAATTTGAAGTTCATGAAAATTGTTAAAAATCCTTTCATATTCCATTGAAGGATGTTTTTTTTTTTTTTTTTTTTTTTGGATTCGCCAAGGGAGTGTGAAATCTCATGAATACGTATAGCCCGTACTATAAGCATGCACGACTTACATTCTACAACAGTCCGGATTAACCGGAAAAGATAGAATGCACCTACGTACTAAAACACACAACCAGTTGGCGAAGTATGAATTTCCACTAAGCACATTAATTGGCTTTTCAGCTGAACTTAAAAATTTTATACAAAAACACGAATTTATTAAGAATTTATGAATTTGAAAAAGTAAACAACATCAAATAAGTAGTAAACTTTACATAAAACTCTAAAACAAAGAGACCAAAGTAACTATAAATAATATGAATATTAGTAAGTTTGCGGCAACTATCCAACCCAAGATCCTACGTGGAAAAAAGAGTAAACTCTTAAACACCAAACCAATTCCAATTATAACGGAGATATATACGTGTAAATATGTACAAACATATATGTGTATATTAAGGTGCCTCGACTTGTATGAAGAAAAAAAAAGTTCCATTTGTACCCATTTTAAAATGAACCTTGATGTATTCTATGATCATTCCCAAAATATTTTGGCTATACCAAAATCCGTCAGTGAGCTAAACCATTTTGAAAAAAGCTCCATAAATCATGTTTTCCGTATATATACTGGCTAGTGTAATAGATTTTAATAAATAAACTGTCTCAAATTACAGGCCTGAAAAAGTTCTTGAAATCTGCATCAAAAATTTATATAAATTTGCAATTGGATCAAAGATAATGATGTTTTTCATGATTTTTTTCTTAGTTTTTTAGATGATTTTCAAAAATTCTACATTGAAACAAACGCTTGAAATAAAAAAAATACAGTATTTTGGATTTTGAAAATTTTATTTTCAGGTAAACTGCACACAAATGGAGTTATAAAATAAGAGCCACACTTTATTAAACAAAGAAAAATGTCCAAAATATATGACAGCCGTACATACCTTTCCAACGATATCTTGATAACGACGATCGTATAAGAAATAATAAAGTTATTTGAATTTTTGTGAAAATAATCAAAAAAAAAATGCATGAAAACATCATTATACTTAATCCAATTGCAAATATTTTCAAATTTTTGATGCAGATTGAACGAACTTTTTCAGGCCTATAATTTGAGACAGTTTATTTGTTTACAACTATTACACTAGTTAAAATATATATGGAAAACATGATTTTTGGAGGTTTTTGCAAAATGGTTTAGCTCACTGACGGATTTCGGCATAGCCAAAATATTTTGGGAATCATCATAAAATACATCAAGGTTCATTTTAGGATGGGTACAACTGAAACTTTTTTTTTCAAGGCACCTTAGTGTATATATATACGGGTCACTATGTAATTTTGGAACACCGTGCTAATGTTATTAATTGGATATGTATTTGGGCCAACGCAGGCATAAACCTGCATGTAAAAGAGATAAACTCTTGCGCACCAAACTAAATAACTAATAAGTCAAATGAATAAGAAAAATTTTAAAATTTTTTCATTAAAAACAAACAAGTTTAAGCATACATATCATATTCGATGGTGTTTACTTCATCAAACGCAATATTATAAAGGAAAAACAACAGAAACGGTCTCGAATATATGGAATTACTTCAGCCAACATTTTACAGAATATAACACTATTATTAACCGAGTTAATGTTTGAAACAAAATTCTAAAATGTATCAATTATTTAAATGTAAAATCATTTTCCGTTTCAAGGCATCCACCGAATCACAAAAATTAATTAAGCTGTAGCTATTGTTGAAATCACTACACATACATCGTAAAGGGTCATGAAGGGCAAAATTTGAAGTGCACTGACTCAACTTAAAAAGCACAAAATGTCTAGATCCTCTTCTTGGGATGTTAAAGTTAAGAGATGTGAGAATATATTGGGAGTCAATATCACCACAAAGTAATTTATATAGGAAGGTGACATTAAGCACCATCCTTCTGCTTCTCAGGGAAGGCAGTAAAATTTGCTTAAGGCGGGTTTCATACGAAGGAAGAATAATATTTGGGTTCCAACGATGATGACGTAAAGCAAAAAGTAAAAATTGTTTTTGAACCGATTCTATTGCATCAATGTGGACGTTATATTGAGGGTTCCATACTGCGGAAGCATATTCAAGAATAGGCCTTACGAGAGATATATACAGTAATTTAGTAGTGAAGGTATCATTAAATTCTTTCGCCCATCTTTTAATGAAACCAAGAACACCTCTAGCCTTATTTACAGCCAAATTTACGTGGAGATTGAAGCGAAGTTTTGGATCCATAATTACACCAAGATCAACAAAACTATGAACAATTTCCAAGTGGATGTTATTTATAGTGTAATTTGTACTATGAGCAGTTCTACGTGAGAAGGTCAATGATTTGCATTTTTTTAAGTTAAGGTTTAATAGGTTGAAGTTACACCAATCCACTAGTCTGTTTAAATCAGATTGTAAAAGGTGTTGTTCGTCGAGTGACTTGTAGGTAAGAAAAAGTTTCACATCGTCAGCATACATTAAGACGTCACAATGTTTAATTGCCGAGGGAAGGTCATTCAGATGACTTCCTTACGGAACACCAGGTGTAACCATAATATTTTGTGATAGAGAATTTTTATTTAAAACTTTTTGAAAACGTCGCGATAAATAAAATTCTATCCAATTTAGCAATTTTACAGGAAACCCAATTAGCTTAAGTTTATTCAATAGAAGATTATGATTGACGCTGCCAAAAGCTTTGTAAAGTCCGTATAAATAACGTCAGTCTGTTTTCCCAAAGTAAAACCTTTTATTACACGAGATGTAAACTCCAAAAGGTTTGTTGAAGTTGATTAACCCTTTAAAAAACTATGCTGAGTGACAGAAATGGAAGATGATACGAAGTGGGTTAGTTGTTCAGTTATGATTTTCTCAAATAATTTTGGGATTGCGCTAAATTTGGCGATGCCTCGGTAGTTAGTGACATCAATTTTGGAGCCAGATTTATGAAGGGTATAATATAAGAATCTTTCCATATAATGGGAAAATGTCCACTTTGCAGGGATATATTAAATATGTTTGATAGAGGAGCACACAGGTTGCTAGCACATTCCTTTAGAATGCAACTCGGAATTTCATCAGGGCCAGTCGAAAAATAGCATTTAACTTGACGAAGGTTATGCATAACAATAATTGAGTCTATTACTGGAGTTTCAAAAGAGCTAACTGGAGGTAAATAAGGATGCTCAGAACACATATTAAATGGTATGTTGGAGTAAGTTGATTTGAAGAAGCTTGCAAACATGTTGGAAATAACATTGTCACAAGACGATTCCTCTTGATTGAATCTCATAAGGGGTGGAAAGTTGGAAGCCTTACGTTTTGAATTAACAAAAGTATAGAAGAGTTTCAGATTATCATTAAATTGAGATTTGATGTTGGCTATATAAGCAGAATAACACTGTTTATTTAATAGCTGGTATCTGCAACGACAAGATGAATAACAAGCAAAGTCAATATTAGAACCAGATTTTTTATATTTTTTAAATAAGCGATTTTTTTAATTTTTTAGTGACTTAAGTTCACTTGTTAGCCAGGGTGGACTTAAGGATTTAGAATTAATTTGCTTTGTTGGGACGCACAATAAGAAGCACCTTTGCAAAGTATCATTAAAAAACTGTACCGAGGTTTCGACGTCATAATATGAATACGGTGGTTTAATAGATAGAATCGTGACCAGTCAGTCTGCGAGAGTAAGGCGTTGAGTTTAACATAGTCTTTACTTTTGAAATTTTATATTTTTGTATTTCGCTTATCAGATGTAAGTTTATTTTCATTTTCATGAGCAAGTAAAACTGTTATTTCAAGAGTTGGATGATGTTCATCTTCCGGAAAAGATACAGGGTTTGAGCGATTGAGATATACAGTAGTGCATCTATCTACAAACACAAGGTCCAGCGTTCTATGGTTTTTATTAAAAGTATTATTGACTTGTTGAAGACACAGGTCAGATAACTTATCTAAAAAATCGTTTATCCAATTACTAGTGGAAACAGGTGTAAGAAATGAAGAGTCATCTGTCGAATTCCAAGACACAAAGGGTAGGTTAAAATCGCCCAACACAAGAAGAACATCATTATTTTTTTAACATATTATGAACTTGCTCGATGGCGTTTATATGTCTTAAGTAAATTGATATGTCACAATTTGGAGGAATGTAAGAACAGGTAAGATAAGCAATGCAGTTATTTAATTTAACTGAAACACAAATAAACTCCAGTTCACTAGTGTCGAGAATTGTTAATTCATCAGATGCAAACGACATATGAACAGCTATCAGAACACCACCACCGATCTTATTATAACGGTCTTTACGGAAAATTTGATAATTTTTACACATTATTTCAGAATTTAGAATATTAGAGCGAAGCCAAGTCTCCGTGAAAATTAAAATGTTATATTCGAAATCAAAACTGTTAATAAACATTGCAGAAAGTTTGGAATGAAGAACCCTTACGTTTTGGTACACAAGTTCTAATTTAGACTTGCGATTTGTTAATCGTTTTTTGGATGAGATTGCGGGCTATTTCGCGGGCGAGGCAAGTGTACTACATTTACTAATCGCGGATTATTTTTGAATTCGAATTCGCGTACAATTGTATTTCACTGCCAGAAACTTACATCAACAATAGTATTAAATAAATTTTCTGGAACTGTCAATCTAAAGGAAGTAGTCGTCAACGTTGTCTTGTTCAATAGAAGGTTGTGTTGGTGTCGAGTCAGTTTTCTGTTTGCTTCGAAGGGTCATATGTTTCTTTTTTCGCTTTGGTGAAGGAATTGACTCATCAATATATTTAAATTCATTGAAAAGAGTTTGATATTTTAAAAATTTATCAGAAAGTGAAGAAAGTTCTCTACTTATTTCCGAGAAACCTTGTTTCGTTTGCTTAGAAAGCTTATAAAAGTTAATGTCGGCCAACCTACACTTCTCACAAGACCAACGCAACCCTTTACCTTCATCAATGGCATCTGCCACTCGACCTGACACTCCTGAACACTTGATGTGAACAATATTGTCACATAACCAACATGACAAAAATCGTTCATTTTCACCTTTAGCGGAGCAGCCAGGCTTAGCACAAACCATTGTTTTTTTTTTTTTTTTTTTTTTTTTAGTTTAACAGTTTATTTAATTTAAACAAAGAAAAAGAAAACCATAAAGTAAAAAGATATAAAAATAAATGGTGGCGAAAGTTTAAAAACAAAGAGATAAAAACTCTGAGACACCCTGTGCGAATAGCTAAAAGAAGTGCCTACAGGTATGCTACGCTTTCTACTTAACTTAAGAGAAGCTAAGAAATAGAAAAGTGAAATGTCAAAAAATAACAGGAACAACAAGAACAGAATTGACAGAATAAAAATAAAGCACAACAATGTTTGTATGTTTTTGTTTTTGTTGATTTTTTTTTTTCACTGCTTATAAAAATAAGCACCAGTGTCAAGCACTTAAAACTTATGCACTTATATATATATTTTAAACGCGGAAATTATTGCAAATTCGCGGAAACTGTGCACAATTATTTAAGGCACAGAAACACTCAATTCTATTTACGAATTAAAAGACCGAAATTACGTATTTAAACCGTTTATTAAATAACACAAATTATAAATTGAAAAATAATTAATAAAAAAGAAATTTAAGGGGGATAAATCGGGCTAATGGGGCTTATTTACTAGGTGAATATGACCTCAAAAATAAAAATGTCTTAAGAACACATTGTAGTGCTCGTAAAGCCCTTTTCAACGACACATAATTTTTTAAAATCTGACATGTAATGCTTAAGTTATGCAAAAAAGACTATTTTAGCTGTTTTTCCGGTGGTCCAAAAAAAAAAATTTTTTTGTTTTCGGAATCCTCACGAGGTCAACTTTAAAATAGGGGGTGGTTTTTTCAAACTTTTTTTTTTTGTATGGAGGCCGACCCACTCTAATATATACTTATCTATACCTACCAGCCATCCTTATGGGCGTTACGCACGACGTGTTAAAATTAACGTACCCCTTACTCAGCACGCGTGGGTTTATAATAAGGCCTTTTTTCATATATACTGACGTCGAAGATAAAATTACATGTTAAAGTACTCCAGTAAGATATTTCGCTCAAATATCTTTTTATTTTGCAGAGTTTACCTTATGCGCAATTAAAAAGTAAGGTGCCAACTCATATTAAATAGACCCAAATTGGTAATACCGATGCTGAAAGATAAAGAGTGCATTCAGATCAAGATTTTTGTTTTAAACTAGACACAAATTTCTCACAAAATTTGCATCAAATAGATAATGCTTAACCTCGAATTTCCCAACGAACGTTACATACATTTCCAAGCAACATTTAGTTGAGGAAACTGATTATTAACGTTGTAATAGTAATTTAATACTTTAATTTTAGTCTGTTTAACGATGTTATAGTAATTAAATATTTTCATTTTAGTCTGTTTATAGTTGTTATAGTTATTTAATATTCTAATTTTAGTCTGTTTAACAAAAAGTTTGGTTAAATCTAATAAAAAAGGACATCAGGATTTTTTAGTGCATATTTTTTAGAGTGTACCGACTTGTATGATAAAAATCTTACCCCGAATTCCGGTACAAAAATTAAATAGAACATGAAAAATAATTTTCATTGGTGTATTTTTTTTTTTTGAACCAAATTTGGCTCCCCCGAATTGCATTTTTGTGCATTTTTTATCAACTTTTGTTCTGAAGACCCACTAATGTTTCAAAGTGAATCTACTTGTTATTTTATTTATGATGTGTTTTCATTTTTTTTATGAAAGTATTTTAAAACATTTTTTTTTTTGTTTGCTTGTGCAACGTATTTTTTGAGAACACTACAGTGAACCAAATAAGAACAACAATTTTTTGTATTAGATCCTGTACTAAAAAATCACTTTTTGTTTCGAATTTCGGCCTTTTTGAAAGGCCCTCCAACATAAAAAACATTATTCCTTTTCTTTGTTTTGCAGAAGCAGCAGCCACTGACGCCTCTGTGACGAGCGTGCCGCTCAGTGCCCTGAATATGGCAAGGTATCTGTCGAATTTCAATTTCGTCAAACATATCGCCAGAAACAGCTATATCTCAAAAATGACGTTTGACCCTCCCAATTTTTAAAAGAAAATAACAGAATATTATAATTTCTTTGATCAAAGTTAATTTTTTATTTACAAAAAATTGTGTATTTATTAATATATAAGAAAAAACTACACAAAAATTTAGAAAATAGAAAATATATCACATCAAATCTTTTTTAGTTTCTAGACGAGGGATATTTTTTCTGCTTTCAACCGTCACCGCCATAATGCCTTCCCTGTTATTTTCAATAACTCGTCGTGAAACACTAGTTAAAAGTTGTACAAATCGCTCCATTCCTTGTATATGACATGGAATTCTAGGATCTGGCAACGGTAGTTCTTCACCCTCGAGTTAAGAAAGTTCTTATAAATGATTATTCGGAATGTCACGAGTAAGCGGGGCTCACATAACATTTTTTTCGTCTTTCAAATTTATCATATCCGTATAATCACTATAATTGAAATTGATTTTTGGTGTTTTATAAACTCTAATACTAAGCTTGAAGTATTTCTAATACAAAATATTTTTCTTAAAGCTCTGTTGCGTATTTCTTTCCTAGTATCGAATAAAATTGCTAATAAAACATTTTTTGAATGTGCGTAATATGAATTATTCGTAACAACTACCGAGGCATCGCCAAATTAAGCGCAATCCCAAATTATTTGAGATAATCATAACTGAACAACTAACCCACTTCGTATCTTCTTCCATTTCTGTCACTCAACATGGTTTTTTGAAGGGTAAATCAACTTCAACAAACCTTTTGGAGTTTATAACTCGTGTAATAAAAGGTTTTACTTTGGGAAAACAGACTGACTTTATTTATACGCACTTTAGCAAAGCTTTTGACAGCGTCAATCATAATCTTCTATTGAATAAACTTTAGCTAATTGGGTTTCCTGTAAAATTGCTAAATTGGATAGAATCTTATTTATCGCGACGTTTTCAAAAAGTTTTATATAAAAATTATCTTTCACAAAATATAATGGTTACATCTGCTGTTCCGCAAGGAAGTCATCTTGGACCGGTTTTATTCTTACTATTTATTAATGACCTTCCCTCGGCAATTAAACATTGTGACGTCTTAATGTATGCTGACGATGTGAAACTTTTTCTTAAATACAAGTCACTTGACGAACAACACCTTTTACAATCTGATTTAAATAGACTAGTGGATTGGTGTAACTTCAACCTATTGAACCTTAACTTAAAAAAATGCAAATCATTGACCTTCTCACGTAGAACTGCTCATAGTACAAATTACACTATAAATAACATCCACTTAGAAATTGTTCATAGTTTTGTTGATCTTGGTGTAATTATGGATCCAAAACTTCGCTTCAATCTCCACGTAAATTTGGCTGTAAATAAGGCTAGAGGTGTTCTTGGTTTCATTAAAAGATGGGCGAAAGAATTCAATGATGCCTTCACTACTAAATTACTGTATATATCTCTCGTAAGGTCTATTCTTGAATATGCTTCCGTAGTATGGAACCCTCAATATAACGTCCACATTGATGCAATAGAATCGGTTCAAAAACAATTTTTACTTTTTGCTTTACGTCATCATCGTTGGAACCCAGATATTATTCTTCCTTCGTATGAAACCCGCCTTAAGCAAATTTTACTAACTTCCCTGAGAAGCAGAAGGATGGTGCTTAATGTCACCTTCCTATATAAATTACTTTGTGGTGATATTGACTCCCAATATATTCTCTCATCTCTTAACTTTAACATCCCAAGAAGAGGATCTAGAAAGTTTGTGCTTTTTAAGTTGAGCCAGTGCACTTCAAATTTTGCCCTTCATGACCCTTTACGATGTATGTGTAGTGATTTCAACAATAGCTACAGCTTAATTAATTTTTGTGATTCGGTGTATGCCTTGAAACGGAAAATGATTTTACATTTAAATAATTGATACATTTTAGAATTTTGTTTCAAACATTAACTCGGTTAATAATAGTGTTATATTCTGTTAAAATGTTGGCTGAAGTAATTCCATATATTCGAGACCGTTTCAGTTGTTTTTCCTTTATAATATTGCGTTTGATGAAGTAAACACCATCGAATATGATATGTATGCTTAAACTTGTTTGTTTTTAATGAAAAAATTTTAAAATTTTTCTTATTCATTTGACTTATTAGTTATTTAGTTTGGTGCGCAAGAGTTTATCTCTTTTCCATGCAAGTTTATGCCTGCGTTGGCCCAAATACATATCCAATTAATAACATTAGCACGGTGTTCCAAAATTACATAGTGACCCGTATATATATACACATATATGTTTGTACATATTTACACGTTTAAGAGTTTAATCTCTTTTCCACGTATGATCTTGGGTTGGATAGTGGCCGCAAACTTACTAATATTCATATTATTTATAGTTACTTTGGGCTCTTTGTTTTAGAGTTTTATGTAAAGTTAACTACTTATTTGATGTTGTTTACTTTTTTAAATTCAAATATTCTTAATAAATTCGTGTTTTTGTATAAAATTTAAAGTTCCGCTGAAAAGCAAGTTAATGTGCTTAGTGGAAATTCATACTTCGCCAACTGGGTGTGTGTTTTAGTACGTAGGTACATTCTGTCTGTTCCGGTTGATCCGGATAGATTTTAGAATGTAAGTCGTGCATGCGTATAGTACGGGCTATACGTATTTATGAGATTTCTCACTCCTTTGGCGATCCCGAAAAAAAAAAAAAAAAAAAAAAAAAAAAACGTTAAATACAACACTACGTCATTTTGGAGTTAAATACTTTGTCCAATGAATAAATTAAGACAAAAGCACACTACCATACACAACAGAGCTGTTATATTTAATATTGAAATACATCGGGATATACACTTTTATTAACTAAACTGCTAAGGTTTTTTAATTCTCCGACGGTACGTTACTTGTCAATACCATAATATAAAATTGAAGTGGAAATATTAAGCAATAGACTCCAAAACTACTGGACCGATTTTTATGAAAAAATTTAAAATATCATATTTGTGCTACAGAATGCCATAAGCGGGGTTTATATAAGAAAATTTAACAATAAATATATTTAATTAAGTTGTTAAGTTTTTTAGGAAATTACCACCGATGCTAAGCATTGCTTGGTCGTTTGCTTTTCACGCGTTTGTGTAACGAGAGTTTCAACTACATGTTGCTATCAACCTTTCTCTTTAAAGTTTATTGATCTCGCTCTCCCCAATCATTCGAAGAGTAACCAAAAGCAGTTGGCGCTCTTTGACGTGATGGGAATACAAGTTAAATAAAGCTTGCTGTGCTGTTGTTGCTGTAGAATGGTGAGCTGCAAACCAATGTGTGCATATTTGTTTCGCCGCATGTAATTTCTTTACACATATTTTTATTGTAATTTTCCAATTTTTTAATTAACACTTGAGAAAGAAAGATATTTTAATATTTCAAAATGTGGCATTCACAAGTGTGATAGCATATTTTGTATAGATTAAAGATAAATTAAAAGTTTGAAAAATGAAGTGTTCGTATTTCCCTTAAATTGCAAATAAATGCCTCGACGTAAAACAAGTTTGACAAGGTCAACAGAAAATGCAAATTATGCATGCAATTATTTGCTTACACGACTGCGATTGGAGTGAGGTAGTGGCGTAGCTAGGGTTGCTGGCACCAGGGCCGGAAACTAAATTGTCCCGAATGACATAGCCAAGCCAGATTGTGGACATTGAAATCGCCTACAACAACGATTTCGCTATTAGGAAACAATCCCGGAATGTGCGTTATCGAATCAGAGAGAGAGTCCAGTTTATTAAAAGTGGGCAAAAATGGAGCATATCGATGATTCCATATCATTTCGACAAGTTTTTATCAAAATCTGACCTTAGTGCTTCCGATTTTTTGAAAACTTTGAAGGTTAGAATTTCACTTTAAAAAAACATATTCTATGTATTTTATTATTTCGAAATTGTTTTTTTTGCAAAGTTATACAGTGTCAAAAACATTCAAAATCATACAAAAATTAAATAGATGCATGTATTTAAAGAGCTCTTTCTTCTAAACTGTAAGTCGTATAGAAAATAAACTCAAGTATAGTTTAAGTACCTTGAATGGATCTTTCTGGTGGTGTCATTTTTTAAAGTACTTTTATGGCAAAAAGTTTTTTTTTCTTATCCTGAAATTTACCATCATATTTTTCACAGTCGGCGCAACAACTTTTTCACCATTTTAAATAAATGTAGTGTGTAGGCATTCATTTTGAAGGTTTGTGTAAAATTTTAAGTTGGATCTCCAACCATTACTATTTTTAATGAATTTTTTAAAAAAAGCCTGCTCTAGATTTCATATATTTGTATACAGATAATTTAATTTGAATATAAAAAAATATATTGTTCCTTATTTTATATATGCAGTAACTCTTTGGTTTGAAGTAAGTCCTTCAAATAGATCATCATAAAAAATTAATGTGTTCCAAATGTATGACCATGTTTTTTACGACTCAAAGGATCAATTGAATGCGCTTTTGTTTAATCTTCCATACTTGTATTTTCTTTAATTGTACAACTATTTCTGTCCTCAAACTGCATAGTTTTAATATAGATACCAATCTAATGGCCTTGTAAATAAGTAAGAACTGCTTTGATGAAGACAATTCAGTATTAACAGTTCTTAAGTTTTTTGACACCCAATTATAAAATTTTAAAGGCGAAGGAGCTGAAATTTGATTCGTTGAGTCGCAGTGCACATGACAATACATACAAAAAATATTTTTTTTATGATGATCAATCACAAGATTCATTGGTTGCAAATATACCTATATTTTAAGTGAGGAACAATAATTTTTTTATATCCAAAAAAAAATTTTCGATATACAAATATAGAAAAACTTAAGAAGGCATTTTTTTAAAAAAATCATTACAAATAGCAATCATTGGAGATCCAACTTAAAATTTTGCGTAAACCTTAAAAATAAGTGCCTTAATGCGATTTTATAATAAAATGGTGAAAAAGTTGTTGCGCCGACAGTGAAAAATATGATGGTAAATTTCGGGATAAGAAAAAGAAACTTTTTTCTATAAAAGAACTATAAACAAATGACACCACCAGAAAGATCCATTCAAGGTACTTAAACTATACTTGAGTTTCTTGTCTGTGCGACTTACAGCTTAGAAGATAGAGCTGTTTAAATACATGTGCTTATTTAGTTTTTTTAATCTTTTTTAATGTTTTTGAGAATGTATAACTTTGCAAAAAAATAAACTTGCAAAAAAAAAAAAAACAGTTATTATATTTTTCAGGTGAACAATCCACCAAAAAAGTTTCAAAAATGGAGATGTCAGAAAAGTGTGCCTTTTGACATGGAATCACCGTTATGCGAACGGACTCTGAACTTCACCCACATGGAGCAGAATTCAGGGTCACAGTTATGCCCAGACCCCGCTCGCATTGATATGCCACATCTGTTCTTATAAAAAGAGCGATTCCCCTATGTAGAAAAAACAATGGCAGTAGGTGATACCCAGGTATATGGAAATCCAGTGGATCTGCATCCTCGCCAACCTGGGTCTCACATAGTGCCGTTATTTGAGGCTTATTTAGAGTACAGTGTGCATAGACTGAGAAAAAGTTGGTCCTCAGTCCACGTACATTGCAGAAATCTATCCGAAAATGACCCAACATTTTCTCTCAGTACAAATTTTCAACAAATAAGGGTATAAAGGGTTATTAGTTACAGCTGCAAATAGGATTGAACTCCTAAGTTATCGTTCAACATTCATATTGATATTATATGTAAAAAAGCGTCTTCAATGCTTAGATTTATAAAACGCTGGGCCAAAGAATTCAATAGTATGATTACAACTGCAACGTTGTATTATGCAATTGTGCGTCCTCACTTGGAGTACGCAAGTCAAGTCTGGTCCCCAAGTAATAATGTGCATGTTGAACGAATAGAGGATCCAAAAACGTTTTGTTCGGTTTGCTCTAAGGGGCTTAAGTGGAGCTGATATTTTAAACCTTCCTCCTTATGAGGATCGTTTAATATTATTAAGAATGCAGTCACTAAGTGAGCGAAGGAGGTCCGCAGATATCGTATATTTACACCAACTCATGACCGGTGTTTTCGATTCTCAGGAAATTATTTATCTCATTAATTATTACTCTAACCGTAGAAGCAGTAGAAACGCTAACACTTTAATTTATTTACCTTTTAGTTACCTGATGTTAACTTGTCAAAGTAGATAAAAAGCTATTCTGTAATTAGATCTATGTGTGCATGGTTAGTAGTTACGTCCTGTGTTGTCCCTGAGCCCAACCCAATTTTTGGTGGGTAAATTTTTTCCACATTAACTTTGTTTTGAGCCACTAGATTCTTATTCATTAAAAATTTTTGATGCTTTGGATTGTGGCTTTAAATGAGTTAATGCTGAGAAAGTGCGAAAAAGCTGTAGTAGCTGAACTCTTTTGTTATTGCATGTAATCTAACACTGTGAGCACAATAAAATGCACTAAGGTAAGTGTTATGCCTTTGCCCTAGTACAATTTCGCCCACAGTGCAACCCTACTCGCTGTCGCAACTAAATGGAGAGGATAGTGAAGTTGACGGACACGAATCTAAAAACAACTACTTACATGGCGAGAAACATAGAAAAGCCCCTCGCATGGTCCCCCCCCTGTTTTTGCTGTCCTCTGTTCTGCAAAACCGGTTCTCGCTGTTTAATCTTGTTGTTGTTGTTGGAGAGCTGGCCACACTTGGTCTCTCTTGTTTATTTGATTGTTTATTTACTTTTTTTTTTTTTTTTTTTTTTTTGTTATTTGGTGTTTGCAGCTTGGGCTAATATTTTATGTTTATACACATAACACATAGCACATAACACAACATTGAACATGATACGAAAAATAGTACGCATATTAACAGCGAATAATTTTGAAACACACGTAAAGCTTGGATTAAAAGTTAAATAAAAAAATCTTTAGCTTTAAAACAAACACACAACAATAAACATTACATTGCCAACAGACACGTTGGACACTGGAGAACAAAGACGTTAAAAAAAACAAAACAAAAAAGCGCGGAAACACATAAGCACAATGCGGAGAGTATTTATATATGTATATATAGTTTGTTAATTATAGTTGTTAATAACTTTATATCTATTTTATTTATTTGCTTGTAACACAACACAAAACACTGAGAACATAAATTATTAAAGTAGGCTTTATTTGTTGGACGGACAAATAAGCAAAGCGACGAAAATATAATATGGAACAGAGGAACGATAACACGGCGCGTCTACCCTCTACAAATTCACGATCAAAACTGAATATGAATATATATATACTCACTTTAATGATTAATAAAAGCCAAATGAAAAATAAAACCTTTAAAAAATGATCTTCGACTTGCCCGAAGTCAAAATACTCCGGTTGAAGTTTACTCGAATTTATTTAGATTATATTAATTTGATGACGTCACTTTGTAAAGGAGATAGGCGTATTTTTCCAATTTTTCATATTTCAAACTCAGAGTACGTCTTATTTATCAAAAAAACAAGACTAATGTATGAACTTTCAATTCAACACATTCATTTTTGTGTAAATTATGAAGGTTTTGATATTTTGGTGACGTCACTTTCTATGGAACTATTCACAAAATTTTGTTGAATTTCAACTTCAGGGTATGTGTTTCAAATTTAAGCATTACAGTGGTGCTCCAATTAAGCGAACACTGATTTAACGAACTTCCAATATAACGAACTCTATTTAATTTTCATTGTTGACTCTATATTGCGAACATTTGAAATTGTAGGTATTCTATTTAACAAACATTTGCTTTTCTGAGCGTGCTTCGTTTGTTTTTGAATTTGTACTAACATTAATATGTATTTACTTATCTAATTCTGAAAAAGTCCTCTCAGGTTAATATACAAATTGTAGTGTTTCCTTTTTAAAAAAACATTATAGGAATGTATTGACATAATCTTGGATTTTTCATTTAGAGTGTGAACAGATTTTAACCAGCAGCTTTCTAAACATTTAATAATAATAATTAATAATACCTAAAACAAGATAAAAAACTCGAAAATAGTATTACCGATTTAATGAACTTTTCGATTCACCGAACGACCCTGGACATTATATATTTCGTTAAACTGGAGCACCACTGTATGACAAATCTCAAATCATGAAAACTATTTCATTATGGACTTTAACGAGATTTGCAATAAAGAGACGGCTGTAATCGTGTGGACAAACGAATGAACAGACAGACAGACGGACATAGCTTAATCGACTCATGGTCGTGAAAAAAATTTCGTGACAAAATTATTGTGCCCGCAACGCTTTGCGGGTGGAATATAATAAATATTTAATAAAAAACTTTGAAAAACGTAGAAGTAGATTATGGTAAACGAGTCGGTACAGCAGAAAATCAGATTTTTCTTATTCCTGGTAATGCCAATGAATCAAAAAACGTTATTTATACTGAAGTATTAAATAACTAAAATAAAAATATCTTCACTTTATTATCATTATACTATTTAATATAATTCCAAATACAAATAATATGCAAATATTTTAACGTTTTTTATTATTGAAATTTTTCAAATATACAAAGGTATTATTGATAAAGAGAAAATGTCAAAAATGAAATGTATTTGAAAATGTTTTCAAATAAATTGTGGCGAAGCCTCGGACGACTGTGGCCTGCTAGTTATATATAATCGCATTAGCCTGCTAGCCTTTGTTAACCAACGGGAATGGGAAATTGGTCCTGGTTTTTTGTTCGCCAAATCCACTGAACAGGTACCAGTAGAGACTGCATTTGCTATTCTATACAAATACTTGACATCTGTAGAAGAATCACGTTCGCATATACTATCGTGCATAGTTGGTGGCATGTTTTCTAGCGTAATTGGTTCAAAGTTGTTTACAACCTGAAAATTATAAATTTTTTAACAAAAATTTGTATCTAAGAAAAAAATAAATTGATTGTTAAATACCTGCAATTTATGGCACTCTTCTATCTTTCGTGATAGCCCTCCAGTTGATGATCGAGGTATAGTTGTGGTGATTTTTCGAGTGTATCATATAAATGACGAAATGGAAGTTCATTAAAATGCAGTAAGAACACAAACCAGAGCAATAGTCTCCCTAACTGCAATTCAAATCTTCTCAAAATACCATTATTCATCCACTCCTGTATTAGTGACTTCACCATCGCAGTATATGCCAATTAATGAGTCAAATGATATCTCTTTTTTAACAAAGAACTAATTCAAATATGCAAGTAAATGACCGAAAAGCTAACTTCAGACAAAGAAATATACAATAAATATGAAAAAATACATAACAATAAACTCTCAAGACAATCCAGTCCTACTCTGATCTGAATTTTTTTGAGGTTTGGTGTTCTAGAAATAATATGATTCTTAATCCAGATAAATGCCAAACTATGTCCTTTCCACGTAAGAGGAATAATTTTATTATCGATTATCACATTAAAGATACTGCTAAACTCTATTGTTATTACAAGTATTAAAAAAAAAACAAACCAAACAAAAAAATTATATCTTACTTCTATTTTTCTTTTCAAAATTGGGAGGGTCAAACGTCAGTTTTGGGATATAGTTTGTTCTACGATTTTGCTAAGAATTTAGCATAGATTTTGAATATGCCATACACTTTCCTCAAAAATTTTGCTCCAAACAAATTACACGGCCCTAATCTATATATTATGTTTTTCATTTTTAACCATAAAAATCTAAAACACTTACCCCATCGAGGTCATATGTGGGGACTGATTCGTGTAGAATGAGCGATACAGATTGATTTGTTACTTACCGCATTCACTTCTTCGGCATCATACCAGACATTTATATAACTATGTAAAAGTGCCTGTTCAACTGAAATACGCTGCTCGGGATCAATAACTAGCATTCGACTTAAAAGATCACGAGCTTCAGAAGCTTTCCGTCGACTTTGCTCATTGTTGTCACTTGGGAATAGAACATCTGGAAACAGTCTTTCAAATGAGTATCCAGAGTATCTGGGTCTATTTTCTACGTAGTTTCGAACTGTTGGTTGCAAACGCTGCATGAATGATGTTGATGGAGTACCCAATTGCTCTAAAAAAAGATGATATTGTACTCTGATATAATATTGCTCATAGTGATTTATAGTTTTTTAGGTTGAATTAAAAAAACGTCAGATATTAAAGATTAAAGTACTGCATTGTGACCATTTACAAAAGTTCGAATATCAAACGAAGCAAGTGTTAAGCATAAGGGTTAAGTTATCTGATACCTAAATAAGTTCCTAAATAAGTAAAGAATAAAAAAAAATCAATAAAAAAGTTCTAATTCTATGCGTATAAAAAGCTTATGCTCCCTTTATGTGTTACAACTCATAGGCCTATTACGGTTCACAGCAATGAACTGATGTGTCTTCTATAGAGTAAACGCAACAGTCAAGAAGACACAACAGTTTCGAGCTATTATGGTTCACAACAACACATTGTTGTTATTCTTGATTGTGGAACGTATGTAGAATTTGTTACTTTGACTGTTTACTGTAAAAAAAAATGAAATAAACAAACAATTTTCGTTTTAATTTGAAAAAGTTGAAAATAAAAAAGTTAATAAAAAGTTAAATAATAAAAGTTAAGATAAATCTTAAAAATGCTGTTTTTAATCAGTTTTTCATTTTAAACATCTGCAAGAGTACTTCTTACCGCGAAAAAACATACAGCATTACTCGCGTTGACGCTACATTCGTTTTAGGCCATTGGGGGAAACTTTCCTCCCCTGCACCCTTGGCGGACGCCCATTAAACCAACTAAGTGAATACTTTGCAAAAGTAACGGCAATACACAAAACATAATAAGCAAAAGAGAAAATAGTGTTAAAGTAATTTGTGCATATTTGGATTATTAAAAAAATAGCACTTGTATTAATTTTTAAATGACTTATATTTCTATTTACTCACAAAATGTAATAACAATGTTTTCAATTTTTATAATGCGAATTTTTTATAAACATTTCAAAAAAATATTTGTTATGTATGTCGCACACTTCTCACGTGCGATTTGGCGTTTGTACACATGTTGAACTCAAACAAAAATCATTTATTAAAAAAGTGCACGTTTGTAGCAGGTAATATTATTTTTTCTTAATTGAGATACTTTGAGACATATTTAGGCAAAGTGCTATTGCGGCAGCAGGTGAGGTTTTTTTTCCATATTACCAAACATTTTTTTCTATTTTTTTTAGAATTTTATTTAAATTTAATTATAAATGTTTACATAATCACTCAAATTTAATTTTATTTGTTTTAACAATACATTAATAATATATTAAAAAAAAATTTTTAAACCTAATGTATTATTCACAATTTTGGCAATTTTTTTAATGAATCAACCAAAAAGTTAAAAATTATGGAATATCTTTGTATCGAAGCTTCTCACGGGTAAACTAAAATTAATACTTTTAAACCCTTTTGAAATTGAACACATCCTGCTACTTATTTTTTCTCAAATAAACAAGTCGATATTTTGCCTTTTGTCCCTCTCGTTACACTGTGGGACGTGACACCTTCAAAAAAAATTTCTTTTGATGTTTTAAAATGCCTATAAATTGAATAAAAAGTAAGATATCATTTTGAAAATTAAATATATACATATATTTTCTAGCAAACAAATTACACAAAAAAAAAATTTATTTAATTTTTTTATATTTACATATAATAAAACATCAAAAAACCATGGCGGGCGTGATTACAACTCACTGGGACATCGGAAAAAAAAAAACAAAAAATGGGGTTTTTATTAACATTAAAACCGCCATGGAATGAAATAGAAGAAACAATTTTGGTTGAAAAAAAACAAAATGACGGCGTTTTTTCGAAAATTGTGAAGTTTTTTTTTGGACAAAATTGGAAAAAACCTCAAAAATTATAAAACCGATTTTTCTGTCCGTAGTTCATTTCATGCATCGACAAGTGTTAATCAACATATTCAAATTTCAGTACGAACGGTCGAGTATTTTTTGTTTTAACACGCCCGCCATGATTTTTTAATGATTTTTTAAAAAAATTCCAGTAGCAATACATGTGATTAAAACAAAAAAAAACTCCTCTTTTTGGCAGAAATTCTTAGCCGTAAAAAACAAAATGGTTTGTAGTTGAGCACTCTACCTACGCTAATAAAAAAAAAAAAAAAAAAAATGGCATGCGTTGAGAGACAAATTTACAAATTTACTCCTCTTTTTCGCAGAAATTCTTAGCCGTAAAAAACAAAATATAAAAGTTTTTCGGCTTTTTATAGGTAGTGCTTAACAGAGTCTATGAAGATCACAATGAATCAAGATTCATCGAAATCGATCAAGCAGAACTCGAGATATCTTAGAAACTAATTCGAAAAAACTTGTATCGAGAAAAATGCGATTAGATTTTCTTTTATGAGCGATAATATATGAATAAATGCGTGACTTGCGAATATAATGTATGTTATATCTTATTTTTTATTTGATATTTTTTTCTAAAATTTCGTTAACGTATTCTTTAGACCTTAAGGAACCAGATTCTAAAAAACAAAAATTATTTTTCATTTTTTACACACTATAATAGTACCTTAAGTAATAAAAATGATTCGCGCTTAAACGCTTAATTTTTTTATTGCTGAATATGGAAGCTTACCTATTCAAGTTTAAAACAAAAATGTTAATTAGCTTGAAGTTAAGGAATTCCTATTTAAAACTTCACATATATTTCGAAAAAAGCTCAAATTTTGAAATATTTTACAATTTCTATTCAAATATTTCTAAACAATTATTTTTAACTATTTTTTAAAAATAACGCTTATTTACCTGAAGTTGAAGGTTCCATAATAAAAATATCACTTTTGACGTAAAAGATTAACAAAAAAAAAAAACCAAAAAATAAAAGATTAACTTTTGCAATATGCCAAATTTCAATTTGTTGAACTATTCTAAAAACTAAAAAAACTAAAAATTCTTCGAATTTAAGGCTATGCAGCAGAAAACGTAAACAACACATAACATTGAAATTTTCAGTAGTGATGTAAAATTTTGTGCTCTTTAATCGAGTGGTAAAAAAAAAAATTTTAATTTTTCAATTAATCTCCACTTTTTTTTTATTTCTACCCTCTATGCAACGTTTATCACTGCAAGCAGAAGAGAGGTTCCAGACCTCACTATTACCACATCCATTCATTATAACAAAAAAGCTGACTGGTATGTTTCAAAAGAACCTTCGCTCTCTGATCGGAGTCACATTAGGTTTGAAATAACTAATGTGATTGAAATAATAATTCGGTGATTATGTCCAATAATTCATTACGCAATCTTTGAGAATAATTGCCGTCTTAAACTTAAGAAGTTCAAGACACAAGCACTCTGGTGTAACAACCACCTAATTGACCTTAGAAAATGAGTAAAGAAGCTGTTTAATAAAGCTAAACGCAATAATGACTGGTGAACTACTCCTGATATCTCACTTACTAAAATAAAGAGATGAAGAATGCAAAGAAGAATGTGGTTCCATCAAGGATGTTTGCACGAGTTGTCGCCTTCAGTAGATCTTAGCAACAACTCAGACTACAACACTGTGACGAGGCAAATCTTGGTAAATACAGCAACAACAACAACACCCTCTAGTTAAATAAACCACATCTAGCAACAACAACAATCACCAAGCGATGACAACAACAGCTAGCAAACACCAACCAACAACAGCAAGCAACAAGCACCCATTATACAGCTGCCGCAGTTTATCTATACTATTATATAAAATTGAAGTGGAAATATTAAGTGCGCAATAGACTCCAAAACTACTGGACCGATTTTTATGAAAAAATTTAAAATATCATATTTGTGCTACAGAATGCCATAAGCTGGGTTTATATAAGAAAATTTAAAAATAAATATATTTAATTAAGTTGTTAAATTTTTTAGGATATAACCACCGATGCTAAGCATTGCTTGGTCGTTTGCTTTTCACGCGTTTGTGTTACGAGAGTTTCAACTACATGTTGCTATCAACCTTTCTCTTTAAAGTTTATTGATCTCGCTCTCCCCAATCATTCGAAGAGTAACCAAAAGCAGTTGGCGCTCTTTGACGTGATGGGAATACAAGTTAAATAAAGCTTGCTGTGCTGTTGTTGCTGTAGAATGGTGAGCTGCAAACCAACGTGTGCATATTTGTTTCGCCGCATGTAATTTCTTTACACATATTTTTATTTTAATTTTCCAATTTTTTAATTTACACTTGAGAAAGAAAGATATTTTAATATTTCAAAATCTGGCATTCACAAGTGTGATAGCATATTTTGTATAGATTAAAGATAAATTAAAAGTTTGAAAAATGAAGTGTTCGTATTTCCCTTAAACTGCAAATAAATGCCTCAACGTAGAACAAGTTTGACAAGGTCAACAGAAAATGCAAATTATGCATGCAATTATTTGCTTACACGACTGCGATTGGAGTGAGGTAGAAGCGTAGCTAGGGTTGCTGGCACCCGGGCCGGAAACTAAATTGTCCGGAATGACATAGCCAAGCCGGATTGTGCCCAGTTATGGGCACAGTTATGCCCAGTTATGCACAGTTATGCCCAGACCCCGCTCGCATTGATATGCCACATCTGCTCTAATAAAAAGAGCGATGCCCCTATGTAGAAAAAACAATGGCAGTAGGTGATACCCAGGTATATGGAAATCCAGTGGATCTGCATCCTCGCCAACCTGGGTCTCACATAGTGCCGTTATTTGAGGCTTATTTAGAGTACAGTGTGCATAGACTGAGAAAAAGTTGGTCCTCAGTCCACGTACATTGCAGAAATCTATCCGAAAATGACCCGACATTTTCTCTCAGTACAAATTTTCAACAAATAAGGGTATAAAGGGTTATTAGTTACAGCTGCAAATAGGATTGAACTCCTAAGTTATCGTTCAACATTCATATTGATATTATATGTAAAAAAGCGTCTTCAATGCTTAGATTTATAAAACGCTGGGCCAAAGAATTCAATAGTATGATTACAACTGCAACGTTGTATTATGCAATTGTGCGTCCTCACTTGGAGTACGCAAGTCAAGTCTGGTCCCCAAGTTATAATGTGCATGTTGAACGAATAGAGGATCCAAAAACGTTTTGTTCGGTTTGCTCTAAGGGGCTTAAGTGGAGCTGATATTTTAAACCTTCCTCCTTATGAGGATCGTTTAATATTATTAAGAATGCAGTCACTAAGTGAGCGAAGGAGGTCCGCAGATATCGTATATTTACACCAACTCATGACCGGTGTTTTCGATTCTCAGGAAATTCTTTATCTCATTAATTATTACTCTAACCGTAGAAGCAGTAGAAACGCTAACACTTTAATTTATTTACCTTTTAGTTACCTGATGTTAACTTGTCAAAAGGTCAACTCAAAAGTAGATTAAAAGCTATTCTGTAATTAGATCTATGTGTGCATGGTTAGTAGTTACGTCCTGTGTTGTCCCTGAGCCCAACCCAATTTTTGGTGGGTAAATTTTTTCCACATTAACTTTGTTTTGAGCCACTTGATTCTTATTCATTAAAAATTTTTGATGCTTTGGATTGTGGCTTTAAATGAGTTAATGCTGAGAAAGTGCGAAAAAGCTGTAGTAGCTGAACTCTTTTGTTATTGCATGTAATCTAACACTGTGAGCACAATAAAATGCACTAAGGTAAGTGTTATGCCTTTGCCCTAGTACAATTTCGCCCACAGTGCAACCCTACTCGCTGTCGCAACTAAATGGAGAGGATAGTGAAGTTGACGGACACGAATCTAAAAACAACTACTTACATGGCGAGAAACATAGAAAAGCCCCTCGCTTGGTTACAAAAAAAAAAACAAGTAAAGAAAGTCTAAAGTCGGTCTAGGCCGACTATGAAATACCCTAAACCGACTTTTCAAAAACAAAAAATTTTTATTGTAAATGGGCGTCTCCAAGGGGGATGAAGCCTATATTAAAATTTACACATACCAAGTTTTATTCCTGTGGCTCACAGTTAATGCCTTTATTGTGCTTTCGCTATGGGAGATGGGCGGATTCATGGACGGATTACTTCCAATTTTTGAACACACCTTAGTTTTGGTAGAAAATACATGCATACCAAATTCAATTTCTCTATGACAAACATAACCTTATTTATTGAGTTTAAAACTTTTTGAGTTGTATGGGAGGTAGGTTTGTCCGTAGGCGGATTACGTCCATTTTTCAAAAACATCTTTGTCTTGTCATAAAAAACATACGTGCCAAATTTTAGCTCTGTAGGTTAAACAGAGGCTTATTTATTGCGTTTTCAATTTTTGGGTTGTATGGGAGGTGGGCGTGTTCGTTAGCGGATGACGTCCATTTTTCGAAGACATCTTTGTGTTTGTATAAAACACATACAAATCAAATTTTATTGTTGTTGGCAAATTATGAGCTGAGTTATGCAGTTTTCAATTTTCGCGTTGTATGGGAGGTAGGCGTGTCCGTGGGCGGATGATGTCCACTTTTCAAAACTATCTTTGTTTTGTTACAAAAAACATATGTGCCAAATTTTAGCTCTGTAGGTTAAACAGAGGCTTATTTATTGCGTTTTCAATTTTTGGGTTGTATGGGAGGTGGGCGTGTCTGTAAGCGGATGACGTCCATTTTTCAAAGACATCTTTGTGTTGATATAAAACACATACATACCAAATTTTATTGTTGTAGGCTAATAATGAGCTGAGTTATGCAGTTTTCAATTTTCGCGTTGTACGGGAGGTAGGCGTGTCCGTGGGCAGATTCCAAAAATATTCAATAGTGCAGATCCTTGGGTCCATGTGACCATGTGTACCGAGTTTCATTCAATTATCTCAACTCCTTCTTCTTATCCTGTGTATACGGACAACACACAGACGGACGGACGGACGGACGGACGGACATGGATAGCTCGACTCACGTGGTGACGCTGATCAAGAATATATATACTTTTCTATACCGGACTCGCTTCGTTCTATGCGTTACAAACGTTTGCACAAAGTTAATATACCCTGACCTTTCAGGTTTAGGGTATAACAACACAAGGTCGATGCAAAACCGGTTCTCGCTGTTTAATCTTGTTGTTGTTGTTGGAGAGCTGGCCACACTTGGTCTCTCTTGTTTATTTGATTGTTTATTAACTTTTTTTTTTTTTTTTTTTTTTTTTTTGATATTTGGTGTTTGCAGCTTGGGCTTATATTTTATGTTTATACACATAACACATAGCACATAACACAACATTGAACATGATACGAAAAATAGTACGCATATTAACAGCGAATAATTTTGAAACACACGTAAAGCTTGGATTAAAAGTTAAATAAAAAAATCTTTAGCTTTAAAACAAACACACAACAATAAACATTACATTGCCAACAGACACGTTGGACACTGGAGAACAAAGACGTTAAAAAAAAACAAAACAAAAAAGCGCGGAAACACATAAGCACAATGCGGAGAGTATTTATATATGTATATATAGTTTGTTAATTATAGTTGTTAATAACTTTATATCTATTTTATTTATTTGCTTGTAACACAACACAAAACACTGAGAACATAAATTATTAA
This sequence comes from Tetanocera ferruginea, assembly GCA_958299015.1. Classification (NCBI taxonomy): domain Eukaryota; kingdom Metazoa; phylum Arthropoda; class Insecta; order Diptera; family Sciomyzidae; genus Tetanocera; species Tetanocera ferruginea. The sequence continues at coordinate 70,846,742 of OY282641.1, read as the reverse complement.
AGTAGGCTTTATTTGTTGGACGGACAAATAAGCAAAGCGACGAAAATATTATATGGAACAGAGGAACGATAACACGGCGCGTCTACCCTCTACAAATTCACGATCAAAACTAAATATGAATATATATATACTCACTTTAATGATTAATAAAAGCCAAATGAAAAATAAAACCTTTAAAAAATGATCTTCGACTTGCCCGAAGTCAAAATACTCCGGTTGAAGTTTACTCGAATTTATTTAGATTATATTAATTTGATGACGTCACTTTGTAAAGGGGATAGGCGTATTTTTCCAATTTTTCATATTTCAAACTCAGAGTACGTCTTATTTATCAAAAAAACAAGACTAATGTATGAACTTTCAATTCAACACATTCATTTTTGTGTAAATTATGAAGGTTTTGATATTTTGGTGACGTCACTTTCTATGGAACTATTCACAAAATTTTGTTGAATTTCAACTTCAGGGTATGTGTTTCAAATTTAAGCATTACAGTGGTGCTCCAATTAAGCGAACACTGATTTAACGAACTTCCAATATAACGAACTCTATTTAATTTTCATTGTTGACTCTATATTGCGAACATTTGAAATTGTAGGTATTCTATTTAACAAACATTTGCTTTTCTGAGCGTGCTTCGTTTGTTTTTGAATTTGTACTAACATTAATATGTATTTACTTATCTAATTCTGAAAAAGTCCTCTCAGGTTAATATACATATTGTAGGGTTTCCTTTTTAAAAAAACATTATAGGAATGTATTGACATAATCTTGGATTTTTCATTTAGAGTGTGAACAGATTTTAACCAGCAGCTTTCTAAACATTTAATAATAATAATTAATAATACCTAAAACAAGATAAAAAACTCGAAAATAGTATTACCGATTTAATGAACTTTTCGATTCACCGAACGACCCTGGACATTATATATTTCGTTAAACTGGAGCACCACTGTATGACAAATCTCAAATCATGAAAACTATTTCATTATGGACTTTAACGAGATTTGCAATAAAGAGACGGCTGTAATCGTGTGGACAAACGAATGAACAGACAGACAGACGGACATAGCTTAATCGACTCATGGTCGTGAAAAAAATTTCGTGACAAAATTATTGTGCCCGCTACGCTTTGCGGGTGGAATATAATAAATATTTAATAAAAAACTTTGAAAAACGTAGAAGTAGATTATGGTAAACGAGTCGGTACAGCAGAAAATCAGATTTTTCTTATTCCTGGTAATGCCAATGAATCAAAAAACGTTATTTATACTGAAGTATTAAATAACTAAAATAAAAATATCTTCACTTTATTATCATTATACTATTTAATATAATTTGCTTCCAAATACAAATAATATGCAAATATTTTAACGTTTTTTATTATTGAAATTTTTCAAATATACAAAGGTATTATTGATAAAGGGAAAATGTCCGTGGCGAAGCCTCGGACGACTGTGGCCTGCTAGTTATATATAATCGCATTAGCCTGCTAGCCTTTATTAACCAACGGGAATGGGAAATTGGTCCTGGTTTTTTGTTCGCCAAATCCACTGAACAGGTACCACTAGAGACTGCATTTGCTATTCTATACAAATACTTGACATCTGTAGAAGAATCACGTTCGCATATACTATCGTGCATAGTTGGTGGCATGTTTTCTAGCGTAATTGGTTCAAAGTTGTTTACAACCTTCGCATCGCAGTATATGCCAATTAATGAGTCAAATGATATCTCTTTTTTAACAAAGAACTAATTCAAATATCCAAGTAAATGACCGAAAAGCTAACTTCGGACAAAGAAATATACAATATATATGAAAATATACATAACAATAAACTCTCAAGACAATCCAGTCCTACTCTGATCTGAATTTTTTTGAGGTTTGGTGTTCTAGAAATAATATTATTCTAAATCCAGATAAATGCCAAACTTTAATATCTGACGTTTTTTTAATTCAACCTCAAAAACTATAAATCACTATGAGCAATATTATATCAGAGTACAATATCATCTTTTTTTAGAGCAATTGGGTACTCCATCAACATCATTCATGCAGCGTTTGCAACCAACAGTTCGAAACTACGTAGAAAATAGACCCAGATACTCTGGATACTCATTTGAAAGACTGTTTCCAGATGTTCTATTCCCAAGTGACAACAATGAGCAAAGTCGACGGAAAGCTTCTGAAGCTCGTGATCTTTTAAGTCGAATGCTAGTTATTGATCCCGAGCAGCGTATTTCAGTTGAACAGGCACTTTTACACAGTTATATAAATGTCTGGTATGATGTCGAAGAAGTGAATGCGGTAAGTAACAAATCAATCTGTATTGCTCATTCTACACGAATCAGTCCCCACATATGACCTCGATGGGGTTAGTGTTTTAGATTTTTATGGTTAAAAATGAAAAACTTAATATATAGATTAGGGCCGTGTAATTTGTTTGGAGCAAAATTTTTGAGGAAAGTGTATGGCATATTCAAAATCTATGCTAAATTCTTAGCAAAATCGTATCCCAAAACTGACGTTTGACTCTCCCAATTTTGAAAAGAAAAATAGAAGTATGTTATAATTTTTTTTGTTTAGTGTGTTTTTTTTTTAATACTTGTAATAACAATAGAGTTTCGCAGTATCTTTAATGTGATAATCGATAGTTAAATTATTCATCTTACGTGGGAGGGACATAGTTTGGCATTTATCTGGATTAAGAAGGATTATCAGTTTGACAACACTGTTTGCGTCAAGTCGTACTTTTTTCTTTCGCGTTATTTTAAAAGTTTATATTTCATTTTTTAACTTCAATCGAAATATTTATTTAATTAATTAATTTCATTTGAATTTGCCGTGGTCTCCTGTATTTGCTGGACATCAACTTTTTCTGAGATTCATCAAGAAAGCGCTTAAAAAATCCTTTTTAATTATTTGCATATTTCCTTTTATTTATTGCTATCAACTTGTATACATAAATTGTTTTTGCGTTAGCAACAACAATTTCATGTTTTAACTGGTGAAGTGAGAGCGAAGTTTCTTTTTCATTTCGTAATTTTCCTCATTGTTTCTTTTGCTGATTTTTGCACCACAGCGCTTCTCAAACTGTTTGACGTTTGTTTACCCTATCCTCAAATCATCATCGTAAACAGAGTTGCCATAGAACTTTTTGTCAATTTAATTATTTATTTCTTAAATTTCTATTTTTTCTTTTAACTTTTTATTTATTTATTTATTTTACTATAAAAATGTTCTGCAATTTTCGTAACTGCACTGTTAAGGGTGAATCAGATAGACTAGTCAACTGCTGGTTATGTGAAGCATTCTTTCATATAAAGTGTGCAGCGTTGACTGCGAGAATTTTTGATGCACTAAATGAAGGTAAAGGACTTCGTTGGTCGTGCGAAAACTGTAGATCTACCGATGTAGATATTTTAAAGCTTATGCGACAATCAGATTGGCTGGTTTTGAAGACTTATTTAAAAAGTTTAAAATTATGGATGAAGCCTCTGTTCCTCCTAAACGAAAGCGACCATATAAGAATCTTCGAAATACCGCAAAACCTTCTGCTATAGCCATACCTCCGTCTACTAACAACTATATAATCTTACTTTCACCTAATTTGAACGTAGAACAAGAAGCGCAGTCAACTGAGTCTGTCAGTGATACTAATAAGATTGTGTCTTCAAATGTACCTGTAACAGCTGACATTATTTTACAAACAGCTGAAGCTCCTGAAGTGGCACCATTTATCGTCGTAAGTGATTCTCCAAGTCCATCTGGTAGGAAAAAAACTTACGCCGAAGCCTGTGTTGCTCCAATTTCGGCACCTTCGTCTTCTAGTATCGCTTTTAGTTCTACTGGTGCTATACCTAAACAGATATTAATAAAAAACAGTGACCAGCCTATATATAAGGAACTTGTTATTGTCCAGCCTGTTAGGTCTATATTTGCCTCACGCTTTGCTCCTGATACATCTGAAGAAGATGTTTTACATCACATAAACTCAAAGTTGAAACTTGTTAATAAGAACATTTCGGTTCACAAATTCAAGTTTTCATATGAGCGGTTCTCTTCTTCTTTTAGAATTAATTTACCAGGTGATCTCTTTGGTAAAGTCATGGATCAACGTTTTTGGCCTGAAAATACCGTGGTTCATGAATTTATTCCTTGATCACCACCTAGAATGTCTTTAGCTACTTTACCTTCCCACACCACTAACTCAAAAAACTAGATTGTTGCCATCAGTTCTTAGTCGTATACCAGAATGTCAGAGGTTTAAATACTAAGTTGACAGACTTGTTCATTTTAAGCCATAATCTTCACTTTGACATTATTGCTTTCAGTGAGACTTGGCTTAAACCTAATATTTTAAATACTGAAATTCTGTCTAACAATTTTAATATATACCGTAAAGATAGAAACGCTATTGCTGGCAATTTTTGCAATGGGGGTGGTGTTTTTATTGCCGTTAAGTCTTCACACTTCTCACAACAAATAATAATATCTGAGTCTTTAGATATTGAATTTTGCTGTGTTCTTGTGTAGTTTGGTTCTTTGAGAATTTATATTACATGTTCGTATATTCCTCCTGCTTCCAATGTCGAAGTGTATTGGAAGGATCTATTGTCGATTGGTAAAATTTGCTCACAACTTCAGCCTCACGATCACATTTTAATAACTGGTGACTTCAACCTTCCTAATGTTTCTTGGAACCGTTGTGCTGAAAATTCTGCAGTATTCCTGCCGTCTTCAGAACAATCATCTGTTAACTCATTTTTAAATGAGCTTTTGAGTCAAGGACTTTTTCAAATCAACTATCACTATAATAGAAATAACCGTTTGTTAGACCTTATATTTTTTGATGATAGTAATATTGTTTCAGTTAAAAGGTCTGATCCACTTGTGTATCCTGAGGACTTACAACATCCGACTGTTGAAATCACTCTGAATTTTCCCAAACAATCTATATCAAATCGTTTGAATCCTCCCTCAGAGTTCAACTTTAAAAGAACAAATTATGTAATTTTAAGAAATAATTTGTCAATTATCAACTGGTCATCACTACTTAATATCAACACTACAAGAATATTGCCACAAACCCTTGATTCTGCGGTGTTTGCTTTTGACAATACTCTTAATAATTGCTTTTCAACTTCAGTTCCTCAGAGAAAAACCTCTCCAATATCTGGTCCCACTTGGTATACCAAAGAACTGAAAAATCTGAGAAACTTAAAATCAAAATATTATAAAAAATACTTAAAATCTCATAATATTTGTGATTTTGCTTCTTATACCTCAACTAAATATAGGTACCGTCAATTATGTAGGCAATCTTATAGCATATATTTAACAAAAGTCAAATTAAACATAAAGTCTGATGCAAAATCATTTTGGAACTTCGTTAATACTAAACGTAAGATAAATTTATATCCATCTTATATGAAATATAAAACATTTGAGTCGGATGTTGATATTACTATATGCAATCTTTTTGCAGATTTTTTTAAGACTACTTATTCATCTGCTTCTTACGATAGTTTAAGTTATTATTTAAATCTGCAACCTGGCGATATTTGTTCTCCAATAATTGATATTAACACTGTTTCAACCTACTTGAAAAATCTTAAGACATCTTATAAAAGCGGTCCTGACAATATACCTTCTTGTATATTGAAATATTGCTGTGAAGAACTTGTAGTTCCAATTACTATGCTTTTTACTGCATCGTTGCAATCTTGCTATTTTCCAGAGGCATGGAAATCTTCGTTTATTATTCCGCTGCATAAATCTGGCAATAGGTCTTTGATAGACAACTATCGGGGAATTGCAAAGCTCAGCGCCCTACCTAAGCTTTTTGAGGCTATTGTAACCTCACAATTATCACATAGCGTTAAATCTTTAGTATCTCCATTTCAACATGGATTCTTATCTGAAAAATCTACTGTCACTAATCTTCTAGAATTTACATCTAAAACTATTGAGAATTTTGGAAAAGGTCTTCAAACAGATGTTATTTATACAGACTTTAGTAAAGCCTTTGATGTTGTAAATCATAAGCTTTTAGTTATAAAACTGTCTCTTCTTGTTTTTCCAACGCATTTAGTACGGTGGATTGAATCATATTGATTAAATAGAAGACAAAGCGTTATATTTAACCTCATAAAGTCAGATGAGTTTCTTGTTACTTCTGGGGTACCTCAAGGAAGTCATCTTTATTGGTCCTTTATTGTTTTTACTTTATGTAAATGACCTTCCATCTGTAGTAAAGCATAGCAATATCTTGCTATACGCTGATGATGTTAAACTTTTTCTGTCATACAAAGATGTACAAGACTCTTTATTGCTACAAACTGATCTTGACCATCTTTGTAACTGGTGCGAAATTAATTGCATGAAGCTCAACTTGGGGAAGTGCAAACAAATGACATTTTCTCGAAGACAACCTTCTCGAAATAATTACAATATAGGTGACTATACACTTGAGTTTTTAGAGGTTTTCGTTGATCTCGGAGTAACTATGGACACCAAACTTCGCTTTCACATTCACATTAATAAAGCAATCAGCAGAGCTAATAGTACTCTAGGATTTATTAAACGATGGTCCAAAGAGTTTAATGATCCTTTTATAACTAAAACCTTACTCACATCGCTAGTAAGGCCCATTTTAGAATACGCGTCAATTGTTTGGTGCCCTCTTTATGGGTGTTACATTGACGATATAGAATCTGTTCAAAAGCAATTTCTTCTGTTCTGCTTACGCGATCTATATTGTAATTCAAACTTTAATTTACCTTCTTATGAATATCGATTACAGCTAATTAATCTGCCTTCTTTAAAAAATAGGAGAACTATGCTAAATGTAAGTTGGATTTTAAAACTCTTACATGGATATGTCGATAGTCCATATTTACTGAGTAAAATTTACTTTAATGTTCCTCTTCGACCTAGAAGATCTTTTGAGCTACTTTTTATGAACTTTTGTAGAACTAATTACTTGCAAAATGAACCACTAAGAAGCGCTTGCGGTGATTTTAATTCCGTTTCAGATGTTATAACATTAAATGAATCCATGTACTCAATTAAACTTAAAATTTTAGATTATCTGCAGTATCGCCGCTGAGTCTGTACTACACAATTTTCGCTTGGTGATGGATACAAAACTACAAATAATCTAAATGGACCTGAACCTGTTTGGACCTCCTCACTTAATCTAACCGAAAATGCTTGGTGAATGTCAACTCTTCTTTCGGCCGTGCCATGCTGGTTGTATATTTTTCCTTCAACCATGCTAGAACGATTTGTATTGTATATATAATAATATAACTGGCCAATGACACGTAGTTGTCTTAGTGCCTGCCTTCGCAACCATTTCTTGGTATAGAATGAAATTGGTGTGGTGTATTTGACCTAGTTTGTCGAAATATCACCTTGCTAAGAAGAACGATTTATATTATATATATGCATATGCTTATCAGTGTGGCGTACAGACCTTGTTTGTCTTGATACCTCCCACCGTTCTATGCCGACACTAAGCTATTTTAAGTGGGGGCGGATATAACCATGTTGGCCTTGTTACCACAATTTTCTTTGCTGTTAATATATTCTTATAATATCTTATAATTTATATGTACATATTTTAACGTAAATTTTAAATTGTATGTACAATTTCAATTTTATTTATATAAATGTTTAAATTTAATATAATGCTAAAAAGCCTTATAAGGCTTAGCAAATAAATAAATAAATAAAAGAATCATATTATTTCTAGAACACCAAACCTCAAAAAAATTCAGATCAGAGTAGGACTGGATTGTCTTGAGAGTTTATTGTTATGTATATTTTCATATTTATTGTATATTTCTTTGTCTGAAGTTAGCTTTTCGGTCATTTACTTGCATATTTGAATTAGTTCTTTGTTAAAAAAGAGATATCATTTGACTCATTAATTGGCATATACTGCGATGGTGAAGTCACTAATACAGGAGTGGATGAATAATGGTATTTTGAGAAGATTTGAATTGCAGTTAGGGAGACTATTGCTCTGGTTTGTGTTCTTACTGCATTTTAATGAACTTCCATTTCGTCATTTATATGATACACTCGAAAAATCACCACAACTATACCTCGATCATCAACTGGAGGGCTATCACGAAAGATAGAAGAGTGCCATAAATTGCAGGTATTTAACAATCAATTTATTTTTTTTTAGGTACAAATTTTTGCTAAAAAATATATACTTTTCAGGTTGTAAACAACTTTGAACCAATTACGCTAGAAAACATGCCACCAACTATGCACGATAGTATATGCGAACGTGATTCTTCTACAGATGTTAAGTATTTGTATAGAATAGCAAATGCAGTCTCTAGTGGTACCTGTTCAGTGGATTTGGCGAACAAAAAACCAGGACCAATTTCCCATTCCCGTTGGTTAATAAAGGCTAGCAGGCTAATGCGATTATATATAACTAGTAGGCCACAGACGACTGAGGCCTGCTAGTTTTATATATTATTATTTTATTAACTTATATTATTTGTTTAAAAAAAAAAGAACAGATTGTTAATTTCTTTTGTATAGAACTGTGAATTATTAAATTATTTAATACCAATCTGAATTTCTTTAAAGTTACGTAACATTTATTACAACAATTAGTTCGAAGTATTAAGTTAGTTTAAATAAGATGAAGTTCAACAAAGCACCCTGTACCAACATAAATTATAAGCTATGTATATGCGTATATATGTTACTGGTGTGAGCAGCGGTCAATGCGGCAAAAACATAGCGGATGGTCAGGCGATACCAACAACAAAATATGCAGCAGCCAAGAGTGTCATAGAGAGCAATGCGAACATACGATCCACAACAACCGCAGGCAGCAGTGAGAGAATCAAAGAAGTAGAACCAGTTTAACTTGGAAAGCTATGAGAGATAGCACCAACACTAACACAATAGATTACAAGCAGACATTAGAGCAACGAGAGTGAGAACAACGCACAGTGAGCGACAGCGACGTTGTTAAGTGAAGAAGACGAGATCAAGCCAGCAGAGGTATGCGGCTGAGTGATAGAAGATACAGACGGGAGTAGCTGACATACCATTGAAAGTGCAGGTTGCACAGAGTAGCTGACATACCATTGAAAGTGCAGTTTGCACAGAGTAGCTGACAGACCATTGAAAGTGCAGGCTGCACAGGGTAGCTGACAGACCATTGAAAGTGCAGGTTGCACAGAGTAGCTGGCAGACCATTGAATGTGCAGGTTGCTCAGAGAAGCTGATGGACAACAGATCAAAGAGGTTGATAATAGCTGATAAAAATATAAGGCGAAGGTGCGGATGTTAAAATAGCGGACGGGCCAGCAAGCGGCAAGGATAAAAAGGTAAGGCTTGAGGCTTGTGCGCATGAAATTGTACGGAAAGTGAACAGGCGTGCCGTCAGGTCGCAAGCGTAGGGACTAGTCACTAGAAGCGTGCCGTCAGGTCGACCGGGGCAGGGATAACTAGGAGCGTGCCGTCAGGTCGATTAGTGACATAATAGTTAAGGAGCGCGCCGTCAGGTCGTTAGCAAAAATTTGAAGCTAGGTTCGGTTTTAGAAGCGTGCCGTCAGGTCGCTTAGCTGAGGGAATAGAAGCCAGGAGCCTGCCGTCAGGTCGAACGGGTGGTTAACACAAGAAGGTGCGCGCCGTCAGGTCGCTTAGCAAGAATTCGAAACTATGTTTTGTTGTAGAAGCGTGCCGTCAGGTCTCTTAGCATAAGGCATCGAAGTCAGGAGCTTGCCGTCAGGCCGCACGGTGGTTAAGACGAGTAGGAGCGTGCTGTCAGCTCGCTTAGCAAGAATTCGAAACTAGGTTTTGTTTTAGAAGCGTGCCGTCAGGCCGTTTAGCATAGGAGAACCAATAGACAGGATTTAAGATATAAGCATCACGCTGGGTTTTATGCTAGCCAAGCCAATAATATAGCCAAGCCTCACTCAGATAAAAGGCCACCAGATCAACATACTGCTCATCACACCACCTTACATAATAGCTTCAATATTTGTAAGAACAAAGAATTAAAAAATCTTAAATAAAGGCTACTTTGAATTGTTCAACCAACAAATGTTGTAATTGGAGATCCTGGGGAACAGCTGAGTATTGCCTCAGCTATAGAGTCGGAAGACCGGCAGCTTCGTTACATGGCGCCCGAGCAGGGACCATTTAAAGATAGCTTGATGAACGTGTGGTGAGAGTGATTGGAGTCGAGGAAAAATATATTGCGCTGCTACAAATATTTGAAATTACGAGGGAAAAAGTAGTCAAGGTGGGAAGCAACGGAAGTTTGAACTGAGAACATATAAAAAAAAGGAACGTTTTACAAAGTCAACATGGTGAAGGTTTCATGGATATACTCGCTTCGCCGAAAAGACCTGGTGAGTTATGCAGACGAGTTTAGGTTTTGTGTAGATGGATCAGTCGAAGAACTTCGCAAACGGTTTGCAGCTATTGTCAACGAAAACGACCTCACGCAAGAACAGGAAGAGCGGTTAGCAGAACTGGAAGCGAAACACAGGCGAGGGTGCTCACCAGGGGTGGTATCTTTAAGCGATACGAATTTTCCACCATCCGCTACGCTCACGCTTCCACCACCAGAGATCAGGGGTCCACGAAGGGCTGAAATGTTATCGGAACCAAACATACAGAGGAGTGCATCTCGCACAATATATTACAGCGATATCATTGATAGGGTGAAGAAGTGGTCAGTGAGATTTAGTGGAACTGAAAGTCCACTGGAATGTATAGACCGAGTTGAGGAACTCGTCGAAGTCTACGATCTGGACGCGAATTTGCTAACGAGGTGTATGCCCGAGCTGTTAATTGGTCAAGCACTGCACTGGTATCGAAATAATAATGCACACTGGAGTAACTGGCACAACTTCAAGGCAGATTTTCTAGTTTTTTCTTCCTGCCAGATTTTTCGAGCGCCTAGAAGATGAAATTCGTCGCCGTCACAATCAAGGGAAATATTTAAGGTCTTTGTGATAGCCATTCAGAATCTCATGCGGAACAGTAATCTTAGTAGAGAACAACAACTAAAGCGGATTTATAGGAACAGTCGTGTCGAGCTGCAACTCTACGCCAAGCGAAGAGAGTTCTCAAGCTTAGCAGAACTAATAAGTTTAGCAGGTGATTACGAAAACTTGGAAACAGCCGAAAGAAGTCAAGAGCCACGGGAGCCAACCCTGAGAGAGAGAGAGATCACCGTCAGATGGCTCAAGGTATATATCGATCCACGCACAGCCTGTCGACAGTGTGGGCGGTCATTTAAAAAACAACTGTCAAAATCAAACAGTGTATTTTTGTTGGGAATGTGGTCGAAAAGGCGTTCGGTCCTTCGAGTGCTGCCGTCGTCGGCAGGGAAACGGCGGAAGGCTCACTCCACGTCGAGGGCAGCAGAAGCCAAGTCTTGTGGAGCCTCGACGACGTTAGATAATCTACAAATTGAAGAACGCCGCATAGTGGCTACAGTAGCACTTGACGACGTCTGACGCTACTGTCGACAAGGGAGCGACGAGGAGTTTCATCAGTCGGTATTTTGCGGATAAGCTGCGGCAAACAATAAGGACTATACCACTCAGGACTGAGGTCTCTATGGCTGATGGAAGCATTCAAAGGGTCAATGAGGCGTTAGTAGCAGAAGTGTCGCTTGGGAACAAAGCCGTTCAAGTCGCGATACTTATTTACCGGAAGTAATGGATGCCCTAATTTGCCTAATTTTCGCACATGCCCCGACGAAGGAAAAGGACGATGCTGTCAAGGACACCTTCTACGCGAGCCTAGAGAACGTGTATGATTGCTGCCCGGCCCACGACGTAAAAATAGTTCTCGGCGATTTTAACGCGAAGGTCGGAAAAGAAGGCATCTTTGGCTCCACTGTCGGTCAGTTCAGTCTCCACGAGACCACTTCGAATAACGGTCTAAGACTGATCGACTTCGCCGCGGCGCCAAACATGGTAGTTAGTAGCACCAGATTCCAACACCTCGATATCCATAAGGAAACCTGGCTGTCCCCGGATCAAAAAACGCGAAACCAAATTGATCGTGTTGTGATCGACGGAAGGCACGCTTCAAGTGTACTGGATGTGCGCACATTTCGGGGGGTCAATATTGACTCCGACCATTATCTTGTTGCAGCCAAGATCCGCATACGATTGTGCAATGCGAAGAATGTACGCACAGGTGTGCAACGAAAGCTTGATGTCGATAAGCTGCTATCACAACGGACCGCCGAGGCCTACTCCGCTCAACTCTCGGTTAAGCTCAACCAACCTTACTCTTGCCTCGACGACGCTGGCGGACTTTGGGCGCATATATCCCACTCCATGCGCACTGCTGCTGAAGAAGTCATTGGTTTTCGGCGCCCGCAACCTCGCAACCAATGGTATGACCAGGAGTGTCGCGACGCGACAGCAGCAAAAAACGCAGCAAATAAAAAGACGCTGCAGTCAGCTGCAACGCGAGCCATGCACGAAAACTATCGCGATAAGAGGAAGGAAGAGAGATGCCTTTTCAGACGTAAAAAATGAGAGCGAGAAAAAATTGAGGTGTACCAGGGCAAGAAGGATGCCCGAAAATTCTACCAGCAGGTTAAGCGTCTAACCCAAGGTTTCAAGCCCGGAGCATCCACTTGTAGAGATGAGAATGGTGATCTGGTTACAGATACGCAGTGCGCATCGAAATTATGGAGACAGCATTTTTCCAATCTGCTTGCAGGCGACGATACCAACAATTCCGCCCTTGGAGAATGCAGTCTGACACCACCAATCGACGATGATGGAGTGGAAATTCCACCACCTAGCCATGACGAGGTTAAAGTTGCTATCCAGCGACTCAAAAACAACAAAGCCGCAGGTGCTGACGGCCTGGCTGCTGAATTGTTTAAAACCGGCGGCGGTGAATTGATAAGGTGCATGCATCAACTCATCAGCAAAATATGGCTAGCGGAAAGCATGCCCGACGATTGGAATCTCAGTGTGCTTTGTCCTATACTTAAGAAGGAGACCCGACAATCTGCGCCAACTACCGAGGTATCAGTCTTATTTCCATCGCATACAAGGTTCTTTCGAGCGTATTGTGTGAAAGATTGAAGCCGCATACCAAAACACTGATTGGACCTTATCAGTGTGGCTTTCGTCCTGGCAAGTCCACCATAGACCAGATTTTTACACTACGTCAAATCCTGGAGAAAACCCATGAACCAAATCTACACCCATCATCTCTTTGTTGATTACAAAGCTGCGTTCGATAGCCCGATTCGGGATTGACTGTACGCAACAATGTCTGAGTTCGGTATTCCTGCAAAGTTGACAAGGCTCTGCAAGATGACGTTGAGCAAAACATGCAGCTCCGTCAAGGTAGGAAATGAACTCTCCGAAATCTTTAATACCGAACGGGGTTTCAGACAAGGCGACCCGCTATCATGCGATCTCTTCAATATCATCATGGAGGGGATCCTACGAAAGGCAGGTGTACATCGAAATGGCACCATTTTCTACAAAGGTGTCCAGCTCCTTGCGTATGCTGCCGATATCGATATTATCGGCAGAATCAAGAGAGATGTAACCGCTGCTTTCGCCGCTATCGAAAAGGAATCAGCCAAAGTGGGTTTGACGGTGAACGAGGGCAAAACAAAGTATATGCTGTCTGCAAATAGGGAAGTGCGGCGTCTAGGCCATGTTACAGCAGGCAAATATAACTTTGAAGTTGTCAAGGAGTTAACATACCTTGGCACCGCCGTAAACAGCAACAACAATGTCAGCCTGGAGATAAAGCGAAGAACAACAATTGTTAATAGGTGCTACTACGGGCTAAGTAAGCAATTAGGTTCCAGAGCCCTCTCTCGATCGACAAAACTAACACTCTACAAGACGCTCATCATACCTGTGCTTTTCTATGGCGCTGAGGCATGGGTGGTATCGCAAACAGATGCAGCCGCTCTTGGGGTGTTCGAGAGGAAAGTTCTTCGCAAAATCTTTGGTCCTGTTCGAGTTGGCGACGACTATCGCATTCGAATGAACCACGAACTGTACGAGCTCTACGACGACATTGACATAGTCCAGCGTATAACAATTCAGCGACTACGTTGGCTGGGTCATGGCTTTCGTATGGATGAAGAAGCTCCAGCGAAAAAGGTGTTTGAGGCGAAAGCCGAGGGTCGACGACGAAGAGGAAGACCATGCCTCCGATGGATTGACCAGGCTGAGGAAGCCCTTGCCGCGCTTGGTGAAAGAGATTGGAGACGGCGCGCGCGAAGTAGAGACGCCTGGCGAGAACTGATGAAGTCGGCCGTAACCCGTCAACGGGTTGTCATGGCCACCTAAGTAAGTAAGTAAGTAATTTATGACCTCATACTAGGAATGGATTTCCTATCCGATATCGGTGCGGCAATACGATGCGGAGAGTTAACCCTAGAGTTACAAGGAAAACAGGAGACAAAAGAAGAAGCAGAGGTAATAAATTGCATCGCAGCAGCACCTGCGTCACCAACTGCCATCGCAGCAGCATCAGCGTCACCAACTGCCATCGCATCAGCACCTGCGTCACCAACTGCAAGCGCAGCCGCATCTGCTTCACCAACTGCCAGCGCAGCCACAGCTGCATCAACAACTGCCAGCGCAGCCACAGCTGCATCAACAACTGCCATCGCAGCAGCACCTGCGTCACCAACTGCCATCACAGCAGCATCTGCGTCACCAACTGCCATCGCAGTAGCACCTGCGTCACCAACTGCAAGCGCAGCCGCATCTGCTTCACCAACTGCCACCGCAGCTGCAGCTGCATCAACAACTGTCGTCGCAGCAGCACCTGCGCCACCAACTGCCATCGCAGCAGCATCTGCTTCACCAACTGCCATCGCAGCAGCATTTGCTTCACCAACTGCCAGCGCAGCCGCAGCTGCACCAACAAATGCCATCGCAGCAGCAACAGCATCAGCAACTACAAGAATAGCGAAACCTGTGTCATCAAGTGTGCCGTCATCAGCAACACAACCTTCTTACACGACGAATTTCTTCTCCGAAACAAAACGGTGAGATTTGGGTCACGCAATATGTAAAAAGGATTTGTGAAACCGAAAAGTTGGATGTGATAACTTTTCTTGAGGAAGAGCTCGGAAATTTCGAGGAAATAAAGGGAGTTTCAAACATAGCTACACACCGCATTGTGATGCGAGACGAGCGACCGATCAAACAAAGTTATTTCCCAAAGAATCCGGCCATGCAGAAGATAATTGATTCTGAAATTGATGAACTACTCAAAAAGGGCTGTATCGAGCCATCCCGAAGTCCCCACAGTGCGCCCATAGTACTCGTGAAGAAGAAGACAGGGCAGTGGCGTCTATGCGTCGATTATCTTCAATTAAATGCACGATCAGTACCAGACCCCTACCCACTCCCTTGAATCCATCACATTCTTGGCCGACTCAAGAACGCAAAGTATATAAGCAGCATTGATTTAAAGAACGGATACTGGCAGACACCTATGGAAGAAAGTAGCAAAGAATATACGGCGTTCACTGTGCCAGGCCGCGGACTTTTCCAATGGCGCGTTATGCCATTTGGACATCACTCCGCCCCCGCAACTTTTCAACGGGCATTAGATCGAGTCATCGGTGCGAACATGGAACCACACACGTTTGCCTACCTCGACGATGTAATCATCACCGGGACCACGCTGGAGCAACATATGGAAAATCTGAGAGAAATGTTCAGCCGACTTAGAGAGGCCAACCTTCGCATTTATATAGAGAAATGTGAATTTTTTAAAAAGGAGATTAAATACCTCGGACATGTGGTGAGTGAACAAGGGATTCATACAGACCCAGAGAAGATTTCCGCCATCAAAGAGTTAAAGCCGCCTGGAAACGAGCGCGAATTACGGCGGTGTCTTGGCATCGCATCCTGGTATCGACGGTTCGTACCTGAGTTTTCCAAAAACGTCCACCCATTAACTGCATTGTTGCGAAAAGGGAAACATTTTAAGTGGGGATCCCAGCAAACCAGACGCATTCGAAGAGCTTAAGAAACGCCTTACAGAGGCACCTGTCCTAGGTTGCCCAGACTTTAACCAACGATTTGTGCTACAGACAGATGCTTGCGATTACGGTTTAGGGGCAGTTCTAACCCAAAACATAGAAGGTGTAGAGAGGGTTATAGCCTATGCAAGTCGACATTTGAACAAAGCCTAAGTAAACTATTCGGCTACAGAGAAGGAATGCCTGGCAATAGTGTGGGCAATACGTAAAATGATACTACCCTATCTGGAGGAATATGCGTTTACGGTCATAACCGATCATCTATCACTTAAATGGAAGAACTCAATTGAAAGCCCATCAGGACGAATTGAATATGGAAAGTTGTGCCGTCATTTTCCAAGAACCATTGGCGACGAAGGAAATTATGTGTACCCAGTCACCTCAGACACCGTGTTATGACGAAAAACCATGATGCACCCACCGCTGGTCACTTAGGAATACGGAAAACCATAGCCACGGTGCCGAACAAATATTACTGGCCAGGTATGTTTCGCGACGTAAGTCAATACGTTAGAGGGTGTAAAAGTTGCCAGAGTTACAAGGTCAGTCAACAACAACCAGAAGGGAAGATACTGACCCACCTTGAAGAAGAACCATGGGCTACAGTCTGCTTTTGTGGGCCCGCTACCAATATCAAAGCATAGGAATACGATGTTGATAGTGTTCGCAGACATTTTCCAAGGGGTTGGAAATGATGCCGCTTCGAAAAGCTACTAGCGAACAATTAATAAAAGCATTTAGAGAACGAGTGTTAGCAAGGTTTGGAGTACCCAAAGTTATAATCACCGAAAACGGAGTCCAATTCACGAGTAAGAATTTCCAACGCTATCTAAAAGACAATGGGGTTCAGCAAAGGTTCACCGCTCCATACACACCGCAGGAGAGTCCCACAGAACGCACGAATAGAACCAAAACAACGATGATTTCCCAATTCACAGAGGATCAGCAGAACAAATGGAACGAGTTATTCCCCGAATTAACACTCGCATATAACACCAGTAAATCGGAACTCACAGGATATAGTCCCGTTTTTATTGTTCAAGGACGAGAGCCACGCCTTCCTAACGCACTTTTCGATGAGTCCACCACAGGAACCGGCCAGGATATGATTCCACCGAATGAACATGCCGAACGCATAAAAGGCATTTTCAAGATTCCCAAAAAAAATATGGAACAAGCCGCGAAGTCACAGGCTAGACATTATAATTTAAGGCGCAGAGAGTGGATGCCAAATTTAGGCCAGTTAGTTTGGGTAAAACAGCACCATCTGTCAAAAGCGGCTGACAAGTTTGCAGCAAAACTGGCACTGGTGAGGCATTCGTCTCACCAGTTATAGTTCAAATAAGAAAACCCGGCAAAAATCGTAACCGCGCTGCGCATATCAGCGAACTTAAACCCTACCACTCCAATGAGTGATTTTCAAAAAAAAAAAAAAAAAAATTAAATTACAAAATAAATAAAACACACCATCCTGTGTTACCATACCGGTAATGTAAGACATGCAGTCATAAGCAAGGATCATTCAAGAAAAGATCGTCAACCAGAAAACATCGCAAGTATGGACAACAATTTTGAACTCACACGTGAAAACTTTTAGCGCCATCTCCTAGAGGAGCAACAGCGACAACACCGCTCTCGACGTTTGAGCCCACCTTGGGAGGAGAGGGTAGATGAGCCATGGCAAAAGTTTCCACGTGTTCGCCTTCACCGGGTAGAAGACCCAAGAGGAAGCAGAGTAACCGACGAGGAGCCTCAACCCTCGGCACGGTACGTACGATTCACTCGAGCGAATAGCAACAACGGAAGCCCAATCCAT
The DNA here is from genome assembly GCA_958299015.1 of Tetanocera ferruginea. Taxonomy (NCBI): domain Eukaryota; kingdom Metazoa; phylum Arthropoda; class Insecta; order Diptera; family Sciomyzidae; genus Tetanocera; species Tetanocera ferruginea. The sequence goes on along the minus strand of OY282641.1, from coordinate 70,828,868 downwards.
TTCGAAAAGAGCGGCGATAACGAGCCACAGCCATCGACATCGACTTATGGTCGAAAGGTGCGGTGTGCAAACCAACCTAGGAGTGCGCAGACTACTACAACGCCAAATTGTGAGGACAACGGCCCTGACAAACAGCCTTCAGTAGGCGCGAACTTTCGTGGTGTTTGGTTCACCTACAACCCACGCAATGCCGATGCTCAGGAGAGACCCAGTTGCGCAGGCGTAACTAACCGCACTGAGGGCAGCAGCTACAGCGAGGACAACAGCGAGCGAGCAGACAACATATTGCCCAGCGGCGAAGAAAGCCTTAACGAAGATACCAGCGAAGACGGCAGCGACATAGGTCAGCTAATCGGCCCAGACGTCAACGATGAGCCGCACGAGCCACATGACGAGTTCGAAGATCACATTACACTCAGCAGCGAAGACTAAGAGTGTACAGAAGAACCAGAGAACGCGAGCGAGGAAAAAGAAGACTATGTGCCCCGTCACGGAAAGTGGTATCTATCCAACGTCATAAGAGCCCAGTTCCAAGGACAAGGGTGGAGGCAAAGCGTGTTCCAACTTCACGCCACGATGGTGGAGAGAGATCCGCGTTTTCAAGGAGAGTCAAGCAGCGGTCCCTGGGTAGAGTTTCCGCCCTCTCCACGACCCAAATATCTGACATGGGAGCCACAGGGCAATGAGACCACAAGCGAGCCAGCCGAGCACAACGCGGCACTAGTAACCAACACGAGTGAGGGTCCAGGTAAGCAGCCACAACATAGCACAACGCAAGCGCACCGATGACAAACCAATTTGATAGCACTTGACAAACCGATGACAGTCAGAAATGCGATCAGTCCACCCAGACCGAAGAAAAGGAGAACGACCATGACATGCCGTTGGCTATATTATCCCCACAGACCGAGAGGTTCATTTCCGAGCTGCTAGCCACTGATGAGCAGAGTGACACGCTTCCACTCGACAACGAACTCAAGGAAGTTGTAGAGGAGAGGGCAGCAGCGAACGTAATGAAACGCTGGCCGAAGTGTCCGAGGAAATGATGGATGGCGGCAGTCATCAGCAGAGACAATAGAAAGCGTCGTAAATAAATTGCTGGCAAACTGGGTGTCACCGAACAGAATATCGAAACGACGACAGATACAAGGTACCTGGTACCGCATTGTCATATCCCGCAGCGGCGTAGTTACAACGCGCGTCGATTCTAAGGCGAAGTAAGAGGGGAGTGTGACGAGGCAAATCTTGGTTTCAAGTTTTACCGCACACTCAACAACACCAACAGTTAGTGACAACAACAAATACAGCAACAACAACAACACCCTCTAGTTAAATGAACCACAGCTAGCAACAACAACAAACACCAAGCGATGACAACAACAGCTAGCAAACACCAACCAACAACAGCAAGCAACAAGCACCCATTATAAAGCTGCCGCAATCTTTTTTATATATTATTATTTTATTTACTTATATTATTTGTTTTAAAAAACTGAACAGATAGTTAATTTCCTTTGTATATAACTGTGAATTATTAAATTATTTAATAACAATCTGAATTTCTTTAAAGTTACGTTACATTTATTACAACAATTAGTTTGAAGTATTAAGTTAGTTTAATTAAGATGAAGTTCAACAAAGCACCCTGTACCAACATAAATTATAAGCTATGTATATGCGTATATATGTTACTGGTGTGAGCAGCGGTCAATGCGGCAAAAACATAGCGGATGGTCAGGCGATACCAAAAACAAAATATGCAGCAGCCAAGAGTGTCATAGAGAGCAATGCGAACATACGATCCACAACAACCGCAGGCAGCAGTGAGAGAATCAAAGAAGTAGAACCAGTTTAACTTGGAAAGCTATGAGAGATAGCACCAACACTAACACAATAGATTACAAGCAGACATTAGAGCAACGAGAGTGAGAACAACGCACAGTGAGCGACAGCGACGTTGTTAAGTGAAGAAGACGAGATCAAGCCAGCAGAGGTATGCGGCTGAGTGATAGAAGATACAGACGGGAGTAGCTGACATACCATTGAGAGTGCAGGTTGCACAGAGTAGCTGACAGACCATCGAAAGTGCAGGTTGCACAGGGTAGCTGACAGACCATTGAAAGTGCAGGTTGCACAGAGTATCTGGCAGACCATTGAATGTGCAGGTTGCTCAGAGCAGCTGACGGACAACAGATCAAAGAGGTTGATAATAGCTGATGAAAATATAAGGCGAAGGTGCGGATGTTAAAATAGCGGACGGACCAGCAAGCGGCAAGGATAAAAAGGTAAGGCTTGTGCGCATGAAATTGTACGGAAAGTGAACAGGCGTGCCGTCAGGTCGCAAGCGTAAGGACTAGTCACTAGAAGCGTGCCGTCAGGTCGCTTAGTGACATAATAGGTAAGGAGCACGCCGTCAGGTCGTTAGCAAAAATTTGAAGCTAGGTTCGGTTTAAGAAGCGTGCCGTCAGGTCGCTTAGCAGAGGGAATAGAAGCCAGGAGCCTGCCGTCAGGTCGAACGGGTGGCTAATACAAGAAGGAGCGCGCCGTCAGGTCGCTTAGCAAGAATTCGAAACTAGGTTTTGTTGTAGAAGCGTGCCGTCAGGTATCTTAGCATAAGGAATCGAAGTCAGGAGCTTGCCGTCAGGCCGCACGGTGGTTAAGACGAGTAGGAGCGTGCTGTCAGCTCGCTTAGCAAGAATTCGAAACTAGGTTTTGTTTTAGAAGCGTGCCGTCAGGCCGTTTAGCATAAGAGAACCTATAGACAGGATTTAAGATATAAGCATCACGCAAGGTTTTATGCTAGCCAAGGCAATATAACCAAGCCTCACTCAGATAAAAGGCCACCAGATCACCATACTGCTCATCACACCACCTTACATAATAGCTTTAATATTTGTAAGAACAAAGAATTAAAAAATCTTAAACAAAGGCTACTTTGAATTGTTAAACTAACAAATGTTGTAATTGGCGATCCTGGGGAACAGCTGAGTATTGCCTCAGCTATAGAGCCGGAAGACCGGCAGCTTCGTTACAATATTTATGTAGTCTAATACATGAGAATGGTGACCAATCAAGAAAGAGACAACTCCTTCTCAACGCTCATTTACCGGGCTCTGTCAATCAGAACGTTCCCCACTAAAACCACTCTTACCACCACGTACAGACAAATCTGCCAAGTAGAGAGGAGTGGATAATCTCCAAACAAATATGCAATCTATCAGCAGTTAACAAAGGCTATAAACTTCTTCAAATCTGCAGGTAGATATGGTATTTCTCCAGAACTTCTATAACAATTCTCAGAACATCTAACACCCCTATTATCAAAAATATTCAAGTGAAGTATAGCTATGGCTATATGCCTGGATCTTGGAGAAAAGTGATAGTAAAATACCTTCCGAACGCTGGCAGAAACTCAGAGAGTAATCCAAAAGCTTTCAGACCCAAGAGCTTTATGTCCTTTATACTGAAAAGTATGGAGAAAATCATTGATAAATCCATTAGGGAGAAAACGAATACTGAATAAATAATGATAACGAATAAAAAATATATAATGAATAAAAAATTAAAAATGAATAAAAAATTAATGCATGAATGCTAAATAAACAACAATTCTTTGTGAGTTGCATACTTTGTTAATATCATCCATTATGAATAGCATTCATTTGAATAAAAATATGGATAATAAATAAATTTTTTTATATTCATGAATCAATTTTGCATTTATTGAATACATTCTTTTCATTCTCACTGATTCAAGTTTTTGTAAAAGCAATCAAATTTAATGCATTCTTTTACAGCTCTCTTTGAAAATATAGTGACTGTGGCGTTCTACTTGCAGACCGAACACGGTACAAAGATGGTGTTTAAACGAAGGCCTATCTGATAACCCAAAAAAAGACAGTTATTGTGTCTTTTGCAAAACGGCGTAACCTTAATCTTACTTGCCCGGAACTCTTTGAGACAAAAGTATATTTTTCCAGCTCAGCAAAGTATATTGGAGTGGTCCTAGACAGCAAACTATTCTGAACCTACACATAGACTGCATTATCAGCAGATCAACAGCCTCTTTGTGGACCTGTAGAAGAATTTGTGCAAGACTGGGGAATAAGAAGGTGGGTCATTTATGTATGTAAAAAATAAAGTTATTTGATCATATTCTAATAGTAATATTATGTTGTTTTAAGTCTAAACAAAAAGTTATTGGATAAAAATGTTTGTATTAAGTCCTACCTTTAGTCCGCGCATTCTATTTAAAGTTTTTAATTCTACGACGCCAATAAGATTTCAGCTCAATAGTAAGTAATTTTTGATTTGGGAGGACGTTTAACAACATGAGTTTCGTGTACTCGAAGCGGTAAGAGGCCGTGTTTTTATGCACCCAAAAAAGACCGAAAATGTCATATGCCTCTGCAGTTAAAACGATGAAAAAGTCAGAATGTTTTGTTAAGAAGTGTGTAAAACGTTACAAAAAATCGAAAAAGTCGACGACAGTCCGGACCGCAGAAAATCGAGAGCGACGTCCAGTCAGCAGGAATGTGATGTTTACTGATGAATCGTCGTTTTGGTCACGATATCGGGTGAAGCATGCCTGGTTAAGAAATTATAGACAATTTATCCAACGCACCGTCAAACACCTTGTAAGTCATTGTCTGGGGATGCTTTTAAAAGCATGGTTTTGGCACGTTAGTCATTTATACGCGAAATTTTAAAGCGGATTCATGACCAAAATTTACAAGCGTGGCCTTTTAACATCAGCCAAGAAGATGTTTGGACTTCATAATAAAAATTGGGTTCTACAAGAAGACAATGACCAAAAGCATCGAAGTCGTCTCTGCCGTGACTGGTAGGATGCAAATGGGGTTACCACAATGGATTGGCCCTCACAATACCCGCCCAAAAAATGTGTGGGGCATTATGAAAACCAAGCTTGCAGGAAAGCTTGCAGGAAAGCCTGCGTACAATTTGAAGCTGCTCTTTCGAAGAATAAAAAATATATGGCGTTCCCTTCCCACTAAATATGCTTCAAAACTCGTTAATAGTATGCCAAGAAGATGCTCATCTTAATGCGCGACATACGAATACAATGTATGTTATATCTTTTTTTTTATTTGATATTTTTTTCTAAAATTTCATACACGCATTCTTAAGACCTTAAGGAACCAGATTCTAAAAAAAACAAAAAATTATTTTTCAGTTTTTACACACTGTAATAGTACCTTAAGTTGACTCGATATGACTTAATATTTTTAGTATAACGTATAAGATACATTTCAGTTGAAGCATGTGTTTGCCTTAATTTTTTTAAGGATTTTCAAAATAAAGGTCTCAACTGAAATATATGTATGTCATACGTTATACGAAAACAATCAAGTTAAATCGAGTCAACTTATGTTGAGTTGTAATACATAAAAGGGGCCTTAACAACATTTAACGTAACAAATAACTAACGTAACATATGAATGAACAGCTAGCGAGTGGAAGAGCGTAGTTTTAGACATCGCTGCGTCTTCAACAAAAAATCCTAATAGCCCACAACTGGACTTCTCAAGACGAGACGGAGCCGACATAAAAGCTCCATGTCCGAAACTCTCTGTCTGTTCTAGACACTTAACTAGAGGGGTCTCTCCAAAACCTTAAAAATGGAATGTGCGTAGGGTTGTGGTGCCACCACATTAAAGCCGCGCAATGAAAATAAAACCAGCCTCGGATATGAGCCCCTACTACGTTGACGACCACCGCAAACGAAACTAGTAAGGTATATCTTCGACTTGGCCGAAGTTAAAATACCCCCACGGCCAATTCGTAAGTGTAAAACAATCTTAAATTGTAGCTCTTTTTGTATGAGATTTTAAAACATTTTACTATTTTTATGACGTCTAGAATACATACATATCAAATTGTATTCCTTCAGCCTAAAGATAAGCCTTTTTATAAAGTTTTCAATTTTGGGGTTGCATAGGAGGTTGGCGTGTTTGTGGTTGTTTCAGTTTTGTAGCTCAAATATTAGCCTCTTTATAAAGTTTTCACTATTATGACTTCTATGGGAGGTGGGCGTGTTAGTGCATTGATGCCGCTCATTTTTTCAGCAAACTTCAGTTTTAATATAAAATATACAAATACTGAATTTCAGTTTTATAGCTTAAATATAAGCCTCTTTTAGAGTTTTCACTAAAGTGGGTTCTATGAGAAGTGGTTGTGTCCGTAAACAGACGACGCCTACTTTTTTCGACGTATCCAATTTTTGCCTACAGCTTAAAGTGAAATCTATTTATAAAGTTTTCAATTTGGGGTTGTATGGGAGGTTGGCGCGTTAGTGAGTGGATGACGCCCATTTTTCTAACCCACTTTAGTTTTGACATTATATGAATAAATATCTAATTTTACTTTTGTAGCTTTGATAGAATCTTATTTATATAGTTTTCAATTTTGAGGTTGTATGGGAGGTGGGCGTGTTAGTGGGTGGATGACGCCCATTTTTCTAATTCACTTTAGTTCTGACATTAAATGAATAAATATCTAATTTTACTTTTGTAGCTTTGAAAGAAGGCTATTTATATAGTTTTCAATTTTGGGGTTGTATGGGAGGTGGGCGTGGTCGTTGGTGGATGACGTCAATTTTTCCAACACCCCTTTGTTTTAATATAAAGTGAATAATAACCGAATTCTATTTATTAAGCTTCGACAGAACCTTTTTTATATAGTTTTCAGTTTTTGGGTTGTATGGGAGGTGGGCGTGTTAGTGGGTGGATGACGCCCATTTTCATACCCCACTTTATTTTTTACATTAACTGAATAAATATCTAATTTTACTTTTGTAGCTTTGATAGAATCTTATTTATATAGTTTTCAATTTTGAGGTTGTATGGGAGGTGGGCGTGTTAGTGGGTGGATGACGCCCATTTTTCTAATTCACTTTAGTTCTGACATTAAATGAATAAACATCTAATTTTACTTTTGTAGCTTTGAAAGAAGCCTATTTATATAGTTTTAAATTTTGGGGTTGTATGGGAAGTGGGCGTGGTCATTGGTGGATGACGTCCATTTTTCTGAAAGCATTAGTGAAATGTGATGGAAAGGGTGGAGAAGAGTGAATTCGTTTTCGGCGATGAGGATTTGTCGTAAGCCGGAAACAACGCCATCTTGTTTCCCGGTTCACACCTGTGAACAAAGGCTGGCCACAATCCGCATTAAGGCGAAGTTCTTCGACAAAGGCCTTATTTGCACGCACGACTCGGCGGAGAAAAAGGACGATGCTATCAATAACGCTTTTTACGCGAGCCTGAAGGAAAAAAAAGTATCTTTGGCTCCACTGTCGGTCAGTTTAGTCACCACGAGACCACTTCCAACTTGACTTCGCCACGACGCGAAACATGGTAGTAAGAAGCACCAGATTTAAATACCTCGATAGCCACTGTAGGAACACTTTGTATTGAAAAACTTTATAACTTTTTTGAATTCATAAAATTGTATACATTTTTATTTTCAATTTTTGTAAGAAAATTATTTTCATTAATAAAAAGATTTTGAACAGAAAATATCTGAAAAAATCTAAATTAAATAAAAAAAACATACCAACAAATTGGCGATCCTGCTTCGTTCCAAAAGATAACAAGAATATTAATTAAAAATATAAACTGTGCAGAAAATCAAACTATTAAAAACGGCACAGATGGTTTTTTTACCAAAACAAAAATCAAACAAAAAAAAATAATAAAAAAAAATAAAATATATCAAAGGAACATAAAATAGTCAAGACTCTATTAAGCATTGTTAACTCGATGATTATGTCCAAAATAGACTATGGTATATATCTCTTTGGGTACGCTCCCAAAACAATATTAAATAAATTAAGAACTGTTTACTATTCAGCTATCAGAATAGCACTCGGTGCATTTAAGAGCACCCCAATCAACAATTTATTATACGAATCAAATGTAAAACCCATAGAAACTAGAAGTGACCTGAATTTGTCAAAACTATCTAAAACATTTTTAAAAAGTAAAGATTCATCGTTACATTACATAATCGATAAAGTCTCAAAATCCAAAAAGTCCCCAAAAATACAATCAGCATTATATACAGCCATTACTCTTTGCACAAAACTAAATATACCATTTTGTCCTATAAAGCTTACTGCTGCAACCTCGCCTCCATGGAGCTTTAAAAATGACTCAATAATAACATCTCTACATAGTACATTAAAATCTTCTACGCCTCATGCTGTACTCCGACAAAGATTCCTAGAAATTCAAGATCAATTCCATAACTTCAATTTCATCTACACGGACGGATCCAAAACCGACCACACTACCTCATACAGCATCACAACCACAAACTCTATTCTAAAAATGTCCCTCCTTCCTCATTATAGCTCAGTTTATTCAGCTGAAATTATTGCTTTTCCAGAAGCCTTGTGTTTCATTAAAGGAAAAAGAGGTAATTTCGCTTTATGTACAGACTCCTTATCAGTTATAGAAGCAATCTCAAATTATGATAACCTAAACTACTATCCAAACCTTATTAGAAGTATTTTAATAAATAACTTTCCTAAAATAATTATAATCTGGGTTCCTGGACACTCACAGATCCCAGGCAATGAATTCGCTGATAAAGCAGCCAAACATGCATCTAAGGCACCACTCACTCTAACACCTAACTACAATCAAAAGGACATAGTGAAATATCTGAAAGATTTCTTTAAAATAAACAAACTACCAGACTGGACCCAGACATCTCAATGGTATCAAACTATCAATACCAACAAAATGAACATATATAACTTTCTCAACTTTGACCATACTACCTTATTTAACAGACTCGATCTAATCAAACTTGAACGCATTAGATTAGGACACTCCAAACTAACTCACGAACATTATATAAATAAAAATATTTCCAACTTATGTTCATTTTGCAATAGTAACGAGATCAAAACCATCCAACACTTTCTTTCAGACTGCCCACACTTTGACAACATAAGAAGGCAGATATACCGTAACACCAATCCTATAGAAACTATTTCAAATCCCTCCCCAGCCGACATTGTTAACCTCATTAAATACTTAAAACAAACAAGTCTTTACCATTTGTTTTAAAATTAATTCATTTTAATAAAGTAAACATTATACACTTATCGAAATTATGTACAAAAATATTCAAAACGTATTATGCTAACGTATTATAGTCATTTAAATTATTTCTATGATTCCTCCGTACGATTTTTTTAAGATTTTATATTGTAATATAAACACATGTATGATGGTTTAATTATAAATTTAAGCTTAAGGCCAAAGTCGCCATAGCTTTTAATATTGTTAATATTAATTGTTATAGTTTATATTAACGTTTCTAATAAATAAATAAATAAATATATAGTCAAGACTCCAAAAATAAATGCAATCATTCACAACTTCGACCTCAAAAGTCGAAAATTCACCATCAAGTACTCATTGAAGACAACAATCAGCAGCATCACAGAAGTAAATAAACAACTTTTGTGAAGACAACGAAGACACCCTTATATTAAAATCATTATTATATCATTATTAATTTTTTTGAAGTATATTACTTTATTTTTCAACATATTAGTTTACTTTACCATATTCAATTTATATTTATTTCTTTATTTATTAATTTTATAAACATCTTTGCGTTTGTGCTTTAATATATTTCCTTCTTATTAATACAATAGAATAAATACCTAAAAATGGTTATAACTCGTTCAAATTTAAATACTGTTACAGAACAATCCACAACAGAACAATCATCGACACCTACACCAGAGATTCACAAACCTGAAATATACTTTGATTCCTCAAATATTATCTAAAATTCCTTCGTTGAACTACAACCCTTCTTGGATACATGTCCGAAAGCATGGTTTTTACAAGTTTTTAAAAGACGATCAAATTAAATTTCAAAATATTATAATTGCACTTCCAAAAGAATCAATGACAAAAATCATTGATATCATTCAAAATACTCCCAATTTAAACAAAAATAATTACATTAAAAAAGCTCTTTTAGAAAGATTTTCGCTAAGTGAAGAAAGTCGTCTCGAACAAATATTTTCAAATAATCAAATCGGTGATAGAAAACCATCGGATTTTTATCGCGACATGAATTCCTTAGCGGTTCAATATCTTTTCTTGGACGCGAGTTATTATGTAAGTTATGGATGAGAAAAATACCTTATAACATTCAAATTCATCTTACATCTTCCAATTTAAACACAATCGAAGAAAAACTATCTTGCAAAAAACGAAGTTGCAAGACGAACACACATTAACGAATTATCTCCATCAACTTCAACAAACAACAACAACCTTGTAGAAGCTATAACAAATCTCGCCCAATTAACCTCAACTAAGTGTCAAAATTTCAATCTACTTTCATTAGAAATTTCTGAAATAAAGTCAAGATCTAGAGAAAGAAACTCAATCAGATCAACAAGAAATCAAACTTCTCAAAATCGTTTTTGTTGCTACCATTTTAAGTTTGGTTCAGCTGCTTACAAATGCGTGCCACCTTGTAATTTTAATAAAAAAATATAGTTAAAGATTCAGAAGAAACGTATAACAAACATAGTTACAATTCCATTCCACAAAATGTAAACTAAAAAATCTCATTATGACGGTGACTGATAATGAAACTAATTTTCATCCAACACGTCGCTTTTTATTTTTGATAAGAATAATAAACTGCAATTTCAATACTGGTTGACAGCCAATATGTACAATGAATGCACTATCCTTTTCTTATGTGAAATCGGTTGTTAATTCCGAAAAAATTTTTGTTCTTTTTCTGTCACTCCGTTTTCGAGATATTGCCCACTTAGGGTTTTCAACGAAAAAAAAAAGTTGGTTTCACTTAATTGCATATATCTCCTGAACCAACTAGAGTAACCAAACAAATGATATATCAAATGAAAGCTAATAAAATTTCCTACAAACAATGCAAACATAATTTTTTGGTCGAGCTGTTTGTTTTGTCGGAATAAATTCCATTTTCGGGGATTTTTCTTGTTTTTCAGATCCTGTCCCTGGTTCAATTCTGCTGTGAAAATGGCTATAAAAAAGCGTAACAAAACCTATAGCAGGTGGAAGCGTATAGGAACCGCATTTTTACAACCTCGTGTTTCCCTGCAATTTGGAAGGTTGCAACAATTATTCCAAAAAATCGAATGCGCGTGAGCCATCTGATTTTAGACCTATAAGCTTGCTATCTTCAATTTCAAAGGTGTGCGAATCTCTAATGGCTGAGCAGATCTCAAGCCATGTAAACACTCTTGGTCTTTTTTCAGATCTTCAATCTGGGTTCCGGCCTGGCCATATCTGCTCCTCTGCCATAGTTAAAGTAATGGATGATGTTATAATACCATTTGATTTGGGACATTTTACCTTACTATGTTTACTGGACTTCTCAAAAGCGTTTGATTTAGTTAACCATAGTATTTTGTGTAAAAAACTAAAGTTTAATTTTGGATTCTCCAATACTTGAGTTCGGTTATTGGATAGTTACTTAAGCGGAAGGTCACAGAGAGTTAAAGTAGGGTATAATTACTCAACATTTATGATTACTAATACTGGAGAACGCCAAGGATCGGTTCTAGGTCCACTTCTGTTTTCTTTATTTATAAACGATATTTTCAGTATATGCAACAATGTCACAATGCATGCGTACGCGGATGATCTTCAATTATATTTGTCTAGACCTAGCGGGCTTATTGAAGATTTATGTGTAAGATTAAATGAAGATTTAGATACTGTAGCTAAATGGGCTAAAGCAAAAAAATTCAAGCTTAACCCAGTTATATCATACGTTCTACCGATCTCTAGAACACCCTTCATAAATTTGGATTTTCCCCCAATTCTACTCAATAATGTTGAATTGAAAGTTGTTATGAGGGCATCTAACCTTGGGTTTCAAATAAATAGTTGAATAAAATAGTGATGATCATATTAATTCCTGCAGCGTTTGTTCCCGTCAAAACAAGACGAGAACTTGTCTTACAACTGCTAATGCCTTCCATAACCTACTTGGAAGTCGTATATAGCAATTTAGATTCGCATGCATCACACAAGCTGTTAATTTCTTTGAATAATGCTGCCCGTTACGTTTATGGTATTTCGGTATCTCGAAGCAAGAAATTGTATATTTTTGCATAAAATAATCTACTCGCGTTGTCCACATTATTTGTATGAAAAACTTCAGTTCTGCAGGTCAAGTAGAAGCATGAAACTATTGATTCTGAGCTACTATTACAAAAATTCTAGCAGGCTGTTTTTCGTCAGTGCAATTAGACTGTGGAATTCTCTACCACATAGCATTTAGGTCGTTTCCAACCAAAAAGCTTTTAAGCGGTTAAGGCCTCCAATTTTTCTCTTAACTTTACTCTAATTTCGTCTTCTATTCTTCCTCCTCTTTTCATAAATTGTTAATTATGTTAGATTAATTCATGGGTTGATTTATTTTTGATTTTAAAATTTTAATATTCTCATGGATAAGTTGCAATCAATGTTTAATTGTTTCTTTAATGTTATTATTTCCTCAGAACCACAGTATACTATTTTTAAAATTTTAAATGTTTTAATTCATATCTTCTAATTTAATTTGATAATCTATTTGCTTAATTTTTCTTTTTAATTATACCATGTTGTTATTGTATTTAATAATCTAATTAAAAGATACCAATTCTTATATGCCAACGAATTAATTTAATAAAATGAAATTGAAATTGAAAAGCTTTCTGACATTGTTATGAAAGCTTGATTTTTCTTTAATAGCGCGTTTAGACTTTGTGCTAGTGTTGCGAAATCTTTAATAAATTTTCAATAATAATTGGTGTTGGTTTTTCATCAACACATTCTCTCCGCGGACGAACGTGTTTTCTTGGTCGCTCTCGAAAAACATCGTTATGTGTATAAAAACACGGTTTTAATTAAAGATAACTTGCTTAATATTAAACCTCTTAGCAAAATGCCTGGTGCCTTTTATTAAAAACAATAATTTCTGCATCAAACTGCATAGAAAATAAAAAACTTAATGCAGATAACGAAAAAGCAAATTTGGTATCACACGAACGATTTGAGTGGTACTGCTGCTGTGTTTATTTTTCTATTGCTGAATTCAGTGACTCATTGTTAGGACGCTGTCTATTTTTATTTATTCGATCTCTGCTGCCTACCTCATCGCATTAAGCTCTCTGAATAAATCTTTCGGCTTATCCAGTGGCTCATCTTTCTACGCTGCCTTTACTGCTCTATTCGGCGTGCTTGCAATCTTCGCTGCCTACCTCTCTGCAGTAAGCTCTTTAAGTTTACGACGCACAGTGCTTTGTTCCATAGGCAAAATTAAAATAAAATAAAGTGCTTAGAATATTTAAGTAATATACATTTTTGTAAAGCTAACAAAGTACCTTAAATAAATCCGTTAATAGAATTTATCATCTCGTCTTTTTGTTAACAGTAAAGGGCGCTAAAGTCAGAAAACGTTTGAGGTAAAACTGTTGAACGGAAAAACGGTTTTTACTGTATTACAAATTTGTTTTTTTTAAATTTCATTTTATATTGTATTGCTTTGAAACTTAACAGTTTTGTTTATAACTATAGGTACAAAAAACCAAAAATAATTGTTTGTAAATATTTTATATAGAAAAGTTGTTTGTGCCATCGAAAACTTTTGCGATTTTTTGTTTGGAATTCCCAAAATGCAAAAGTTTGATAGAGTGAAAATTTTTTTTTTGGAAGAATAGGTAGTTTTTTATTTTTGATATTAGTACACTTAAAAGGGCTTAAATGGAATATGTGAACAAGTTTTAGATTTTTCACCCGGAAATGTAAAAATGATATGAATTTTTTGAGACATATTTCCTAAGTTTCAGAAAAAGTTGCAAAGACCTAAGTTTATGGTACTGCCAAAATTAAAAAAAAAAGTTTATAAAATTTTTTTTGTTTTTATTTCTATTAAAAATGAATCAAATTTTGATGTAGTGTATAATTTTTATTAAATAGTGACAAAAACTTACCAAAAATTGAAAGAATATATTTATTTTTTTTGGCGGAAACCCTTAAGTTTTGCAAACTTTGAAAAAATTAAAAAGTTATATAAATAAAAAGTAGGCGATTTTTTATTTTTCATTTATATCCTTTGTTAACAAATCTTACCATTAAAAAAAAATTTAAGATTTTTAACCGGAAATCTGAAATTTTGTATTTTTTGAAAACATCTATATTTTTGAGTTTTACAAAGACCAAAAATATGATAATATAATTTTTTCCAAGTAAAGGGCTCCAGCGACGTTCAATGTTCAATTCAATTTTTGCAAGCTGTGCAATTTTATTGACTGTAGGTCTGTTTAAGAACTTTTCGAGCTAAAAATGTAAAGTAACTTTTACTGGGAGAGTAAGAATGATTTTACTCTCTCATTAAAAAATATCACAAAAAGTAAACGAACGACATCCAGTAAAAAGTATCAAGTAATCAACATTTGTTTGTAAACAGCTGATTCATGTTTTCCTCTTTGATTTTCGTTTCATTGGTTTTCCTATGTTTCAACTCATTTACTCCGTGAATTCTTGTTATTTACATTTTGCTATTTTCCGTTATTTTTTATATTTGAGCAAGAGATGAGAGCGTGTTTATTTCAGTTTAACGTGATTATTTTCTAATAGTTTGCGATTGTTTTGAAGTTTTCACCATTTTTGTATCAATAATATTTGAATTAATTGTGGAATTACCACTAAAACATTAAATGAATACCTAGTCAATATTGAAATAACCTCGTGCTGCAGTAGTCATTATAATCTAATAGTGAGCCCTCGTGAGTTAAATAATCTCACTGGTTCATCTCTATATATGTATGCATATGCATAATAAAACTATTCTGTCAAATTTATTTACTAGTTGTGAAGCAATATTTTTCGATAATGACAAATTGTATTATTAATTCCGATATAATTGATTTTTGGTTATCAGTGTCTTCAAAAAATAAAAGCCCAGAAGTATATAAATTTATAAAAGGCAAAATTGGGGATTCAAGTCTTGAAAAAGAAGTGTTGTAAAGAAAAATTAAATTGTTTGACAATAAAATAAAAAAGTAGCGAGAGTAGATCCAATAGACAATTCTTCGATAAAAAGTATTCTAAGTGGTTGAATTGGAAATTTTTCGACCCAGACAATGTAAGTTGTATATTGATATTCTTTTTAATCTTAGTAAAAAAGTTAAACTTTAAAACTAAAATATTTAGTTGAGCAAATTTAGATGCAAATATATTTATGACCCTTTTTAAAGAGAATATTAAATTATTTGCATTCTGATCACAAATGTAGCTAAAATTTAGTTTTTGGTAAAAAGGATATATGGGAGATGGTCATGTCCATGTATCAAATGAAGCGAAATTTCCCAGAGAGCCCAAAAATATAGTTTTATAAGTTTTTATAAGTTTTCAGTACATTCTGATCACTAATGTAGTTACAATTTAGTTTTTGAGAAAATTTATATATGGGAGGTAGTCATGTCCTTGCACCGAATGAAACAAAATTAACCACTAAGCTAAAAAACATATTTTAACAGATAGTTACCAACTTTCGATTTATTCTATATACAATTATAGCCAAAATTAAACTTTTAAATTTAATGGTGTATGGGAGGTAGTCATGTCCTTCCACCGATTTTTCCGAAACTTCGAATTTTTCTTAATTAACATATTTTGAACCAGCACACCAAATTTCATTTTTCTGCGATAACTTCTCTAATTTTGCCGATTCACTATATGGGGACAAAGCACTGTGCAACGCCTTCTCCCATGCTGACACGGCAACAACGTGAGCACCATGCTCCCCGTGCTGTAAACAAGAGCGAAGGGACGCCAAGACAGGCAAGCAGTAACACAGCTTCGTTTTGCGCTAAACTCACTGCGCTGGAAGAGCGGCTTAGCACGAATGCAAAAGCAGGGAATGATGACATGGAAAATCGACTTCGGCAGCATGTAGACCTTATATTTAATCGCCTCTCAGCCGATATTGCCAGCAAATTTAGCAAATTAGAGAACGAGGTGTCTGCAATCCAACAGCAACTTAGCAATAAATTTGTTGAGTACGACAGCAAAATACTTAACTTGGAAAACCAAGTAGCGCTCTCACATCTCTCTGCGACGACCTTGCATAAAAAGTTTCAGACAACAGCATCAAAAACAACAGCAACATTAACGTCAACAGCAAAAACAGCAGCATTGATTATAACTCGGATGCTGTTTTGTTTGGTTTGAAACCTGATAGTGGGGAAAATCTTAAAGGTATATTTAACCTTGTCTGCCGATCTATAGATTTTCAAGCGCCACAAATTAAAGATATTTTCCGCGTCAAGCCAAGAACGAATGCTTCAAACTCTGTTGTAATAATCAAATTTTACACCCCCTTCGATCGCAACCGGGTTCTTAAAGCTTTTGGCGACTATCGCAGACGCACAAAGAAGGCGGTAAATCTGAGAGATGCCGGACTTGAACAAGACAGCAATGTTTTCATACACGAGAGCATTACTGCTGAGACCAGAAAACTTCTGCATGCAGCCATATCATACAAGCGGAAAAAACAAATCTACAACGCTTTCACTCTCCGGGGTTCTGTATTCATCAGATTGTCTAGAGGAGCAGATGGTTTTAAAATCAAAGATGAGGATGAGCTCCGAACTATTGTATGCGATGCAGTTGCTGAAGAGACTGCTGGTGCGGGTGGTGATTAGTTTCTTTTTAATGATTTATGCAATATTATTATCTTTGTTTTTTCTTATAACTCTCTTCTTCATACATACTTTTATCTTAATTTCTACTATTTTTTCTCTTTTATTATTTTTTAATCTTTTCCTAATTTCTTCTCTTAATGCTCTGAGTGCTTGCTGTGTTTACTTTTATTTCTATGTCAAGTGTAAATAGTTCAAACAGTCGTACTGGCGACACGCATAATACGCTGATTAACATTCTCTGTAATCAGCGCTCTGGTCTGAGAATTGTTCACTTTAATGCAAGAAGTCTTAATGACACTAAGATGGATTGTATAAAGTGTGCTTTCTCAGACTCTAGCGTTGTTATTATATGTGTCTCGGAAACGTGGTTTCATGTGGATGTAAACGACTCCTTTTTTAACTTAAACTAGTAAGGTATATCTTCGACTTGGCCGAAGTTAAAATACCCCCACGGCTGATTCGTAAGTGTAAAACAATCTTAAAGATGTGCCTTTTTATAAAGTTTTCAATCTGGGGTTGTATGGGAGGTGGGCGTGTTCGTGAATGGATGACGCCCATTTTTCTAACACGTCTTATTTTTTATATATAATTAATTAATACCTAATTTTATTTTTATAGCTTCGACAGAAACCTCTTTACATAGATTTCAATTTTAGGTTTGTATGGGAGGAGGGCGTGTTAGTGGGTGGATGACGTCCATTTTTCTAAGACACTTTAGTTTTGACATAAAATTAATAAATATCAAATTTTACTTTTGTAGCTTTGATAAAACCCTATTTATATAGTTTTCAATTTTGGGGTTATATGGGAGGTGGGCGTGTTTTTGGTGGATGACACCCATTTTTTTAACACACCTTAATTTAAATATAAAATGAATAAATACCTAATTTTGTGTATTTAGCTTCCACAGAAATCTTTTTATATAGTTTTCAATTTTGGGGTTGTATGGGAGGTGGACGTGTTAGTGGGTGGATAACGCCCATTTTTCTTACACACCTCAGTTTTGACATAAAATACACAAATACCGAATTTCAGTATTGTAGCTTAAATATTAACCTCTTTATAGAGTTTTCATTATTGAGGTTGTATGGGATGTGGGCGTGGTTTTCATCCGATCTAGCCCATTCTCGAACTTGATCTTCGATTTTTACAAAAAAAACTTAAATATGAAGTTTCATTACGATAGCTTGAAAATTACGGCTGTAATCGTGTCGACAGACAGACAGACGGATAGACGGACAGACAGACGGACATGGCTAAATCAACTCGGGTGGTGATGCTGATCAAGAATATATATAATTTTCTATACCTACCACGCCTCCTTCTGGGTGTTACACACTTCGTGACAAAATTAATATACCCCTTACGCAGTGCGCGTGGGGGTATAAAAATTTTAAATTATTTCGAAATGATAGATTGGGAAGTCGAGGCGGTGGCGTTGCAATTTATTGCAAAGAATACTTAAACGCAAGGGTAGAAGGGAAATCTAGTGAACCCGGTGTCGAATACCTTAATATTTCAGTATCGGACAATAGTACAAAAGTTTTAGTATCATGCGTATACAATCCGAATCGAAGTTGTAGTTTAAATCCATTATTCATGGAAATTTCGAATTGCGTTATTGATTTCGATCATTTTGTCGTGTGCGGTGACTTAAATATAAATCTTTTAGCAAATGACAATCTCTCCTGTAAGCTTCTCGATGATATAGCTGAGGTCGGACTCAATGTTGTAAATACCAAAATGCCAACACGTTTCTCAAACAATGTCTCTCCGAGTCTGCTAGATGTTTTTATTGTGTCTGATTCTTCACTTGTAATGCTTTTTGATCAAATCTCATTCGTTTCCGATCATGACCTTATTTTTGCACATTGAACATAAATGTCTCAAAGACTGCTTCTGCAACCTCTTTTCAGTATAGAGACTACAGTTCAATTGATTTCTCATCACTGTTTAATAGCTTATCTGAAATAAACTGGTCAGACTGTTGGTTTTTTGAATCCGTCGATGAGAAGATCAATTTGTTCATTAGCATCATAAGCAACTTGTTTGATATGCATATTCCTTTGCGTACGCGTTATGTTACCAATAAAAACTGTCCTTGGTTTACTCAAAATGTCAAAGTAGCACTTAAAAAACGGAACAGAGCCTACAATAAGTGGAAGCGACACACTAATTCACTGAATTGGGAGGAATATAGAAAAGCCAGGAATGAAGCAACAAAGTCCATTAAGGCGGTCTTCTCATTCAAAACCCGTTTTTTGGACCCTTTTTAAAAAAATTCTTATTTGAAAACGCAAAGAATAATTGAAAACTTTTTTTATTTATAGTATTACAAAAGTTTCAAAGTAAAAAAAAAAAATTTTTTTTGCCTCGACACGTGGGCTGTTCAAAAAGTAATGAGACTTCAAAGTTGGTGGTGAAAAAAAAAGGTGACGTCACGGCGGCCACGATTCCGGGTCTCCGGAGCGTCTGAAATGAAAAAAAAAACGGGGTAATAATCAGTATAGATGTAATTCTCGGATGAACCTCAAGCTTAATTTTGTGATTTTTTTGACAAAATGGCGGCCATTCAAAAAAAAAAATTCAATTTCGGGCTTTTTTTTTGTAGTTTAGTGTAAAAAAAAATAGAAAAAAATTTTTTAAAATTATGGTCGAGGTTCACCCGAGAATGGTAAATTCTGCGTCGATTCCACTTTGTTTCATGAAAATCGGTTCAGTTGAACTGGAGATATCATGGCCGCCAGTTCGAAAAACGTGGTTTCGAGATAAACGCGTTTAAAGTTTGATGTAATTTTTTTGGAAAATCAAAAATGTTTAAATGCAGAGCTTTTAAAGAGCTGACAATTCTCCGTCGAATTCACTTTGATTCATCAAAATCGGTCAAGTAGAACCGGAGAAAACTTAACTCATAGGTCAAAATACGAGGGTTTCAAAAAACCAAAAAATTTTTTTTTTTCAAGAAAAGCAGTTCTGCTGGTATCAAAGGTTTTTTTTGGCAAAAAAAGAAAAAAGTAAAATTTATGAAAAATTTACTTTTCCGTTCACTGAAGCGCACGCGTCTGTTGCTCAACTCGATACAAACTGAACTAAATGATGCTTTCAGTTGAACACCTGGACTCAAAAAATGCTTCAACCCCTAAAATAAGCAGAAATGTGTATTCGTATGTTTGTATGAATATGTGTGCAAACACGTTTTTACCTAACAATAAACATTTTCAACAGAATTCGGCGGTTACTTTATGCCGCTTCGTTCGAAAATGAGGCGAAAAAGTCGAAAAAAAAATTGCTCAATGAGAAGACCCCCTTAAAGTTTCCAAAAAGATTTTCTTTATGTCAAAACTAAATCCAACTTTACCATCGAAACAATTGTGGGACAACATGAAGAGTCTCGGCGTATGCAATGAAGAAACAGAAACCTGTCAAATCAATCCCAACATTTTAAATGATTATTTCGTTGCTAATTCTACATCTACTTCCTCTTTCGTACCTGATTATGGTTATCTTGATGAATATTCCAATGTGTCTGCAAATGAGTTTCAGTTCGGCGCAGTGAGTGAAGTGGACGTAGCACGGTGCATCAAAAAGATTAATTCAAATGCCACTGGTGTGGATGGCATCTCCATTAAGTTTATTAAATGTATTTTGCCATATGTACTGAGTCCACTGGTTCATATTATAAACCACTGTTTTACCACTTCTAGATATCCTGAGCTATGGAAAGTAGCACTTGTTATCCCAATCGCAAAAAAATCAAACGCCTGTGAACCATGCGATTTCCGCCCAATAAGCTTATTGTCTTCGTTGTCCAAAATATGCGAGCATCTTATGGCTGAGCAAATTGTTCAACACATAAACACGTTTGACCTAATGCATAACTTGCAGTCGGGTTTCCGTCCTGGGCATAGCTGTTCTTCGGCTGTGGTAAAAATTTTGGATGACATTAGAGTACCATATGATATGGGCCATTTGAGCTTACTCTGTCTACTGGACTTCTCAAAAGCGTTTGATACCGTAGACCATTCCTTATTGTGTAGAAAACTCAAGCTTAATTTTGGTTTTTCTAATGCATCGGTGAGTTTCATGTTAAGGTACTTAAATGGCAGGTCTCAGAGGGTCAAGGTAAAAAACAAATTCTTCTCTTATAAAGGTACAACAAGTGGAGTTCCACAAGGCTCGGTTCTTGGCCCAATACTGTTTACCATGTTCTTAAATGATTTATTTAATAAATGCAATCATGTAATCATGCAGCTTATGCTGATGACTTGCAGTTGTACATGTCCAGACCCATTAGTCTATCTGAAGATCTATGTGCGAGAGTTAACGAAGATTTAAATATAGTGGCAAACTGGGCCAAAGATAATATGCTGAATTTGAACCTTCTGAAATCGTATGTTTTACCTATATCAAAATTACCGTACTGGAATCTCGATGTTCCCCCAATTTTCCTCAATGGCGTTGAACTAAAATTTGTAGGTAAGGCCACCAATCTTGGTTACCATATAAACTCGTTTTTGTCATGTGAAGATCACGTTAACTCCTGCGTAAGAAAAACCTACTATGTGCTCAGAAATCTTCGGATGACTGCAGCATTTGTACCTGTTGAAACAAGAAAAAAGCTTGTGTTACAGCTGATACTGCCAATATTTTCTTATGCAGAAGTCGTTTATAGCAAACTCGACTCGAGATCCACACACAAAATGCAAGTTGCGTTTAATAATTGTACACAATATGTTTACGGTCTTCGGAGGCATGATCATATGACACCATTTTATAAACAATTATTAGGTCGTAACCTGCTCAGACATCTTGAAGCTAGAAATTGCATTTTCTTACATAAGATTATCCACTCCCGTTGTCCAAGATATCTTTTTGAAAAGTTAAAGTTTTGTAGATCAAATAGAAACATGAACATTGTTATTCCGAAGTATAACTACCAAAACTCTAGCCGATTGTTTTTCGTCAGTGCAATTAGACTATGGAATACACTTCCAAACAACTTTAAAATTATTTCCAACACTAAGTACTTTAAGCATTTAATTTTCAACTACTTCTCGTAAATCTTTTTTTTCTCCCATTTGATATATCCTTATCCTTTATTTAAACTTAAAATTATCTTTCATTTCTTTCTATTCTTTTAAATATTAATTTTTGTTCTGTTTATGATTCACTTTCTTATTTTGAGTCAGCTTTTATTTTGTTAAAATTATATGAACATATTTTTGAATTTAAATCTTTATGATATCTCTAGCTTTAATCATTTTAAATAGTTGTTATCTATAAATAATAAGTTGTTATCGATTTTGTACAAGCGGCATGTAAAAGATTAAATCTTAAATGTCAACAATTTTCTAAATAAAAATAATAATAATAATAATAATAATAATAATAATAATAATAATAATAATAATAATAATAATAATAATAATATTAATAATAATAATAATAATAATAATAATAATAATTACGACGAATCTACGTACTTCGTCTGCATTCTTTGGAATAGGATAGTTTTTATTGTTTCATATTTTGCAGGGTCTGTTTTTATTCCGTTTTTTGTAATTAAATGTCCCAAATAAACTACTTCAGGTCGTAAAAATTTGCATTTGCTTGCGTTTAATTTAAGGTTATATTTTGACAATCTGTCAAAAACTTTTAATAAATTGCTATTGTGGTGGTGAAGACTACAACCAAAAACTATTATCTCGTTGACGTATAAGAATGCTTCTGAGCTTAAAACTAAAAAATGTTGCTCTTCCCAGTTTATCTAACACATCTTCTATTCATGTTAAAGGAAATTTGTCGCTTACAATTTTGTCATTAAGTTTTCAAAAATCAACTACCAAACGCCATTTCTTTATGTCGTCATTGTTTTTTTTTTTTGTACTAATAAAAAGGGTGAGTTATATGGGCTAACTGATGGTTCGATTATGTCATTCTGTAATATTTTTTGAACCTGTTCATGTATCTCTGTGTCATGAGCATGTGGTAATCTGTAGTTTTTAATATACGTGGGTAAGGTGTCTATTGCTGAAAGTTTTTGTGTATAAAAACTGTTATTTGTTAACTGTTCGCCTTCTAAATGGAATACGTTTTGGTAATTCCTAAATACATCGGTAGGTGGGTGGTTTGGTTGTATGTCAAAGACTTTCAATACTTTTTTAAATCTAGCATTTTCTTATCTGGTTTTAAATTTGGAGTTCATTTACTGATTTTTACTTCTGAATCGGTTGTAATCAATATTTTTACGTGGCATTTACCATTTGCTGGCATTATTGCGTTTGCCAAAAATACACCTGTTTGAATTTCTTTATTTAGTATTACGCTATCTTGACCAATTTTTGAGTCTATTGGGTGTATAATTTCTGTCCTTGGAGATATTCGAATGATGTCATATGTGCCTTTTTTTAAATATAATGGTGTTATGACGTCTGTGTTTCCTATGATTAAAGTTATTGTTTGCGTTTCGTAGTCCATTTTACACATGTATTTAGATAAAAAGTCCCTACCTATAATTCTGTAAGTATCTATTGGGAAATCGCTTTCAACTGCGTGAAAAAAATGTCTTATTGTCTTACATTGGAAATCTAGCCATAGTTTTACAGATCCTTATGAAAAAGTTTCTTCACTTGTAATCCCAGTTAGTTTATATTTTTGTTTCATCATCAATTCTGTGTCGCTTGTAATATTTTCAAGTTTACCTGTGTCGATAACTTACTTACTTAGATGGCGCTTACAACCGTTGGTCGGTTTTGGCCTGGTCTAAGAATTTGCGCCAGCCTCTTTTGTCGTGCGCTTGCTGGCGCCAGTTGGAAACTCCAAGCGTTGTCAGGTTATCCAATGCCTGGTCTTTCCAACGGAGATGCGGTCTTCCTCGTCTTCGCTGGCCACCGCTGGGTACCGAATCTAATATCTTTTTCGCTGGAGCTTCGTCGTTCATTCTCTCGACATGACCTAGCCAGCGAAGCCGCTCAATTTTAATACGCTTGACTATATCGATGTCGGCATATAGCTCATACAGCTCATGGTTCCATCGTATTCGGTACTCGCCATTGACGCAGATTGGACCATAGATCTTGCGAAGGATTTTTCTCTCGAACGCTCCCAAAGTCCTTTCATCAGAGCTGCTCAACGTCCAGGTTTGTGATGCGTATAGTAGGACGGGCATGATTATTGACTTATAGAGCGTCAGTTTTGTTCGTCGAGAGAGAGCTCTGCTTCTCAATTGCCTACTGAGCCCAAAGTAACACCTGTTGGCAAGAGTTATCCTTCGTTTAATCTCAATACTGATATCGTTGGAGGAGTTAATGCTGGATCCCAGGTAAACAAAGTCCTTCACTACCTCAAAGGAGGTGTTGTCAACAGTGACGTGGTTTCCAAGACGCTGGGACTGTTTGTTTGTTGACACAAGATACTTCGTTTTATCTGCGTTCACTGCAAGACCCATTCGACTCGACTCTTTTTCTAGCCTGGAGAATGCTACACTGACTTCGCGCGTATTTTGACCAATGATGTCAATATCATCAGCATACGCCAGCAGCATAACACTCTTATAGAAAATTGTGCCGCTGCGTCTCAGGTCAGCAGCTCGGATGATCTTCTCCATGACTATATTAAAAAAGTCGCACGATAAGGAATCACCTTGTCTGAAACCTCGCTTGGTATCGAAAGGAAGGGAGAGGTCCTTCCCGATTTTCACTGCACTGCTGGTGTTGTTCAGTGTCATCCTGCAAAGTCGTATTAGCTTCGCAGGAATACCAAATTCAGACATGATGGCAAATAGGTGACTCCTTATTGGACTGTCGAAGGCGGCTTTGAAATCGACAAAAAGATGGTGTGTGTCGATTTATTTTTCGAGGGTCTTTTCCAAGATTTGTCGGAGCGTGAAGATCTGGTCGATGGTGGACTTTCCAGGTCTGAAGCCACACTGATAAGGTCCAATCAGTTGGTTAACGATGGGCTTCAGTCTTTCACACAATACGCTCGACAGGACCTTATATGCGACATTAAGAAGGCTAATCCCACGGTAGTTGACGCAAATGGTGGGATCGCCTGTGGGGATACCTGTGTCGATTAAAAATTTTAAATTCTACCATCCGATCTGGCCTACCATCCTACCGAACGGCAAAAAACCTTCAAGTTTTGGTAGGGAAAGACCATATTTGGCAACACTTCGTCGGGGTAGGGTCTGCATCAAGCTTCTTAAGTTCAAAGTTATTTAAGTTTTTTAACAAAAAAAAAACCATACATTAAAAATTTTATTGTAAAGAGACTGTTTATTTTCAGTAATTTTTGTATTTGCATTATAATTACGTGTTGTTTGCATAAAGTTTTTTTAATTTTTTTGAAAAAAAAACAATTAATATACCTGGAATCGTTATTTAGCAAAGCACCTGAAATATGCGGTGGATACGATTTTCAGAGCTTGTTCATCCAATATAAATAATAATTTTTGTTTCTCTGAATTTTTTTGTGAATTCAACCGAACATTTTAGAAAAATATTGATTGGTACTCTCCTTACATGTGAACAAAATGTGGTAGCTATCCATTTAAGAGTTTTCCAGTACTACTGTCCAGAGGTTTCTAACAGCACTTTTTGAGAAAAAAACGTTTAAAGTTTAACAAAAAGTGCATTTATTGACTGGGGGACAAAGGGGCGATCAGTCAGTTTAATCTCCACGAGACCACTTCAAACAACGGTCTTAGACTGATCGACTTCGCCGCGGCGCGAAACATGGTAGTTAGTAGAACCAGATTCGAACACCTCGATATTCAAAAGGCAACCTGGCTGTCCCCGGATCAAAAACGCGAAACCAAATTGATCATGATGTGATCGACAGCAGACACGCTTCAAGTGTACTGGACGTGCACACATTTCGGGGGGTCAATATTGACTCCGACCATTATCTTGTAGCGTGGTGATCGTGGCATGCAGGTTAAGTGAGTGACTAAGCATGCTCGGAGCCCAAGTTCGATCCGCAGTCACGGCAAAAGTTTTTTTCAATAAAAAAAAAATTTTCTGGTCGGTCACCACCTCTCTTCAGACAATGGCAAACCTCAGAGAGTAAGCAATGCCATGTAAAGCTTCTTGAGAACATGAACTTTAGCCGGTCCGAGTCTGCATAAGACATGTAGGTCCAGTTCTCGGTCAATTGTGTGCACACATTTGATAACACACACAACACAATTGATCATAAGAAGCTCGGTCAAAGTCCTTTCAAGGGATGAAATGGCTAATTTGTTTTTTTTTTTCATTAACTTGTAGCAGTCAAGATCCGCATGCTTATGTGCAATGCGAAGAATATACACACAGGTATGCAACGAAAGTTTGATGTCGATAAGCTGCAATCACAACTGAACGCCGAAGCCTACTCCACTCAACTCTCGATTAAGCTCAACCAAACTTACTCTTGCCTCGACGATGTTGACGGACTTTGGGCACATATTACCCACTCTTTGCGCACTTCTGCTGAAGAAGTCATTGGTTTTCGGCACCCGCAACCTCGCAACCAATGGAATGCCAGGACGCATATAAAAAGACGCCGCAGTCAGCAGCAACGCGACCCATGCACGAAAACTATCGAGGTAAGAGGAAGGAAGAGAGATGCCTTTTCAGACGTAAACAAAGAGAGCAGAAAAAGCGTGAGCGTGAAAAATTGAGGTGAGGTAAAGCACATTGGAATCTCAGTGTGTTTTGTCCTATACTTAAGAAAGGAGACCTGACAACCTGCGTCAACTACCGAAGTATCAGTCTTATTTATAACAAGGTTCTTTCGACCGTATTGTGTGAAAGATTGAAGCCACATACAAAAACACTGACTGGACCTTATCAGTGTGGCTTTCGTCCTGGCAAATCCACCATAGGCCAGATTTTTACACTACCCCAAATCCTGAAGAAAACTCACGAAAGTCAGCCGAAATACGTTCTAAGAAAAACTAACACTCTACAAGACACTCATCATACCTGTGCTTCCTATGGCGCTGAGGCATGGGTGGTATCACAAACAGATGCAGCCACTCTTGAGGTGTTGGAGAGGAAAGTTCTTCGCAAAATCTTTGGTTCTGTTCGAGTTGACGACGACTATCGCATGCATTCGAATGAACCACGCAGTGTACAAGCTCTACGACGACATTGACTTAGTCCAGCGTATAACAATTCAGCGACTACGTTAAGTGTCATGTCTTTCGTATGGATGAAGAAGTTCCAGCGAAAAAGGTGTTTGAGGCGAAAGCCGAGGGTCGACGACGAAGAGGAAGACCATGCCTCCGATGGATTGCCCAGGCCAAGCAAGCCCAAACCGCACTTGGTGAAAGAGATGGAGACGGAGGGCGCGAAGCAGATTAATATATATATTTTACAATATTTTTCAATATTATGCATTTGGAAAATGTTAAAAAAATAAAATTTATTTTTGATCGCCAAAAAACTTTAATGGGCCTTTAAAGATGCTGAAATCATCAAACCTTGAAGACCTACAGAAAATTGTATGTGCTGAGGTTATATTCTAATAAAGCGGACTTATTTTTATACCCCCACGCGTACTGCGTAAGGGGTATATTAATTTTGTCACGACGTGTGTAACGCCCATAAAGAGGCGTGTTAGGTATGGAAAAGTATATATATTCTTGCTCAGCATCACCACCTAAGTTGATTTAGCCATGTCCGTCTGTCTGTCCGTCTATCCGTGTGTGTGTCTGTCTGTCTGTCTGTCTGTCTGTCTGTGGACACGATTACAGCCGTAATTTTGAAGCTATCGTGCTGAAATTCGATATTTAAGCTTTTTTTCAAAAAACTAAGGTCAAGTTCGAAAATGGGCTAAATCGGATGAAAACCACGCATACCTCCCATACGACCCCAATGATGAAAACTCCATAAAGAAGCTAATATTTGCGCTATAAAACTTAAAATCGGTATTTGTTTAGTCTATGACAAAACTCAGGTGTGTTAAAAAATTGTGCACTTTTTAAAAAGAGTAAGCAGGGAATGGAAAAAAACATTGACCAACGGTTCGATTTTGATCGGTTTGGTTTTTTTTAAGAGAGCTTTACCTTCATTAGGCTTTATTCGAATTCCGCTCTTATACTAAAAAAAAAGCACAATCCTACCACGCAGAAAAAATAAGAGAGCGGATAAATGGTAGTGTATTGCTGTTTGATCAAAAAACATTAAACAAAATTGTATTGCTGTTATTCAGCAGCACTAACAACGCTACATTAAGTACGGTTTTTGGATCACGATAAGCACTGCCGAAAGTACTAGGAGAGCGGGGGACTAGTTGTAACACTTTTTGGAAGATATGATGGAAAAACGAAACTACACAATATATCCTGGTTTTAAAAACTTGTGTTGAAAGGTTAAATGTCTGACTATCCTTGCATTAAAAAAAATTTTGGAATAGGAAGTATTTTGTAACTGAGGGACATTTTAAAAACAAATTGCTAGTGTTACATCTTACCCCGTGTATAGGGCTAGCTGTTACAGCCTTGGGGCATGTTGTAACAACCAATAAAACGGAAGTGTTTTCTTAAATAATTTATTTCAGTTGATACAACTAAAAAATATTCAAGTATTTAACAACTTTAATGCCTAGTTTCACCAACTACTAGTTTCATATTTTTTGAAAAATTCTTAAACGTTGAATTGATTGTGCTTTTTTTTGAAAAATTCTTAAACGTTGAACCTGGCCCGGCTTAAAGAAGTGGTTTCAGGTGTCCTTAGGGAAAGTTGTGAGTGTTTTTTTGCAAGCATTTTTTTAACCAATCACATCCAGCCGTATTTTTTTAGTGACATGAGGCTGGTATATTTGGTGAACAGCACATTGGTATGCCAACTCTTTCACCTTATTAGAAGCAGTCCAAAAGAGATATTTGCTCACGTCAGTAGGTATAAAGATATTTTATCTTCATCTTTATCTTTAAACATCATTCTGGGTTATTGTAGGCAACACATGTCAATCCAATTTTATTTTTTGTATGTATCTATTTAAGATACTTAAATATCTTAAATATATGTATCTATTTAATTTATCCTATTTCATGGCATAATTGCAATAGCTTTTCTGACACTTGTCTTCTTTTCTTTAACTGCAATAGCAGCCAACTCGAAAACATCTTTACTTTGAATTGCCCGATTAGACTTTCGTTTATAATTTCTCATTCTGTAAAAAATAATCAAGACATAACAATAAAATAAACAAACACCGAGTATCCAGTTCAAATGTGAGAAGCAAATTATTACATGTTACAACTTACCCCACAAAATTGTTACAACTTGCCCTGCAGTATAATTTTTGACAAACATTTTAATTTACAAAAATCAACTTAATTTAGAGAAAAAAAAATATATATATCAGTAAACTGCAATAAAATATGCTCCGATTAGAATTAAATTAGTTTTAAAAATTTTTAAGACGCTTTCAAAAGCAAAAAATAAAAAAATATATATATTTTATAATAACTGCTAGATATAAAGCCTATATTTACGCCCACCCGATGTAAAGTCCGATGAGACACTAACAGGTCTCATTTGAAAGAGCGCGTAATATAGGATGAAAAAAAAATAGAGACTTGTAAAACAAACTTTCGTATTCTAGGCAAAAAAAGAGTGTTACAACTTACCCCTGTTACAACTAGCCCCTCGCTACACTACAATAGTAGTTGTTGAGACATAGCATATAAAACATAACATATAAAAGTAAACAAATAGCAATGAATTCAAACTTGATGTTTAGCAGAACATTGCCACAGCAATTAAATACTTATCGCCAAGGCGAATACATGTGCATAAAAATGCATAAATTGCACAATAGTGCAATGAACTTGCGCTAGCTGAGTAGCTGTTCTTTGCACTGTTCTTTGCATTGTTTTTTTTGTATTTTAATTTATATTTTCAATTTATGCTTAAAGTATGTTAATGTGTATATGTATGTATTAATCTATATAATAATGAATCTGTATTAATTGTATTAAATCTAAGTGTATAAATAGTAGGCAAGAGCAATTAATATATCGAGTATTAATATTAAGGCCAAACAAATCGGTGTTTTTAATTGTACTCAAACAGTATATTTGGTTTATGCGCTAATTATACAATCAACGATTGTATAAGAACAGGCACATTGAGTCGTGTTCTAAACAAAACAAAACAAAAGCATATTGTTCATTTTGGTGACCCCGACGTGATATCCTGGTTCATGTTCCAGTGATATCATCACACCATCATAACGTGTCCATCATAACGTCATCATAACGTGCCCAGTAACCAGCAGACGACATTATAACGTGTCCTGTAGCCAGCAGACGACATCATAACGTGTCCTGTAACCAGCAGACGATATCATAACGTGTCCTCTAACCAGCAGACGACATCATAACGAGTCCTGTAACCAGCAGACGACATCAAACAGACGTCATCAGACGCATCCTGTTTACATAAAAAAAAATATATATCAATTTAATCTTCAAAAAGAACAAGATACATCATCATCATGGGCATTGATGACCTATCATTAAAACAAGATGAACTTGCAGTGGCTATACAAAAAACAATAGCGAACTACAAGAAGGCGCCGCGTGATCGCCGGTCAGCAGAGTTTATCGCCTCAAAGTCCAGGGAGCTGGATAGCTTGTGGGTACAAATCGAAAAACTTGACAACGTCACCCGCGACCAACATGGCAAGGAAGTTAACCACCCGTATTTTGTGAAGGATATACTCAGCGCCATTCGTTTGAAATACCGAGAAGCACGAGACGAGATGGACAAAGCAGAAGAAGCCATCAAACTTGTCCAGGCCACATCAACATTAAAGACGCCTCATTAAGCACGGTCGCCTCAACCAGTCACTCGACAAATCGAAACAAACACCATGGCAACGGCCACCGGAAGTATATCAAGTCAGCTATGCTCATTAATTAACAAACAAAAAAGGTCAATTGATGCAGCTACTAAACTGCTTAACCAAGTGCTTAATAGTGTGACACAACAAACGTCGCAATATTATGCAATGCAGGCGAAGACAGTAGAAAGGCATTGGAAATTCGCCCAGGACCTACACCAAAAAATTTGTTTATCGGATGAACCCAGCACTTACGATTATGAGGGTTTTACGCAGATTGAGCAAACAATCACTTCAAAAATCTTGCAACTTCAGAACATGGCCCAAGAACCAGTACCTACAACTAATCAAGCCCCTGCTACAGCAATCAACAGGCAAACAGCAAACATTATCACATCATGACTGAAACTGCCCAAAGTTGAACCTCCAAAATTCGATGGCAGCTACCACAAGTGGAGGCAGTTCCATGATCTATTTATTGAATTGGTCGACAAGCAACCAATTCCGGCTTGTCAAAAGATGTGGTTCTTGAAATACAGTCTCTCCGGTCAGGCGGAAGTACTAATTCGGCACTTCACAGCATCGGCAAGCGGTTACGAGCCCGCTTGGGCGGTGGTCAAAGATCGATACGAGAACCCACGGCTGCTTATAAACGCAACATTAAGCAGACTGCTCCCCCAAACAACTGCAATCAAACTCCTCCACGACACCCCCAAGGAATGTATCATGACCCTACAAGGCCTCCGGAGTAGACACCGTCAGCTGGGTCCCTATTCTCATGTACAGTCTTACCCAAAACCTGCACAAAACCATTCAAGCATTGTGGGTGCAATCTTTAAAACGGCCCAAGGAGATACTATCCCTAGACGAACGAATTCTTGAAATTCCTTGAACTTAGGTTCCAGTCATTGGAAGCTCTAGGAGGAAGACCCAACAAAGATGTGGCAGAACAAGGCCGACGAAAAACTTATCAAGCGCTAAGTATCTCAGGGGCATCAGATTCAACATGCATTTCATGTAACCAACATCATGCTCTGTTCCAGTGTCAAGAATTTATCAAGTTGACACCAAGTCAGCGCTAAAACGCAGTTCAAAAGGCAAAGCACTGCGTAAACTGTTTGAAAGGTGGGCACAATGCCAAATCTTGCGTGTCACGCACTTGCACAAAGTGCAATAAAAAACACAACATATTGGTTCACTTGAGAAGCTCGCAAGGCACGCAGACATCAAGCAATGTTTACCAGTTGCAGTCTCCGGAAACAACGCAAAGGGCTCCGGTATCACTTGCGGTTGTTCAAGATCAACCAATTAAATCAACCACTGTATTGCTTAGTACGATTTCGGTAACTATAATCGATAAGTGGGGACATCAAATTCATTGCCGAGCACTCTTAGACAACGGGTCGCAAGCCAACTTCATAACCAGGCGGCTTGTGAACAAGCTCGGAATAAAGAAGAATCAGTGCATCATTGGAATGGAAGGTATTCAGCAAGAGAATTGAAGCTCACATTTTACCAGAGATTGTTTCCAATCAACCATCAAGCAGCATAAACATATGCAATTGGAACATTCCAAGCAATCTGCAATTAGCTGACCCCAATTTCTATGAATCTAAAGGCATCGATTTACTAATTGGAGCAGGAGTTTTCTATTCGACATTATGCGTTGGACAAATACCACTAGGAGAAGGACAACCGGTGCTGCAAAATACTCTTTTCGGCTGGATAGTGGGGGGTGAGTACACCAATCAAGATTCATCCACCACAGCTAGCACTTGTGGCATCTGCACCACAGATGAGTCATTCAACGAGACAATGGAAAAATTCTGGCGACTGGAAGAATATGATTCACGTGTGGCCAACCTAACTGCGGCTGAACGACGTTGTGAAGAAGAGTTCCTTCAAAACACTCATCAACTTACAGATGGTCGATTTGTGGTAAAGTTACCATTTCAGCATAATCCAAATCAACTCGGTGAATCCAAAGACATAGCTTTGCAACGTTTCACAGCAATTGAACGCAAGCTTGTTAAAAACCCTGAGTTTAAGTATCAATGTCCCACACTACTTCCTTCCACACCATGCAGTACTCAAGCCAGATAGCTCAACAACTAAACTAAGGGTTGTATTCGATGCTTCAGCAAAAACATCAACCAACTAATCATTAAACGAAGTACTAGCTACAGGGCCAGCCATACAAGAACACGTCGCCACAACGCTACTACGCTTTCGTCTCCCTCGATTTGTCTTTATAGCTGACATCGACAAAATGTACCGACAGGTATGGGTGCACAATGATCACCAGCAATACCAACTTATTTGGTGGAGAGAAGATCCATCACACCCAATGAAGTTTTATAAGCTCACCACAATAACTTATGGCACCACCTCTGCACCATACTTGGCTATGCGCACTTTGCAAGCACAAGCTGATAAGCAAGCTAAAAAGTATCCGTTGGCTGCTGAAGTAGTGAAATCAAATTTCTATGTCGATGATGTTTTGAACGGCTCCGACCAAATTACTATTGCACTTGAAATGCAACGGCAATAACGGAAAATGTTGGGCTCCGCAGGATTCAATCTACGAAAGTGGTGCGCAAACCACCCAAAATAACTACAGGATATTCCACCCAAGGACCAAAAAGTTACTCTTGACTTCGACAATACCCGCAGTGAGAGCATTAACACAATGGGGCTCACATGGAATCTCGAATTGACTCGACACCAGTCGACTAAAGCAACAACAACAATATTATCTGCTGATATATGGAAGAAGCACTGACATATATTGTTAAGAACATGCAACGGGAAGAATTTGCTAACGATATTCAACAATTAACTCGCTATTCCAGTGTAAGCAACAACAGCTCAATCAACTCTCCGACACCTTTCCTAGATGATAAGGGCATGTTAAGAGTGGGGGGACGTTTGGAGTCATCCAATTTAAGTTATGATGCCAGACATCCGATGCTTCTACCATACAACAACATAGTAACAAAACTATTATTAAACGATTTGCACAAGGAACACCTACATGCTGGTCCTCAAACACTGATGTCTATTACGAGACATACATTTTGGCCTCTCAAATTGAAAAGTTTAGCTCGTTCCGTTACTCAACACTGTGTTCAATGCACTAGAGCGAAACCAAAGCTATTGCAACAAATGATGGGCAATCTACCCGCTCAAAGAGTACAACCTGCAAGAACATTCGTCACCTCTGGTGGTCTTATTTGGACACACTTCAAAATTCGAGGAAAACCACCTGCGAAAGGCATATGTAGCCGTATTCTGCTGCTTCGCCACAAACACGGTTCATATGGAATTGGTTTGCGATCTAACAACTGAGGCTTTTATAGGAGCACTCAGACGTTTTATGGCTCGTCGTGGGCATTGCAACACTCTACTGCGATAATGCTACAAACTTCGTTGGAGCCAGAAACCAACTGCAAGAGCTACAATCGATTATCCACGATGACAACTCCCAACGAAAATTGAATGCAACACAAAGGGAATCAGCTTTGAATTCATCTTTGAATCCGACCAGATGGAATTTGGTTATGCAACTCAAGGCAGAATTTTGGAGGAGATGGTCCAATGAGTATCTTCACAATTTACAACATCGATACAAATGGCATGAATCCAGAAACGTCAAACCAGGCACAATGGTGATAATTAAAGATGACAACTTGCCCCCTTGAAATGGCCTCTAGGTAGAATTTCAAAGATGATACGAGGTCACGACGGTCTAGTTCGAGTCGCCGACGTGCGCACATCAACTGGCATATCACGGAGAGCAATCTACAAGCTAGCACCACTTCCAGTAGATGAAGAAGATACAGACGACAAGGACGTCGCAACAGCTTCATCTAGAACGCCCTCGGATTCGACCACAAACAAACCTGAAGTACCATCCAAAAGGATGCGACTGCCACAATTGGCTCTCAATAACATAGTACTAATAACTTTGTTTATACTACCAGTAATACTGGGTAGTCCGATTGAGATTACACAGTTAAACAAAAGTTCCGGCATACACTTCGAGGCCATAGGAAACATAAAATTAGTAACAAAGGAATGGAATTTAATTGTTTTCTACGATATGGCTCCATTTCGAGCTGAATTACAGAGCCTGACAAATGGAACAAGTTTTCTAAGCCAATTATGTGATCAAATTCATAAGAGACCTACCTGCACAATCCTAGTCGACCAATTCATGCAAGCACAAGAGGAACTCAAGCAAGAAAATAGTCTCTTCTATACAAAGAAAAGGCACGCAAGAGGTGCGGTAGATCTTATTGGCAATATTGGCCATTCGTTGTTTGGAATTCTGGATTCTGAATATGCCAATAAAATGT
Source organism: Tetanocera ferruginea (assembly GCA_958299015.1). NCBI lineage: Eukaryota > Metazoa > Arthropoda > Insecta > Diptera > Sciomyzidae > Tetanocera > Tetanocera ferruginea. The sequence continues at coordinate 70,793,933 of OY282641.1, read as the reverse complement.
CTCAGACCATTGACAAAGTACATTCTAATGGAGAACATGTACGGAGCTTGCTGAGAACACAAACATCAATAATGAATTCAACGATCATTATAATGAAACAGCATCAGAACGGGACCAAGATCAAATAAGGATTGATCGAGCATCAAATTGAAGAAATTGCTATCCGAATCAATACCACATCAGAAAAAAAAGCTCATGATAGGAAATATAGACTGTTATTGTCATTAGCAGTTCAAATGACATTAACACTATCAAATCTACAACGAATTCAATCATCATTGTTAGATGTTTTTATTGACACTCATCTTGGTCAACAATACGATGATAACAATAAAACCAACAACTAGTCTCATGGCAGTCAACTAACATCGTGATCGATATTTTCCTACATCATCCACAACACTTAAACAATGTAGTCAAGTCAAAGAAGACGCATTTTTATGCGCCAATATTTATTCTATTTCTAACAAAGGTGCGGGTGAGCAGTCATGTGAAATGAATTTACTCAACAACGAGACCATTACTAACTGCGAATTCATTAGAACCAGCTCCAAGGAAGCCTGGATTCAAATGGAACATGCAAATCAATGGATCTTTGCCGTATCATCTACACGAATGTCAGCAGTATGCAGCAACGAAGTTTTTCAAGTGGCCCTAACAAGATCTAAGCCTGCAACCAGACTGTACTCTTAAAAATGATTTCATTCCCATACAAGGACACTTCAAAGTCACCAGCTACACGCATTTGTCATATACAGAATTTGGCCTCATGGCAGAGCTAGACAGTCCTAACAACATTGAACCATTTCTTCTGGACGTCAAGGAAACAGCAATGGAAGATAAAATCAGCCAATTGACGGCTCTCCAGAATGAGATAGCGAATCTACGCATCGACAATCCGAACAACATTCGACCACATGATATCCATCAATACGTAGTAAGCTTTTCTTGTATCTTCATCATCATGTGCATTATATCTTGGCCTGTATGGAAGCGAATAAAAAATCTCCGCAACATCGATCCAGCAACCCCACAACCAGCTCCAAGAGCTATCATCAACGCGCCCGGTATGATCACGAACCAGAACTTGAAATTATAAAAACATATGGACGATAAGGTTGATGGACACACGCTCAACGCCGGGGAATATATTGAGACATAGCATATAAAACATAACATATAAAAGTAAACAAATAGCAATGAACTCAAACTTGATGTTTAGCAGAACATTGCCACAACAATTTAATACTAATCGCAAAGGCCAATGCGCTACCTGAGTAGCTGTTCATTGTTTTCTATATGTTGTCAGCAATTTGCATTGTTTTTTGTATTTTGAATTTATATTTCCAATTTATGCTTAAAGTATGTTAATGTGTATATGTATCTATTAATGTATATAATAATGTATCTGTATTAATTGTATTAAATCCAAGTGTGTAAATAGTAGGTTAGAGCTTAATTGTTCGAGTATTATTATTAAGGCCAAACAAATCGGTGTTTTTAATTGTACTTAAACAGTTTAATTGGTTTATTGGCAAAATCTGGGTTAAAACTTTTCAAAAGTATCACGTTTCTGCTAGTGTTGATGTTTTTAATGTAGTTTTCTCAGTGTAGTTGGTTTTTTCTTGGATAAGGCATTTAAATGTGGTGATGGTGGTGTCCAGTGTTGGACAAAATTAAATTTGGAAATTAAAAATTTAGAAAGAAAAAACCTTAATAAATAGAAGAAATTTTAACTTGAAATAAACATAATTTTTTTTTTTGCTAGAAATGGCAACAAAAAGTTATTATGCAAATCCTCGTGTACACCGTGTGGTTTCCTAAGACAGTTAAAATGCTCATTTGTTATGAGGCTGTTTAGATTCGTCATTAAAATTCCGCATTTCCATGACCTTCGTGTCCACACGTTAGAATGGGCATGCCTGTTTCTTTTTCATTATAGAAAGTGAAACTATGGAATGAAACATTTATTAACAACTCATAGACAAAGAAAACCAATTTAAAAAACAAAAACATGAAAATGAAAACAATTGCTTGCCTTCAGCTAAGCGCTAGCTACAATTATTTTCAAATTATGCCCTTGAAGACCTTTGCTTTCAGAGTATTAGAAAACACAATTAAATTAAGCCACAAAAAAGTATAGACAAACTATTTAAATTATGTTTTATTGCTTGAATTAGGGCAACATTTAGCTGATCTAGCAATTTAGCTGATCTTGAGCGTTGTTTAAAGCTTTTCGGTACCGGACAAAATAAATTAATAATTTCCAGCTGCAGTTTTGCTAAAACTACCACTGTATTTAAATTTATGACGCGCGCCCGTTCGTGCTGATATTTTGAATTATTTTATACACAAAAATTTGGCGAACGAATGTTTTTGTTTATTTTTTAATTTGTCAAACTGAAACGAAATGAAATTGAAAACGGCATGAAATTTCCAATTTTTAAGTTTGTGGACGGCATTTCGGCTCAAAATCTTTCATCTCATTTTAACCACCCAATTCTTATCCGTTCTCGCTCACACTTTTTATCATGGGCATGACGGTCTAAACAGGCACTATAGATTTGAAGTAGAGAACAACACACAATGAACAACATTCCACACTTGTTTCTCTTGATTTCACTTTCTCTCCTACTTATCTATCTCCCCATTTCCGAACCAAGGCAGACTTGACTGAATGGGTTTGACACCTGAAATCCTTGTTTCAAAGCTAAAAAAAAAAAAATCACACCCTCTATTTTGCGAATTTTTTCCTTAGGACTTTTTTAAAAAAATAATTTTTTGGAAACGTACACACCTACAGCAAAACTGATTCCAGAAATGAAATCCATGCACCTGATTCAACCTTAATACGGTCTTACATGTAAACGGTTTTATACAAAAATTTGCCGTAAAAAATTCCTAAAAAAAAAAAAATCACAAAATTCAAGGTAAATCTTATCGTTGGTGCGTGAGTATTTTGGACCATATGACTTCTATGACTTTGCTCTGTCTGCTGGACTTCTCTACGGCTTTTGATAAAGTTAATCATCAATACTTGTGCCATAAGCTTAAGACTTTGTTCGGGTTCTGTTATAGTGCTAAGGGCCCAAAAGTCAATGTTGATCAACTGTCTTCTCAGTATAGATAAGTTCTAAGTGGAGTTCCACAAGGCTCTATATTTGGTTCTCTATTGTTTTCAATGTTTATAAATGATATTTTCTCTGTGTGCAAACATGCATCTGTTCATGCCTATGTTGATGATGTACGGCTATATCTATCACGTCAAACAGCTATATATATATATTCTTGAAGATCTTTGCTGTTGAATGAATGGAGCTCAGCAGTATTAGGGAGTGGGTCAGTAGCAATGGTCTTCAACTGAATGCATCAAAGTCGTATTTTCTTCCTATTTGTAGAATTCTTTTGTAGAATTCTTCCTATTTAAGAATAAAAATTGTTTAAATGATGTCCCAGATTTGTTTATTGGAACAAATAAACTTACTGTTGTGTCTTAAATTGTAACTCCCAGTTTCCATATTAATTCGCCTTTATCATGTGTTGATCATGATAACAACATAGTCAAAAAAGTTTATTATGTACTATGTAATTTGAGAATGTTAGCTTCTGTTTACGTAAAGCGTAAGTTAGTGATACAATTGTCCCTACCATTAATAATGTACTCAGAAATAGTATACAGTAAACACGACTCATCCTCCCAGTTAAGCTTCAAATTGCTTTTAATTATGGTACACGCTATGTGTATGGCTTAAAAATTTTGACCATTTGTCTAGTTTCAGAAAAACGCTATACTTGGATAAAATTAAAATGCATACTTGAATTCAAGAAACTGTATATATTTGCATAAACACATTCATGTCAAAATACCGTCAAAAAGTCATATTTTCATTGTACCTAGGCATATCTCGCTGAACTCCTCTCAGTTGTTTTGCATTAACGCCATTAGACTTTGGAATGCACTGCCTCGATGGATAAGAGTTATCACCAAGAGAGAAATTTTTAGGCAATCTTTTTTTTTCTCTTCTCCCTAGCATTTGAATTTTCTTTAACTTTATTATCTCTTTCTTCTGAGCTTTCTGTTATTTCTTTTAATCTACAAACATAGAATCTTTATACATTTCCTATATTTTATCACCACTGTAACCAATTTTATACTTTGTAATTTGAATTTAATTTGCTAATCAATTTGTTTAACTCTTAAGTTAGTTGTTATAATTAAATTATCTTCTTATATATAAAATCAAATGTTTGTCCTTCTGTCTGTCTGTCTGTTCCTTATAGGCCCGCGCACCGCTTATCCGAATGAGCTGAAATTTGAACACCGAGTACCTTTCATAAGGAGAAAGAACATAGGGGGTGTAAAAAATGGGCGCAAGTCTGTGGGCGTGGCACTCTATAATAACTTCTAAACACCTGGACCGATTTCAATGAAATTTGGCATGAAGGTTCAACTGCTCCCACAATAAAACATAGACTATAAAAAATTCCAAAGACTTCCGCAAGGGGGCGCTTTAAGTAGTGCATTTTTAAGACTCAATAACTCCTAAACTCCTGCACCGATTTCAATGAAATTTGGTATGAAGGTTCAACTGCACTCAAGATAAAGCATAGATAAAAAAGTGGGCGGAAGTATGTGGGCGTGGCACTATATAATAACTCCTAAACACTTGAACCGATTTCAATGAAATTTGGTATGAACGTTCAACTGCGCCCAACCTAACATAGGCTATTAAAAATTTCAAAGAATTTCACAAGAAAGCTCTTTAAGTGGTGTTTTGTTAAGACTCAATTACTCCTACCTGACCCTGCAACAGAATTGAGGCTATTTAAATTTCAGAAAACTTCCATGAGAGAGCGCTTTATTCAACCAACTACGTCTGGCTTATTCACGTCAAAACGGATGAACCGATTTTGATGAAACTTGGTAAGCATTTGCATCTGTTACTGAAAATTCTTTCGACAAAAATCAAGGAATGCGCCGAAGGCAAACTAAGTCAAGAACCAAAGACTAACGAGTAAAAAAAAGTTCAACGAATATGAGCAGAAGCTATGTAAAGAACAAAAATCAACCGAACAGTATCGACTAAAACCGAAGTTAAAACCGAACGAAGACAATTCAAAATCGAATCGATGCCAAAAGGACTTTTTAAAGTTGGAATTTTTTTTTGAGATAAAAATGCATAGTAATTTTTTTGAGATAAAAATGCATATTATATGCATGCTAAGAAAAACTTTAAACGCATTTTTTACGAAATGGCTTTTTTCAAACTGGGTGACCATTTTCCTCAGAAACCAGACGTCAGATCGAGACGTTGAAGATATCATTTTTTTTGTTATCGTATCCGGCAGGTACAGTTTTATGGAAATTTGGCCAAACATTTTCGACGGAATGAGGGGCAAAACCCCAAAAAACTATCATTTTAAATTATTTAAAAAATTTAATTGATAATATAAAAAAAGTTAAAATAGGAGCAGTTTTAAAAATCGCCCTTTTTCTGGTTCGAGACACAACCCCGAGTAACACCGGGTAACATCCGCTAGTTATCTAATATAATAATTTAATTGCATGTAGTAGAGGAGAGTCAGATGAAAATTTTAAGGTATAATATGTGCCAATAGCATAATTGATATGTCTGTAATGACCGCAAACAGGTAAAATAAAATCACTATTTTCGTTCTTTTATAAACATATTTTATGTTTGAAGCCCTATATCTCGAAATAATTATATCGGAGAGAAAAAGTGAAAACTATTACAATAATAATGTGATAAAGAATATTATTATGTGATAAAGACTATTATTACAATAATTTCAAGTAATACATGTCTAAAGAAAAGTCATAATTCACTAACTTTTTTAACATCAATGCCAAAACCGTTTTTTTTTATATTTTATTGCAGTTAAATTATGGGAGACAAGGGGGCGATCTTCACATGGCAACGTGTCTGATTGCCTCAACTTGGCGAGGCCAGCATTATCCATGTCGAAATCGTCTCAAGTCGACTCAAAACTCCAAGCGGTGTCTCCTGGAAACGGCAAACCAGCACCCGTTAAGTTGTCGGCTAATTTGAGCGGCGATGTCTCCTCTAGACAATAAATTTGAAAGGTCTCTACAAGACCTTAAAAATGGAATGTGCGTAGGATTTGGGTCCCAACAACATTACTAATTTCCCAATGAAAACCAAAACAGCCTCGGATATGAACCCCTACTACGACCAACGCAAACGAAAAACGGACAATGATTTCCGGATATGCACCTGGAATGTCCGAACCCTTTATAGGGAAGAGGCCGCTGTCTAACTCGCGAAGCCCTCGAATAAATAAAGGCTGACATCACCGCCATCCAGGAGATGCGATGGAAAGGACTATGCTGCTCTAAGAGATCAGACTTCGATATCTACAGCTGCCTCGCGGAGAATCGCGAATTTGGATGCGGATTCGTCGGAAACTACGCCATCTTGTTTCCTGGTTCACACCTATGAACGAAAGGCAGGCAACATTCCGCATCAGACGAAATTGTTCCACATAAGTCTAATTTGCGCAAATGCCCCGACGGAGGAAAAGGACGATGCTGTCAAGGACACCTTCTACGCGAGCCTAGAGAACGTGTATGATCGGTGCCCGGCCCATGACGTGAAAATAGTTCTCGGCGATTTAAACGCGAATGTCGGAAAAGAAGGCATCTTTGGCTCCACTGTCGGTCAGTTAAGTCTCCACGAGACCACTTCGAATAACGGTCTAAGACTGATCGACTTCGCCGCGGCGTGAAACATGGTAGTTAGTAGCACCAGATTCCAACACCCCGATATCCAAAAGGCAACCTGGCTGTCCCCGGATCAAAAAACGCGAAACCAAATTGATCATGTTGTGATCGACGGAAGGCAGGCTTCAAGTGTACTGGATGTGCGCACATTTCGGGGGGTCAATATTGACTCCGACCATTATCTTGTTGCAGCCAAGATCCGCATGCGATTGTGCAATGCGAAGAATGTACGCACAGGTGTGCAACGAAAGCTTGATGTCGATAAGCTGCTATCACAACGGACCGCCGAGGCCTACTCCGCTCAACTCTCGGTTAAGCTCAACCAACCTTACTCTTGCCTCGACGACGCTGGCGGACTTTGGGCGCATATCTCCCACTCCATGCGCACTGCTGCTGAAGAAGTCATTGGTTTTCTGCGCCCGCAACCTCACAACCAATGGTATGACCAGGAGTGTCGCGACGCGACAGCAGCAGAATACGCCACATATAAAAAGATGCTGCAGTCAGCTGGAACGCGAGCCATGCACGAAAACTATCGCGATAAGAGGAAGGAAGAGAGATGCCTTTTCAGACGTAAAAAAAGAGCGAATCCTTCAATCAACACGTTGCAGATCTTCATGCAGTATTCCAGCATCTTCTCAAAAACGGTTTCAGAGTGAATCGTAATAAGTGTAAATTTCTTTGCCCAGAATTAACTTACCTTGGACATGTTTTAACTAAAGATGGCATTCAAGTAGATAAAAATAAAACACAAGCCATTTTAAAAATGACAGAGCCAAGAAACATCAAACAAGTGCTTTCCTTTTTGCAAACATGCTCATGGTATCGCCGCTTCATTTCAAATTTCGCAAAAATTAGCATGCCTCTCAGTTATTTAACTAAAAAAAACATTCCGTGGTTTTGGAAAGAAGAACAACAGCAAGCTTTTGACAAACTAAAACAACTATTAACTACTCCACCAGTACTAAAACAAGCCGATGAGAATGAACCATTCTTGATGAAGACGGATGCTAGTGGGTACGCCATAAGGGCAGTTCTAGTGCAGGGGGAGGGAGATATGGAACATCCTATTGAGTACGCAAGCCGATTATTAACTAATGCTGAAAGGAATTACTCGACAATTGAGCGCGAAGCTCTTGCAATTGTGTGGGCGGTAAACAAATTCCGAGGCTTATTTGAAGGCTCAAAACTGATTTTACTCACGGATCATCAACCCTTCAAGTGGCTTATGAATTTGAAATCACCTACAGGCAGGCTAGCCAGATGGGCCTTACAACTACAACCATTTGATATCGAAATCAAATATATAAAAGGAAAACTAAATAATGTAGCCGATACTTTGTCCAGAATTCCAATATCTTTCGAGTCATATATGTTTGAAATTGATATACCAACCAAATCTACCAGAGATATCCGAACTGCACAAATGAGCGATGAAGACCTTGCAAGCATTATAATTACTCTTGAATCCATGGAAAGCACTGATGCAGAAATAGCTAAGAAGTATTCACTAGCGGGGTATTTAATAAATAATGGTGTTTTGTATCGTTACGCTAACTCAGAAAAAGACTCAGCCCAAATGGAAGTCCCAAATAAAGAGCGTACAGAAATAATAAAAGAATTTCACAGTGCTGATATTGCTGGTCATTATGGAATAGAAAAAACTAAAATCAAAATTATGGAGCATCTTACTGGCCAAAGATGTCAAAGGACATTCAACAATTTGTTAAAAATTGCGATAAATGCCAACGGTATAAACCTACAAATTTAAAGCCAGCAGGTCTTTTCCAATCGAGTCCAAACAATCAACGTTTTGAAGTATTAGCCTTGGATCTCTTCGGTAAATTTTTTTCAAGGAGAGCCTAATCAAAATTTTATTGAGACACCTTCACTGCCACCGAATGGCTTTTCATCCATATCAACTATGCCATTGCAATAGCCAACCAACACCAGCGCGTTGTTAGATGTTTCCATGAACAGCTCGAAGGCAATAAAACCTATAAGCAAGCAGACCGAAACACGCACTGCCGATGGCAAACGTCGTATTACACCAGTTTTTATACCGCTTCATCAGGAAGTGAGGTGGGTGCCGCTTTTGGTTTTTGAAGCTATTTACAAATAGTTTGAATTATGACATTGCAGCAACGCAACATCACATTTATCCAGCTCCTCGCGTCAAATTAGAACTGTTAGAGAAATGGTTGTTCTCACTACGCCGACTGTTGGCAACGTGATTAAAGAAATCGGTGCTACTTCAGCAGCCGCAGCTGCAGCTAAGTCATTAATAACTGAAGTGGAAAACGCATAAATATATCTTTTAATATTTTTCTCTTTTTTTTTTGTTTTTGTTTAATAAATATACAATTTTAGACGCCTGAATTCTCGTCTTCTAAAAGTAACCGACAGATCAAAACTGCCGCATGTCGATGGCAATGAAGTCAAATGATTTCGGCGGTTTTCGCAAAGAAACCAACGACGCAGAGTACACCAGCTACTGGACAGGCACACCATATCAAGCATCCTCATTCGCACCAAAACTGGATATTAATCAAGCCTCAAAATGTGAGTTCTACAAGGCAGTGCGTAATGTGCGTCTTCAAGTTCAAAATGGCAATGTAACAACTCCAACTTGCCTGCTGTGCAAGGTAACGGCTTATTGTGTTACTTTGGCTGCCAAATTATGGGATGTTTTCGTTGGTATGTTTCACTTTAAGTATAAAGAGATGCAATTTAATATTTTATGTTAAGGTTCGCCGGTAATCAATTGTAATCTATGCTCAAAGTATGCTATTACATGTAGCTTGGATGGTACACTACGTATATTCGATATGCCAACCAGTCAAGCCATGCTGCCGATAATCAGTTTGACAACTGCATCAGTGCAATGCGCATTTGTAAGATTTTCTTTTTAATTTATGTTCGTCGAACAAATTTTTTCAATCACACACATGTGTACAACAATTTTTACTCTAGTGCCGGCATGAAAAATATGTGTCATCACCAAATGTGGACTCCTACGTATTTGGGATATTGAAAAAGCTTGTGCCATTCTAGCCACAACATGTGCAGAAGTTTTTAGCAAATTCGGTCTAATCATGCAATTCACCATTACTGAGCACGGCATGCCATTCGTTGTATTTGGAAGTGGAAATTCGTATATATATTCGCCGCAAATGCAAAGCTGGCTCGTACTTTACACAAAGGATCCAATATTTCGCTATGGTTTGCGCACATCTATGCCCAAAGAGTTTAAAAAGAATTTCCATGCATATCCACTGTTAACGGTGCAAGGTACTGTGAAGAATTATGCCGCAAGTTTAAGTGATATGGAAATGTAAGAATGTTGGTTTTAATTATCATAAAGTTTTTATTTTGAAACAAATAAAATTTTAGAGATCCTAGTGAATGGCAGACGGCAGCTAAAGTTTTCTTCTTAGAAAACCAAATCAAACTGTGTGAAGCTGTCAAATCCGAGGACGAACTTAAGTATTGGTACTCTATGCTAGTTTATCAATTGGCTATCAATGGCAACGAAAAACCTCTTCGAATACTGTTGGACGATCTTTTGTGTCCTGCGCATGGCTATACACCTACAGAAGTTCTCGAGGAACGTAAAATATTAGTGAGTCATACAGACCTACTTTTTTCCGCATTATCGAAAAAACAATATGCGCATTTTTTATTTTAGTCAATTCCCAAAATTACATTGTTCGACAGAGCTTTGAAAATGCTTAAAACTCAAGCTAAGTGGCAACGCATTTACATGGAATACAATGCATTGTATTCGAATATGAAAAACTGATTTCTTTCGTATGATGAAGAGTAGTTGTAGTATTTTTGCTTATAATAGGTTAGGTAAGGTTGACACGGCTGTCTCTTATGAGACACACATAGGCCAATTAGGCCCGTTGTGATAACAGAGAGTTAATTATTTGCCTACTCTATTTCAACCAGTTGGAGCTATTAATAAAGCTTTGTAGTCTGAAGACCTGTCTGTAGTCTGTAGATTTTGAGAGACTGTCTAGGTCACTTTAAAACCAGTTCCCCAGAAAGAGGTGGCGTGGATGTGTTGTGGATTCTTCCTCCTCTTCACCTCTACATCTTCTCATCATCATCATCATTTTGGAAGATGTTTAATGTTCGGGCGTGGTTACCTAATAAGCAGTGCCCAGTTAGGACACCGATAACAGTATTTATTTGATCCCTTCGGAGAGAGATTAGTTCTTCGAGCGTTTCAAGCTCAGAGTTGGCCAAACCTGACGCGCCGTGTTGCATTTGTATCCCGTAGACCACCATATGTTGGTTCTTTTAAGGGAAAGCTTATTTGTGAGTAGTTTACATGTTGCAAGAGGTATACCAATTCTTTCCTTTTCTCTCACTAAGGTTTTGGTAGTACCATTTCGAGCTAGTTCATCTGCTTTGCAGCTTCTTGGAAAGTCTCTATGCCCGAGGATCCAGCATAGGAAGATTTTTAGCTGCTCTGCCATCTCATTTAGAGATCTGCGGCAGCTTAGGACTGTCTTTTATGTTATTTGAACAGATTCCAGGGCTTTCAAAGCGGCTTGACTATCAGATAAAATGCAAATATCCTTAGCTAATATTTCATTCATCTGAAGCCAAGTAACAGCTTCATGTATAGCAGTGACTTCCGCTTGGAAGACACTGCAGTGGTCAGGGAGCCTGTTAAGTATTTCGGAATAGACTCCTCCCCCCACTTTGCCATAGGAATTTGCCATAGGAATGGAGGGAATGGATACATCAAACTTTTTGTGGAAGAAAAGTTTTTGCGTGATGTAGTCTACGGTTTTGGGTATTTGAGGAAAGAGTTCCCTAACGCTTGAGTGTCCTATTGTACCTCCCCCCATTTAGAAGTGGTTTCCATTCGCATCGCTGTGTTACCAGCCATCTGTTTTGTTAGGATATCAAGTGGTATAAAGTGGAGCATTGTGTCGAGTGCGTCTGTAGGAGTGGTTCTCAATGCTCCGCTAATGCACAGCTCTGCTGAGCTTTGAACTTTGCGAAGTATGTTGAGGTGTGTTTGTTTGTCAAAAACTATCGTCAAAAACTATCGCCCGATAAACTTTGGCGGCTAATTTGAGCACCGATGTCTCCTCTAGACTATAAACTTGAGGGGTCTCTTCAAGACCTTAAAAATGGAATGTGCGTATGGTTTGGGTCCCAACCACATTATAACTTCCCAATGAAAACTAAATCAGTCTTGGATATGAACCCCAACTACGTTAACGACCACCGCAAACGAAAAACGGATAAAGATTTACGGATATGCACCTGGAATGTACAGACCCTTTCTAGGGAAAGTGCCACTGTCCAACTGGCGGAAGCCCTCGAAAAAATAAAGGCTGACACCACCGCCATCCAGGAGATGCGATGGAAAGGACAAGGCTGCTCTAAGAGAGCAGACTGCGATATCTACTACAGCTCCCATGCGAAGAAGCGCGAATTTGGATGCGGATTCGTCGTAAGTCGGAAACTACGCCATCTTGTTTCCCGGTTCACACCTATGAGCGAAAGGCTGGCGACAATCCGCATCAAGGCGAAATTCTTCTACATCAGCCTAATTTGCGCACATGCCCAGACGGAGGAAAAGGATAAGCTGTCAAGGAAACCTTCTACGCGAGCCTAGAGGACGTGTATGATGCCCGGCCCATAACGTAAAAATAGTTTTCGGTGATTTTAACGCGAAGATCAGAAAAGAAGGCATCTTTGGCTCCACTGTCGGTCAGTTAAGTCTCCACGAGACCACTTTGAATAACGGTCTAAGACTGATCGACTTAGCCGCGGCGCGAATCATGGTAGTTAGTAGCACCAGATTCCAACACCTCGATATCCAAAAGGCAACCTGGCTGTCCCCGGATCAAAAACCGCGAACCAAATTGATCATGTTGTGATCGACGGAAGGCACGCTTCAATTGTACTGGATGTGCGCACATTTCGGGGGATCAATATTGACTCCGACCATTATCTTGTTGCAGCCAAGATCCGCATGCGATTGTGCAATGCGAAGAATGTACGCACAGGTGTGCAACGAAAGCTTGATGTCGATAAGCTGCTATCACAACGGACCGCCGAGGCCTACTCCGCTCAACTCTCGGTTAAGCTCAACCAACCTTACTCTTGCCTCGACGACGCTGGCGGACTTTGGGCGCATATATCCCACTCCATGCGCACTGCTGCTGAAGAAGTCATTTGTTTTCGGCACCCGCAACCACGCAACCAATGGTATGACCAGGAGTGTCGCGACGCGACAGCAGCAAAATACGCCGCATTTAAAAAGACACTGCAGTCAGCTGCAACGCGAGCCATGCACGAAAACTATCGCGATAAGAGGAAGGAAGAGAGATGCCTTTTCAGACGTAAAAAAAGGAAGCAGGAAAAGCGTTAGCGAGAAAAAATTGAAGTGTACCAGGGCAAGAAGGATGCCCGAAAATTCTACCAGCAGGTTAAGCGTCTAACCAAAGGTTTCAAGCCCGGAGCATCCACTTGTAGAGATGAAAATGGTGATGTGGTTACAGATACGCAGTGCGCATTGAGATTATGGAGACAGCATTTTTCCAATCTGCTTGCAGGCGACGATACCAACAATTCCGCCCTTGAAGAATGCAGTCTGACATCACCAAACGACAATGATGGAGTGGAAATTTCACCACCTAGTCATGACGAGGTTAAAGTTGCTATCCAGCGTTGTTTAAAACCGCCGGCGGTGAATTGTTAAGGTGCATGCATCAACTCATCAGCAAAATATGGCTAGCGGAAAGCATGCCCAACGATTGGAATCTCAGTGTGCGGAAGTGTTCTTTGTCGTATTCTCAACAGTCTAAGAAGTCCCGACGATCTGCGCCAACTACCGAGGTATCAGTCTTATTTCCATCGCATACAAGGTTCTTTCGAGTGAATTGAAGAGGTGTTTTGAATGAATAAAAGCAGGATCAATATTTATGTCCCTAAGGTGCCGATCTATATGGCAAAATCTAAAAATGGCTTTACGCCGTACTTTGAAAATAAAAAAAAGAGTTTCTTTTTGTTTAACCAAAAATTAACTAACTTTATTTAAATTATTCTCTGCTATATTAATCAAAAATACCAGTATTTTATTTTGCTGCTGCTTCCAAAACTCCTCCCATGTTTTCCAATGTAAGTAATAAAACTTTAGTTAACCAATAGATTGATCTATTGTGCAACATCTTTTTGTTAAAGAGTTCTTTTCATTTCTTTCATTCACACTAGTTCTAATAATAATTATGCTAAGCTTGCAAAGTCAATGCAGCAACATTGTTTGCGTCAGTCGCTATGTAATACAAATCGTTTGACCCAGTGCCGTTATGAATGAAAGAAAATGAACAAAACGAAAATTAGTTTATCAATTGCAATTCTATAAATTGTGCCGAATTTCAATTATACCGTAAGCTTGTTGTGCTGTGCCACTACACCCTTACCCTTAAGCGAAAAATTATTACTTGAAATAATTTTTAAAGATTGGAGAAGTTTAAAATTTTTTTTTGTTATTTGTTTAATTTTGCAATATGTATATAAGAGTTATATACTTATATAATATACCATAGTTGAAATATATTTTTTATGTTTTTATTTTTTTTTTGTTTGTCTTACAAAAGTTTTTTTTTAAATTTTTAATGTTTAACTATTAAAATATGTTTAACTTATATTTATGTTTTTCAGATGATTTTTATATATTATTTTTTTTTGTTTGTGTCCGTTTTTGATATATACACCATATATGTAGGGGCGTGTTGTCTTGCAACAATTTATATATGCTGTTAATTTCTACTAGTGAACATTAGATTTATTGTAATTTATAAAGTGCTATTTATGTATTTCTTTAAAATATTGTTGTGCAATAATTTATGTTTACCATTTATTTCTACTAGTGAATTTACATCTAATCTATCAATTATCTTATATGGTCCGTGATAGGGATTCTGTAATTTCCTTTTATTTTCTAAACCTACGAAAACTAAATCACCTATTTCTAATGTTGCTTCATTCTTATTTCTATCATACTCTATTTTTCTTTTATGTTTAACTGTTTTAATCACATCTCTAGCCCTATTGATAGATGTTTTTAACCTAAGTTTTAATTCATTAGTGTAATCTTCCAAATTAAAAATTTTGTCATGTTCATTTGTAATATCACTCGGAAGTGATGGTAGTTTACCAAATATTAGTTCATACGGTGAATATGATGTATCTACGTGAGGCGTAGTATTATACGCAAATGTGTAATAAGGGACCCATTTATCCCATTCTTGGTCATCTGCAAAAGATAATAAATATTCGTTCAGAACCCTATGATTTCTTTCTAGAGCTCCAATAGTCTGATGGTGGTATGGAGTCGAAAAAATTTGTCGCGTGTCTTTACATATCTTTGCCATTAATTCACTTTTAAATTCTGTACCGCAATCAGATTTAAGGGCCTTAAAACATCCGTATTTAAGTATGAACTGTTCAACAAGCGTGGTTGCAATTGTCTTAGCTTCTTTTGTTGCGATAGGATGTGCTATGGTGAATTTGGTAAGTTCGCATTGGATAGTTAAAATATATTGATTTCCATTCGACATTTTTAATGGACCTACTGTGTCTATAGATACAGTTCCGAAACTTGTTGTTGGTGTATTCGTTATTGTTAAACTCTCTTTGATAAGTCTATGTATTTTATTTCTGTGACACTTTTCGCAGTTATTTATATATTCTTTCACCATTTTGCTCATGTTCTTCTATATGTAGCGTTGTTTTAATTTCAAAATAGTTTTCCTGATTCCTAAATGTCTGCCTGTTCGAGTATTATGATATTCATCTATCAATTTGTATTGTTGAAGAGTACTATTTATATTTCGTGGAGCTCTGTGTATTATTATCTTAATTGGCGAGGATTTATTAATTGTTAATTCATTATATTCTTTCTTGAATGCATTCATATCGGTATTCTTAAATGTATAATCTTGATCACAAAGGGCTATTTCCTTTATCTGTGATTTATTTAAATAACAATGTAGTTTCTCCAACATCGTACCTAGGCGCGTCATCACTACATGTTATGTGCACAATATCTTTGTTCAATTTTATGGCGAGTTTACAATTCTTTTTCAATATAAATTTCAATTTATTTAAATACCTAACGTCATTGAAAGATGTACATTCCCAAATGTGGAGGTGATCAGTCCCCTTATGAGATAAGTCATTGCCTTCAATGCGCTCTTGGTGGGTACCCATATTCTTCATTATACTCGCATTATCGTTTTTTCTTACATCACTTGCATTATTATTTATTTTCTGTTTTGCCTTGCTCCTTGTTATTGCTAAAATCTCTTTCTCTCTACTTGTAGGAATCATATTTTTAAAATTTCGCTATCATATTTTATTCTAGACAATGCATCAGCGTTTGTGTTTATTTTACCTTGTTTGTACACAATTTCGAAATCATAATCTGACAGGTCTACTCGAATTCTTGTCATTTTTGACGATGGGTTTCTGTGAGAAAATAACGATACCAAAGGTCTATGGTCAGTGACCACTATAAACTTTCTACCAAAAAGATATGGTTTGAAGAAATTTATGCCCCAGTGTATGGCTAACAATTCCTTTTCGATTATTGGTTTATTTATATCGTGCTTCTGTAGCGATTTACTTGCATAAGATATCGGTAAATCGTGTCCGATTTGTCCTTGAGAGAGTACTGCACCTAAAGCAAAGTCGGATGCGTCCGTAGTTAGAATAAATGGTTTGTCAAAATTTGGATATTGAAGGACTGGTGGATGAATAAGTTTTTGTTTTAACTTGTTAAATGCTTTTTCGCATTCTTCTGACCATATAAAAGGTGTGCCTTTTTTCAAAAGTGAATTTAAACATTTCACTATGCTTGCATTATCCGGGACAAAACGTCTGTAATAGTTACAAAATGCAACAAATCTTCTTACTTCGCCTGCATTGTTTGGTTTAGGATATTTCAAAACTGCTTCGCACTTCGCAGGGTCTGTTTTTATGCCTTTATCGGTTATTAAATGTCCAAGATAAATCACTTCTGACTTGAG
Source organism: Tetanocera ferruginea (assembly GCA_958299015.1). Lineage (NCBI taxonomy): Eukaryota > Metazoa > Arthropoda > Insecta > Diptera > Sciomyzidae > Tetanocera > Tetanocera ferruginea. The sequence goes on along the minus strand of OY282641.1, from coordinate 70,777,106 downwards.
AAAATTACATTTATTTGCATTGAGTTTTAAATTATATTGCTGTAAACGGTCAAAGACTTTAATAAAGTTTTGGTTGTGGTGTTTTAACGAGCATCCGAAAACGATTATATCGTCGACGTATAGAAAAGCTTCGGAGTTTAAGCCGCTTAGCGCAATCGTAAGCATTCTCTGAAAACTGTTGGATGAGATTTTGAGACCAAAAGGCAAACGCTTGAATTGATAATGCCAATCTTGCGTTGAGAACGCGGTTAATGGTCTTGATTCTTGATCAAGCAGAATCTGGTGGAAAGAGCTGGTCATATCCAAAGTAGAAAAGTATTTAGCTCTCCCTAACATATCCAGTACATCCTCTAATCTCGTCAATGGGAATTTGTCATTGACTATTTTTTCGTTTAGCTTTCTGTAATCAACCACCAAACGCCAATTTTTGTTGTCATCATTGCTTTTTTTTTGTACCAGTAACAAAGGTGCGTTATAGGGGCTGACAGAAGGTTCAATAATGTTACTATCTAATAATCCTTTGACTTGATTTTTTATTTCGTTATATTGAGAATGCGGTAACCTATAGTTTTTAATATATACCGGTGTTGCACCTTTTAGAGATATCTGTTGCGTATAAAAGTTATTTGTCGAAATTTCTTCTTCTAAGTGAAAAATGTATTGATATTTTCTGAATATTTCTTTAAGTTCTGTTTCAGACTGCATGCTCACGTTCAATGCGGTCATTAGCTTTTCAAATCTTTCGTCATTATTTCTTTTCGTTTCATTACTAATTGTTTTCAATATCGTGTAATTGCTCAATTTTTCTGTTTTTGGACTTAAATCATTTATAATAATCTCTTCGTCATTTACGTTCAATACTTTGATGTGGCAAATGCCTTTTGATGGTGCTATGGAGTTGGCTAAAAAAACTCCCTTAGTTATTTCTTGGTTCAATATAACACTGTCTTCTTTTAAGTTTAACTTAATAGGCAAAATTACTTCTGATCGAGGCGGTATTCTGTAAACCTCTTTTGATTGTGGTTTCGTAAACAAAGGAACGATATATTCGTCATTTTTTAAGTTGATTTGTACTGTATGTTTCATAGTCAATCTTGCACATATAGTTCATCAAGAAATCTCTACCAATGATACCATCTGTTGTTATTGGAAAATCTTCATCTACAATGTGGAAATCGTTCATCGCTCTGTCCTTTCCAAGACGTAGTGATAACTTCGTTGTTCCTATAGTGTATAAATTTTCTTTCGCTATGCCGGTTAATCTGCATCTGTTTTCGTTATCTATATCAAGGTTGTTATTAATTATATTCTTACATATTGAGATATCTGCTCCTGTATTTATTAAAAATGTTAATTTATGTTTTGATTGCTCACACGAAAGTGTGATATAATTCGTCAAGTTTTGAGATAATACATATATTTTCCTTTCTATAGTTGGCCTTCCGGAAGTTCTTGTCCTTCCGGGCCGCTCTCGTTTCCCTGTTCATGTATGACTCGTACCTGCCGGTTATTGTGCCAATTAGTGTAATTACCGTTGTTCCTGTTATCATTGTTATTTCGTCTGATGTTGTAATTTGGGAGTCTTGTATTATTGTTATTGCCTCGGTAATTGCTATTTCTGTAGTTGTTGTTGTAACCTCTGTAACTGTTGTTTCTGTAGTTGTTATAATTACTGCGGTAAACATAGTTTGATCCGTTCGAACCCATGTTACTGGTTCTGTTACTATTGTCTCGGTGTCGTGAGCCTTGATTCCATAGTTGGTTGACTCGCCGGTTACCTTGTTCTTGTGTATTCCAATTTCTATATATTCTCATAACGTTCCTAGGATGAACACTATTTGTGTTCTCAATATCTAACGCAAGGTTTATTGCTTGACTTAATTTTGTTGGTTGTGCTGCGAAAATCGTCGATTTAAGATCCTCATTGAGATCATTTTTGAACGCTGTTAGTGCATAATTTTCATTCATTTGGGTTACCACGGCTTTCTGTTCCTTTGAAGCAGTTGCACCTAATTCACTTATCTGAAGTCTGTTCAATTCTGTCGTCAAGTTCATTATTCTGTCTTTATAAATAGAAACTGATAGGTTCCTTTGTACAAAATTTGATAATCGTGTGTGAATTTGCGCTGTAGTTAAATTGCTTCTATACGATTCGGCTAGTTGGTTTTTCAAATTATTGATATCGTTTATATCGTCTACAAATCCTAAAGTTGTTCTTACTGTTGGACCTAGTTTTACGCTTTAAACGAACTCTACTAATAGTTTTTTAGATTCGTCATTGTTTGTATTGTGTAGTATCTCCGTAATTTTCAGAAATGGTTCAAGTTCGTTGTAATGTCCGTTAAATATTGGTATTGCTTTTAAAGCAAGTTCTATGTTAAAGACTGCCATTTTATTAAAGTTATTGCAGACTTTTCTTTCACTATTTTCTAATTCTGTTTCAGATCCCGAACTTTCACTTCCTTGTCTTAATTTCAACAAATTATTCACTGCACTTGCTATTTGGTCAAATTTTTCTATGTCATCCTTGCTGGTAGAATTCTTTATAAGAGTTTCTCTGAGTTGCTAGTTGTTTTTTTGTTTTTTCTATTAATGATAATGAATATCTTCTATTTGGAGCTTTACGTAATTTTGATAGTATTTTCTGAGCTATTTCTAATTCCATTTATATAAAATTATTTATTTAAAATCATTTATTTGAATTATTTATGTAAACATTAATTTACAGATATAAACTACATATATACTTTAAATCGCATATTTCAAATTTGTTTTTGCCGATTCTAGTTTTACACTTTTCGCATCTTAAACAGTTATAATGAAAACTTTCGTTTTTATGTGACAAATATCTTATTTTACCTATGTCTACAATTTTTCTATCACATATGGTACAATATTTTTCAAATAGAATGCCGAAACATCCCTGATAAAGACAACCAGTAGCCCTTCCTGACATATTAATATTTTATAAACTTTATTTGGATAGTATTTTTTTTTGTTTTTTTATTTTATTTTTTTTAAAAAACTTTGTTTTTTATTTTTTTTTTATTTTACTAAACAGAATTATTTATGTTTCGTAGCATCTGTTTGCGTACGTAGTTCTTATAATACCTATTTATAATATATAGTATTGTAGCAAACATAAAAATAATACTAATAATTCCTACAATAGTTAAAAATCCGTTGTTTTCACCGCTGTTGCTGCCGCTGTTATTATGTTTATGACCTCCTTGTTGCTGAACCAGCCCATCTAAGACCCTTCTGTTCGGACCGTAGTTTTGCTTTTCTTCAGTTATCTGCTTTAATAAACGCTGCTTTTGGGCCAGGTCACTTACTAGTGGTAGAATTATATAGATCTCTCCTACCCGTTGACGAGCTACGACTCGTTTACCACCTCGTTTCTTTGGACTTCCGTTTGTAGATTGCGTGGTATTGGTTTGGCCTTGTAGTTGTAGCTTTCGTCGCTGCTGGCTTTCTTTGTATACTTCAATACTAATGGGCTTTGGTCCCGCAGTCTTAGGTGTCGGAACGTATACATGCACCGGTTGTTCGCTTTTTGATAACGCTTGTGGCACGTACTCTTCAAATTTTCTGGCGTTCTCTACTGCCTTTTCAAACAGCGCGTTGAAATCTTCCTCTGCGGACATTAGTTTTGCAGGCTGGAAATGGTCTGAATGAAGGATTGTGAGACAGGAACTTTGCAAGATTGGCGTTGGATTGTAGTTGCAGGAGTTGAAGGTGGCAGGATAGCAGGTCGCAGGATCGTAGGTCACAGGATCGCAGGTCGCAGGATCGCAGGCCACAGGATCGCAGGTCGCAGGATCGCCATGAAGAGGCGTTTTGAATGAAGCAGGATCGATATTTATGTCCCTAAGGTGCCGATCTATATGGCAAAATCTAAAAATGGCTTTACGCCGTACTTTGAAAATAAAAAAAAGAGTTTCTTTTTGTTTAACCAAAAATTAACTAACTTTATTTAAATTATTCTCTGCTATATAAATCAAAAATACCAGTATTTTATTTTGCTGCTGCTTCCAAAACTCCTCCCATGTTTTCCAATGTAACTAATAAAACTTTAGTTAACGAATAGATTGATCTATTGTGCAACATCTTTTTGTTAAAGAGTTCTTTTCATTTCTTTCATTCACACTAGTTCTAATAATAATTATGCTGAGCTTGCAAAGTCAATGCAGCAACATTGTTTGCGTCAGTCGCTATGTAATACAAATCGTTTGACCCAGTGCCGTTATGAATGAAAGAAAATGAACAAAACGAAAATTAGTTTATCAATTGCAATTCTTTAAATTGTGCCGAATTTCAATTATACCGTAAGCTTGTTGTGCTGTGCCACTACAGTATTGAGTGAAAGATTGAAGTCGCCCATCATCTCTTTGGACCTTATCAGTGCGGCTTTCGTCCTGGCAAGTCCACCATAGACCAGATTTTTTTACACTACGCCAAATCCTGGAGAAAACCCACGCAAACCAAATCGACACCCATCATATCTTAGTTGATTACAAAACTGCGTTTGATAGCCCGATTCGGAATTGCCTGTACGCAACAATGTCTGAGTTTGGTATACCTGCAAAGTTGATAAGGCTCTGCAAGAAGACGTTGAGCAATATATGCAGCTCCGTCCAGGTAGGCAATAACCTCTCCGAAACCTTTAATACCGAACGAGGTTTCTGACAAGGCGACCCGCTATCATGCGATCTCTTCAATTTCATAATGGAGGAGATCCTACGAAAGGCAGGTGTACATCGAAATGGTACCATTTTCTACAAAGGTGTCCAGCTCCTTGCGTATGCTGCCGATATCGATATTATCGGCAGAACCAAGAGAGATGTAACCGCTGCTTTCGCCGCTATCGAAAAAGAATCAGCCAAAGTAGGTTTGACGGTGAACGATGGCAAAACAAAGTAAATGCTGTCTGCAAATAGGGAAGTGCGGCGTCTAGGCTCCCATGTTACAGCAGGCAAATATAACTTTGAAGTTGTCAAGGAGTTTACATACCTTGGCACCGCCGTAAACAGCAACAACGATGTCAGCCTGGAGATAAAGCGAAGAACAACAATTGCTAATAGGTGCTACTACGGGCTAAGTAAGAAATTAGGTTCCAGAGCCCTATCTCGATCGACAAAACTAACACTCTACAAGACGCTCATCATACCTGTGCTTATCTATGGCGCTGAGGCATTTGTTGTATCGCACGCAGATTAAGCCGCTCTTGGGGTGTTCGAGAGGAAAGTTCTTCGCAAAATCTTTGGTCCTGTTCGAGTTGGCGACGACTATCGCATACGAATGAACCACGAACTGTACGAGCTCTACGACAACATTGACATAGTTCAGCGTATAAGAATTCAGCGACTACGTTGGCTGGGTCATGTCTTATGTATGGATGAAGAAGCTCCAGCGAAAAAGGTGTTTGAGACGAAAGCCGAGCCTTCGTCAACGACGAAAAGGAAGACCATGATTCCGATGGATTGACCAGGCCGAGGAACCCCCAACCGTGCTTGGCGAAAGAGATTGGAGACGGCGCGAAGCAGAGACGCCTGGCGAGAGCTGATGAAGTCGGCCGTAACCCGATAACGGGTTGTCATGGCCACCTAAGTAAGTAAGTAAGTAAAACTGAACATGTAAGTTTTTACAAGTATTTATGTGAAGTATGTGTTCCCAATAGTGGATTTTCTTAATTTTGCCATTTACATTATAAATTAGGGCCAATCGCAAAAAATATGACGATATTCGGGTTAAATGGAATATTTTACTACAGAAAACTTTGTCGCAATTCGTTGTGGTGAAAGTTTTCGTAAATTTGTGCAGTGGTGTTATTTAAGCATTGCCAACTACTTAAAAAATGTATCTTAAAATATGTTAAGATTGTATAACTTTGTTTATGATGAAATATAATAAGCACAACTTCCATAAATGGAAAGATATCGCAGAATGTTTTCAGATTCACATAATTAATGTTCTTAACCATAAATTTGCTTACTTATTTTTCTTAATTAGCGAATTTTTTTCATTAAGCCGCCTCGTTACACTGTGCCGGATAATGAGAGACAAGAACAGAAAAAGTTGAACAAGAAAATTTAACGAACAAAAGGCGTTTTTGTTTATTTGTTAAGAGCATAGCAAAGACTGTCACAAATTTGTTCGTGATTTTTATTTTGTTCAGAGCGATAAGAGCGGATTGATCGATTTTTGATTTCACTCATAGCACAACGAGAGTGCTCTCGATGCGACTCTATGTGCTCTCTATCAAAGATTCGAGCACCTAGAACATATATCAGAGTTCTATCTGCCACAAGTATATAAAATAAATGAAAACAAATAATCTTTAAAAAAAATAAAGGAAAACATCCAAAATATAAAAGTTTGCAGGAAATATATGATTGTAAACAATAATTTAACAAAAAAGACTCTTAAATGAAAGCTAAGACATATGATGCGTGGTTTGCTTTTTTTTTTAATTCAGAGTTCTCTGATATAACTCAGAGTAGAGTATTTGTGGACTGTAGTACATGCGCTTTAGCTCTGTGATCCGCTCTTCTCTAAACATAAAAACGAAAACGCCTAAAGTGAACGAAAAAAAAAGGAAGCGTCCAGAGAAAAGGAAGCGTTCAGTTTTTTATGAATTTCAGAGAAAATGGTGAACATATAAAGCCGTTTTCAGCTATTTAGAAATAGTAGTACTTTTTGTATTTGGGAGTATAGCAGTACTCAAGACTCAATAGGAGTAAAATACTACTGAACAATATGATTTTATATTGAATTGTTTAGAACAGGAACATTGAGCCGTGTTCTAATGGTTGATTGTATAAGAAGTGCATAAACCAATTATACTGTTTGAGTACAATTAAAAACACCGATTTGTTTGGCCTTAATAATAAAACTCGATTTATTAATTGCTCTTACCTACTATTTATACACTTAGATTTAATATAATTAATACAGATACATTATAATATACCTTAATACATACATATACACATTAACATATTTTAAGCATATATTGGAAATATAAATTTAAAAAACAAAAAAACAATGCAAATTGCTGACAACATATAGAGTGCAAAGAACAGCTACTCGGCTAGCGCATTGCCTTTGCGATAAGTATTAAATTGCTGTGGCAATGTTCTGCTAAACATCAAGTTTGAGTTCATTGCTTTTTGTTTACTTTTATGTTATGTTTTATATGCAATGTCTCAATATATTCCCCGGCGTTGAGCGTGTGTCGATCAACCTTATCTTTCATATGTTTTTATAATTTCAAGTTCTGGTTAGTGATCATACCGGGCGCGTTGATGATAGCTCTTGGAGCTGGTTGTGGGGTTGCTCGATCGATGTTGCGGAGATTTTTTATTCGCTTCCATACAGGCACATGATGCACATTAGGACGTATCGAATTACATTTTTTTGTCGAATTTCACATTCTAAGAGGTCTCAAAAGTTTCATGTGGTTGTCAAGATCTGCCAAAAAAATTTTCAGAAAATAAAAGGGACATCTTCCTACCCCGCAAGGACAAAGTTGTTTTTTGAGAAAAACAGTAAAAATATCTTCTGCTTTGATCTTAAAATGCTTTGATTTTTGTAAAAAAAACTACATATGTCTAAAGGAAAAAATTTAAATATTGTTTAAATAGCAATATCTTACCGAACACGATGATACCCACGATTTTTACCCACAGTATCCTGTTTAAAGGATATTCGAAGCGAAAGTTATACTCGACACATAACTTTTGATTGTAACCATTGAGTCTAAATTTTGATGGCATTGATTATAGTGTTGGCGTATTTCTTAAATATGATGACCTAATAATTTGCATAGTTTTTGCATATCAATTCTCTAGTTTTAGAGAAATGTATACTAGAACGCAATATTTTAACTTTTTCAAAAAAATTAATATTAGATTTTATATCACGGGCATAAGAAGTGGTGTCGAAGATAATTTTCTCAATTTGGATTTTTCAAATATTTCTGTACATGACCCTACCTAAAAATATGTATTTAATATGCCAGGCCTAGACCACGATTTGTTTTTATATTGTAATACTTAAAAAAATTGTACTTCGTTCTATCAAATTTCTTTATTTGAGTTATATCTTCTTTATGGTTATAATATCGTTTAAATACATTTTATGCCATTCAGTCGGTCTCAAAAGACTAAACAATTGTTTTTAAAATATGTTTTAATGAAATTATAACAACAAAGGGGACATAACTCAAATTGACAAATTTGATGCTAAGAAATAACTTTTTTTTAAATATCGAAATAGAAAAAAAAATCGTGGTCTTAAGCTGATATATTAAATAAATATTTTTAGGCAGTATTATGTAAATTTTCAAAAAACTTAAATTAAGAAGACTATGACACCACTTCTTAATCACTTGACATTAAATCTTATATTCATTTTTTTGAAAAAATTAAAAAATTGCGTTCTAGTACACATTTCTCTAAAGCAAGAGAATACAAATTCAAAAACTATTCAAATTATTAATTCACGATATTTATGGAATACATCAACACTATAAACAGTACCACCAAAATTTAAAACCAATGCTTACAATCAAAAGTCTTGTGCTATCCCAAGTACAACTTTCGCTTTGAATATCCTTCATACAGGACACTACTGGTAAAAATCATGAAAAGCACCGTTTGTGACAAGAAATTGTTAGTAAAACTGCATTATTACTTTTGCTTTAAGACATGTGTGGTTTTTCTTAAAAAAATCAAAGCATTTTAAGACCGTTATTTTTTATTGTTTTTCCCAAAAAACAACTTAGTCCTTGCGGGGCAGGAAGATGTCCTTTATTTTTTATACAAATTTTTTGGGTGATCTTGACAAGCCTATGCAACTTTTGAGACCTCTAAGAATACGATCTAAATTTTTCGATACGGCCTAATGCACATGATGATGAAGATACAAGAAAAGCTTACTACGTATTGATGGATATCATGTGGTAGAATGTTGTTCGGATTGTCGATGCGTAGATTCGCTATCTCATTCTGGAGAGCCGTCAATTGGCTGATTTTATCTTCCATTGCTGTTTCCTTGACGTCCAGAAGAAATGGTTCAATGTTGTTAGGACTGTCTAGCTCTGCCATGAGGCCAAATTTTGTATATGACAAATGCGTGTAGCTGGTGACTTTGAAGTGTCCTTGTATGGGAATGAAATCATTTTTAAGAGTACAGTCTGGTTGCAGGCTTAGATCTTGTTAGGGCCACTTGAAAAACTTCGTTGCTGCATACTGCACATTTTATTGGCATATTCAGAATCCAGAATTCCAAACAACGAATGGCCAATATTGCCAATAAGATCTACCGCACCTCTTGCGCGCCTTTTCTTTGTATAGAAGAGACTATTTTCTTGCTTGAGTTCCTCTTGTGCTTGCATGAATTGGTCGACTAATATTGTGCAGGTAGGTCTCTTATGAATTTGATCACATAATTGGCTTAGAAAACTTGTTCCATTTGTCAGGCTCTGTAATTCAGCTCGAAATGGAGCCATATCGTAGAAAACAATTAAATTCCATTCCTTTGTTACTAATTTTATGTTTCCTATGGCCTCGAAGTGTATGCCGGAACTTTTGTTTAACTGTGTAATCTCAATCGGACTACCCAGTATTACTGGTAGTATAAACAAGGTTATTAGTACTATGTTATTGAGAGCCAATTGTGGCAGTCGCATTCTTTTGGATGGTACTGCAGGTTTGTTTGTGGTCGAATCCGGGGGCGTTCTAGATGAAGCTGTTGCGTCGTCCTTGTCGTCTGTATCTTCTTCATCTACTGGAAGTGGTGCTAGCTTGTAGATTGCTCTCCGTGATATGCCAGTTGATGTGCGCACGTCGGCGACTCGAACTAGACCGTCGTGACCTCGTATCATCTTTGAAATTCTACCTAGAGGCCATTTCAAGGGGGCAAGTTGTCATCTTTAATTATCACCATTGTGCCTGGTTTGACGTTTTTGGATTCATGCCATTTGTATCGATGTTGTAAATTGTGAAGATACTCATTGGACCATCTCCTCCAAAATTCTGCCTTGAGTTGCATAACCAAATTCCATCTGGTCGGATTCAAAGATGAATTCAAAGCTGATTCCCTTTGTGTTGCATTCAATTTTCGTTGGGAGTTGTCATCGTCGATAATCGATTGTAGCTCTTGCAGTTGGTTTCTGGCTCCAACGAAGTTTGTAGCATTATCGCAGTAGAGTGTTGCAATGCCCACGACGAGCCATAAAACGTCTGAGTGCTCCTATAAAAGCCTCAGTTGTTAGATCGCAAACCAATTCCATATGAACCGTGTTTGTGGCGAAGCAGCAGAATACGGCTACATATGCCTTTCGCAGGTGGTTTTCCTCGAATTTTGAAGTGTGTCCAAATAAGACCACCAGAGGTGACGAATGTTCTTGCAGGTTGTACTCTTTGAGCGGGTAGATTGCCCATCATTTGTTGCAATAGCTTTGGTTTCGCTCTAGTGCATTGAACACAGTGTTGAGTAACGGAACGAGCTAAACTTTTCAATTTGAGAGGCCAAAATGTATGTCTCGTAATAGACATCAGTGTTTGAGGACCAGCATGTAGGTGTTCCTTGTGCAAATCGTTTAATAATAGTTTTGTTACTATGTTGTTGTATGGTAGAAGCATCGGATGTCTGGCATCATAACTTAAATTGGATGACTCCAAACGTCCCCCCACTCTTAACATGCCCTTATCATCTAGGAAAGGTGTCGGAGAGTTGATTGAGCTGTTGTTGCTTACACTGGAATAGCGAGTTAATTGTTGAATATCGTTAGCAAATTCTTCCCGTTGCATGTTCTTAACAATATATGTCAGTGCTTCTTCCATATATCAGCAGATAATATTGTTGTTGTTGCTTTAGTCGACTGGTGTCGAGTCAATTCGAGATTCCATGTGAGCCCCATTGTGTTAATGCTCTCACTGCGGGTATTGTCGAAGTCAAGAGTAACTTTTTGGTCCTTGGGTGGAATATCCTGTAGTTATTTTGGGTGGTTTGCGCACCGCTTTCGTAGATTGAATCCTGCGGAGCCCAACATTTTCCGTTATTGCCGTTGCATTTCAAGTGCAATAGTAATTTGGTCGGAGCCGTTCAAAACATCATCGACATAGAAATTTGATTTCACTACTTCAGCAGCCAACGGATACTTTTTAGCTTGCTTATCAGCTTGTGCTTGCAAAGTGCGCATAGCCAAGTATGGTGCAGAGGTGGTGCCATAAGTTATTGTGGTGAGCTTATAAAACTTCATTGGGTGTGATGGATCTTCTCTCCACCAAATAAGTTGGTATTGCTGGTGATCATTGTGCACCCATACCTGTCGGTACATTTTGTCGATGTCAGCTATAAAGACAAATCGAGGGAGCCGAAAGCGTAGTAGCGTTGTGGCGACGTGTTCTTGTATGGCTGGCCCTGTAGCTAGTACTTCGTTTAATGATTAGTTGGTTGATGTTTTTGCTGAAGCATCGAATACAACCCTTAGTTTAGTTGTTGAGCTATCTGGCTTGAGTACTGCATGGTGTGGAAGGAAGTAGTGTGGGACATTGATACTATGTACTACTATTTCCTTCATATGACCCAGTTTTACATACTCTCGCATAAAAGATACATACTGAGTCTTAAGCTCAGGGTTTTTAACAAGCTTGCGTTCAATTGCTGTGAAACGTTGCAAAGCTATGTCTTTGGATTCACCGAGTTGATTTGGATTATGCTGAAATGGTAACTTTACCACAAATCGACCATCTGTAAGTTGATGAGTGTTTTGAAGGAACTCTTCTTCACAACGTCGTTCAGCCGTAGTTAGGTTGGCCACACGTGAATCATATTCTTCCAGTCGCCAGAATTTTTCCATTGTCTCGTTGAATGACTCATCTGTGGTGCAGATGCCACAAGTGCTAGCTGTGGTGGATGAATCTTGATTGGTGTACTCACCCCCCACTATCCAGCCGAAAAGAGTATTTTGCAGCACCGGTTGTCCTTCTCCTAGTGGTATTTGTCCAACGCATAATGTCGAATAGAAAACTCCTGCTCCAATTAGTAAATCGATGCCTTTAGATTCATAGAAATTGGGGTCAGCTAATTGCAGATTGCTTGGAATGTTCCAATTGCATATGTTTATGCTGCTTGATGGTTGCTTGGAAACAATCTCTGGTAAAATGTGAGCTTCAATTCTCTTGCTGAAGCCTGTCGTTCTTGATTGCAACTGCAAGTTGACCCTTTCAGCGATGCGGCTCTGTGATTGACCAATACCTTCCATTCCAATGATGCACTGATTCTTCTTTATTCCGAGCTTGTTCACAAGCCGCCTGGTTATGAAGTTGGCTTGCGACCCGTTGTCTAAGAGTGCTCGGCAATGAATTTGATGTCCCCACTTATCGATTATAGTTACCGAAATCGTACTAAGCAATACAGTGGTTGATTTAATTGGTTGATCTTGAACAACCGCAAGTGATACCGGAGCCCTTTGCGTTGTTTCCGGAGACTGCAACTGGTAAACATTGCTTGATGTCTGCGTGCCTTGCGAGCTTCTCAAGTGAACCAATATGTTGTGTTTTTTATTGCACTTTGTGCAAGTGCGTGACACGCAAGATTTGGCATTGTGCCCACCTTTCAAACAGTTTACGCAGTGCTTTGCCTTTTGGACTGCGTTTAAGCGCTGACTTGGTGTCAACTTGATAAATTCTTGACACTGGAACAGAGCATGATGTTGGTTACATGAAATGCATGTTGAATCTGATGCCCCTGAGATACTTAGCGCTTGATAAGTTTTTCGTCGGCCTTGTTCTGCCACATCTTTGTTGGGTCTTCCTCCTAGAGCTTCCAATGACTGGAACCTAAGTTCAAGGAATTTCAAGAATTCGTTCGTCTAGGGATAGTATCTCCTTGGGCCGTTTTAAAGATTGCACCCACAATGCTTGATTGGTTTTGTGCAGGTTTTGGGTAAGACTGTACATGAGAATAGGGACCCAGCTGACGGTGTCTACTCCGGAGGCCTTGTAGGGTCATGATACATTCCTTGGGGGTGTCGTGGAGAAGTTTGATTGCAGTTGTTTGGGGGAGCAGTCTGCTTAATGTTGCGTTTATAAGCAGCCGTGGGTTCTCGTATCGATCTTTGACCACCGCCCAAGCGGGCTCGTAACCGCTTGCTGATGCTGTGAAGTGCCGAATTAGTACTTCCGCCTGACCGGAGAGACTGTATTTCAAGAACCACATCTTTTGACAAGCCGGAATTGGTTGCTTGTCGACCAATTCAATAAATAGATCATGGAACTGCCTCCACTTGTGGTAGCTGCCATCGAATTTTGGAGGTTCAACTTTGGGCAGTTTCAGTCATGATGTGATAATGTTTGCTGTTTGCCTGTTGATTGCTGTAGCAGGGGCTTGATTAGTTGTAGGTACTGGTTCTTGGGCCATGTTCTGAAGTTGCAAGATTTTTGAAGTGATTGTTTGCTCAATCTGCGTAAAACCCTCATAATCGTAAGTGCTGGGTTCATCCGATAAACAAATTTTTTGGTGTAGGTCCTGGGCGAATTTCCAATGCCTTTCTACTGTCTTCGCCTGCATTGCATAATATTGCGACGTTTGTTGTGTCACACTATTAAGCACTTGGTTAAGCAGTTTAGTAGCTGCATCAATTGACCTTTTTTGTTTGTTAATTAATGAGCATAGCTGACTTGATATACTTCCGGTGGCCGTTGCCATGGTGTTTGTTTCGATTTGTCGAGTGACTGGTTGAGGCGACCGTGCTTAATGAGGCGTCTTTAATGTTGATGTGGCCTGGACAAGTTTGATGGCTTCTTCTGCTTTGTCCATCTCGTCTCGTGCTTCTCGGTATTTCAAACGAATGGCGCTGAGTATATCCTTCACAAAATACGGGTGGTTAACTTTCTTGCCATGTTGGTCGCGGGTGACGTTGTCAAGTTTTTCGATTTGTACCCACAAGCTATCCAGCTCCCTGGACTTTGAGGCGATAAACTCTGCTGACCGGCGATCACGCGGCGCCTTCTTGTAGTTCGCTATTGTTTTTTGTATAGCCACTGCAAGTTCATCTTGTTTTAATGATAGGTCATCAATGCCCATGATGATGATGCATCTTGTTCTTTTTGAAGATTAAATTGATATATATTTTTTTTTATGTAAACAGGATGCGTCTGATGACGTCTGTTTGATGTCGTCTGCTGGTTACAGGACTCGTTATGATGTCGTCTGCTGGTTACAGGACACGTTATGATATCGTCTGCTGGTTACAGGACACGTTATGATGTCGTCTGCTGGCTACAGGACACGTTATAATGTCGTCTGCTGGTTACTGGACACGTTATGATGACGTTATGATGGACACGTTATGATGGTGTGATGATATCACTGGAACATGAACCAGGATATCACGTCGGGGTCACCAAAATGAACAATATGCTTTTGTTTTGTTTTGTTTAGAACACGACTCAATGTGCCTGTTCTTATACAATCGTTGATTGTATAATTAGCGCATAAACCAATTATACTGTTTGAGTACAATTAAAAACACCGATTTGTTTGGCCTTAATAATAATACTCGATTTATTAATTGCTCTTACCTACTATTTATACACTTAGATTTAATACAATTAATACAGATACCTTATTATATACATTAATACATACATATACGCTAGAGTGACCCTTAAATTTATTTTTTTAAAATTGAACATGTGCGGTGCCCTCGTTTGTTTCTTATTATATCAAAAGTATATTGTGAATATTTCAAGAAAAAATATTAATGTTTAGACGTGCCGCAAAGCAAACATAAAATTATCTTTCCAAAGTTCTATCATTCGTAGAAATCTGTTGACTAATGCGAAAACTACAATATTTTTGTTGAATGAAACAAACATTTCTTAAAATTTTATGATCAGTAGCATCAAAAAACATAAACAAATTTACTTACATAACAAGTGGCGGCCAACATAGCAATTATAGTTTTCACAATTTGTTTTTCCATCAATAATAATTAATGACAAACGATTGACATCGATATTTATCGATAAATAATATTTGAATTGCAATTTCTCTAAAAGAACGTTAGCAACGTATTTGCATTCTCTAACTATTTACCGCTATTTTTCAATTTACGTGCGTGAATTTTATTTGAACAGAGTGTTTTTCAAGTATGTGGCTGGAGAGAAATTGCTTTTTTATACAAAATGGATTTAAGACATAAAATATAATTAATTGAAAATTCTTAAAGTGAAATCACTGGTTCAAAGATACCTTCTAACAGAGATGTCTTTCAAGTATTATTTTTTAAGAAAAAAACATTGAAATTATCTTTAAACAAAAGTGCAAGTTTTACTATAGAAGAATGTATAAGTTTTTGGAAGAAAACAAGAATACCTACAATAGGTTGCACAAATGTTGGAAAAATTTACAAAGAAGTCAAAAACGCCCAACAGAAAAGCAGTGAATTAAGGAGACTTTGTTCTGCGATAAATTGGACAATCTATTCGATATTTCACACAGGGATGCTCTGAACCTAGTCCGAATAGAGGAAGACAGATGGTCTGAAAATCATAACTTCTCTTAAAGTAGTGAACGACACAGCTGAACGTGCGGTTAAATTAATAACTGATTTTAATAGCCTCCTTTAATAGTAAGAACACAAGCCAACAGGATTATCTCCTAAAAGTATATATGTATTTCTGATTATTTGATTGAGATTTTAATGATTTTTCTTTTTTAAATGTAGATTGTTCAGGACTATCGTAAGAAATATCCAGGACACAGTCGTGAAATTTTATCTCGGCCCTATGAGCAATAACTAAATTAAAAACAATTGAAGAGTTACCATTGAAAACCAGATGTCATACAGATCGAATTGTTGGGAAATCGAAAAAAAAGTCTTAATTTTGACAGACATTTTTTATAAACAAATCAATTATGCAAAATTATGCTCCACTAGAATAGATTTATTATGCGAAAAAAATAATGGTCTCATAGTGAAAAAAAAGTTCGTATTTTCAATTTCAATTTCTGGTTTTGTTTAATCAAAATTTAGTTTCCGCCGTTCGAAGTCTCAAAAGTTAGAGGAAATCATTTAAATGATTCTTGCATACTTTGTTTTTCAAATTGGAGGAAATCCGCCGAAGCAATTTTGAATCTCCTGAAGGTCCTTTTTAGTAAAAAAAATATTTTTTGCTTTTAACTTTTAATTTTTTACAGAACGCATACCCACATCCGCTAAAATGTTAAATTTATTACTCATACCAACGTTTCGACATAAAAAAGTTTTTTTTAAATTTGAATGAAAACTACAAAAATGAAAACTTGCTTGGACTTATCTGGTTTTGATTCAAAATTTTCAGTGGACATGTCTGCTTTTGATTGTAAAGGAGATTTTTTAATGCATTTTTCTCTAGGATTTTTATCATTTTTATCAAAGAGGATTTTATGGATCGATGTATTTTAACATTAGCTTTTCAACGTAATTTCTAACTAAAATTTTTTTTCCTGTGACTTATCTGGATTTGAATGTAAACTCCTCAATTATGTATAATAAGCTTTGTTAAATTTAAATACAAGTAAAACTATTGATTCGTGGTTAATATTTTATTTGTTGTTGATTTTGTTGTGTTAGAAACGTACAAACTTTGTACAATTTGTAATAAGAAACATATATTTTTTTCAAAATAATAAATTTTATATATGTATTTTCGAAAAAAATTTTTTTTAAAAATAGTTTTTTTTGCTACACAAAAAATATTGATTTTTCGCATTATTTATCCTATTTCGACAAACAACATCCCCTTGCAAAAAATTTTTTATACTTATTACGCAGAGCATAATCGAGTAATAATAATAGTTTTATGCTCATCAATCGAGTTGATTGAAATTAAGTTATTACATTAATTTTATTTGTTTTTGGAAAAAAAAAATATTTCTTAAAAACTTTTTTAACATTGCGCTCAGCAAAAATGTTGTAGTTTTCGTATTAGTGAACCGATTTCAACGAAGGATAGCACGTTGGAAAGATAAATTATATACCTGATGTAATATAATGTCTCGTTGATAAAGCAATCACACGAAATTGTCTTAAATGTAATTATTGTTGAAAAAAAACAATTTTTTCAATATAAGTGTATTTCGAATGAAGTTTCGTTTTGCGGCACGTCTAAATCTTAATATATTTTCCTGAAATTTTCAGAATATACTTTTGACATGATAAGAAACAAACGAGGGCACCGCACATATTCACTTTATAAAAAAAAAATTGCGCATACAGTTAAGGGCCACCCTAATATACACTAAGGTGCCTCGACTTGAATGAAGAAAAAAAAGTTCCATTTGTACCCATTTTAAAATGAACCTTGATGTATACTATGATCATTCCCAAAATATTTTGGCTATACCAAAATCCGTCAGTGAGCTAAACCAGAAATAAAATAAGAGCCACACTTTATTAAACAAAGAAAAATGTCCAAAATATATGACAGCCGTGCATACCTTTCCAACGATATCTTGATAACGGCGATTGTATAAGATATAATGAAATTATTTGAATTTTTGTGAAAATAATCTAAAAAAAAAATGCATGAAAACATCATTATACTTAACCCAATTGCAAATATTTTCAAATTTTTGATGCAGATTGAACGAAGTTGTTCAGGCCTATAATTTGAGACAGTTTATTTGTTTACAACAATTACACTAGTTAATATATATACGGAAAACATGATTTTTGGAGGTTTTTGCAAAATCATCATAAAATACATCAAGATAAGCATAAATTGGAAACATAAATTTAAAATACAAAAAACAATGCAAATTGCTGACAACATATAGAGTGCGATGAACAGCTACTCGGCTAGCGTAAGTTCATTGCACTTTTGTGCAATTTAAGCATTTTTGGGCGCATGCATTGGCCTTGGCGATAAGTATTAAGTTGCTGTGGCAATGTTCTGCAAAACATCAAGTTTGAGCTCATTGCTATTTGTTTACGTTAATATGTTATGTTTTATATAGTAGTATTTATTATTATTATTATCTTTTACAATTTTTAAATTTAACAAATTTTCATATAAGCAATGACTGAATTTAAATAAATTAAAAGAATATAATAATGCTAACCCTACATCCTGTAATTCACAAGGAATTAGTGGCAAATGCAGGTAGAATAATTGAATAACTTAAAACTGTATATAATATAAGGGGTCACTTAAAACATTAAACATTTTGAAAAATTATACATATAACATGTTCTTTAAACAAATAACTGTAAAAATATAAGCAATAGTAGTAGTAGTATAGTTTGAGTGTGTTTACGAGATACAACAAGTTAATACATTACATTAAGAAGTGAGTTAACATTTAAGTATGACAAAGTAAAAAGCCACGATTTCACATTTTTAAGAAAAACAAATTTATTACGAATACATCTAATATTGATAGGCAAATAATTAAACAGCCTGGGAGCTATAGTCGAATAAAAAAGCAGGAAATGTTGCAAGTTATGTGATGGTACATGAGCAATATTAAGATGATTAATTCTCAAGTTATAATTGGAATTACTTCTATTTATCATGTAACCAGATTTAATGAAAAATGTTTTTAAGACTTTATAAAAGAACAAATGCTTAACTGGCAAAATATTGAGTTGCCTGAATAGTGGAAAACTACTTTCAAGGCGATGTCTTTTACAAATAATTCGAACGGTATGTTTCTGCGCAGTAAGTAATGGAGTTATTTTATTAATATGCGTACCGCCCCAACAAGTGAGACCGTATTCTAATTTAGAATGGAAAATCCCAAAATAGATGCAAGTGAGTAGTTTTTCCGAGCAGAAGGCCCTTAAATGATATATGCTATGTCTCAACAGATATTTTAAAATGAACATTTTAAAAAGAGCTCATAATTGCCGCGATTGCCTTCACGTACTAACTAAACTTAATCACCTGTTATAAAGTTCAAGTTAAGCCGAGCTTGCTAGCGTTCGATTTTTATACTCAACCGTCCAGGGTACAATCCCTGACTTAACCTGCAAGAATTTTATTTTATTTAAAACACATTTATTTTTGATGTATTTTAATAGATTTTTAAGATTGTAAGTTTGAACTTACTAAAAGCGTTTTTTTCTGTCTAATGAGTTAATGAAACAATTAGAATTAGAATTTAAATTATTAAATTAATACTTTTGATACATATACAGTCAGGAAGTGAACCTACGTCCTCTGCATGCCAGTCAAGCATACTTCCACTGAGCTATTGGTAACGATAAGTTAACTGTAGCATAAAATATTTAAAAATCTTGGAAAATCTTGACATAAACATGATTTTTTTATAAAATTCTTGTTAAACCGTTATCAGTTAAGTAAATATGTTAAAACATTCAATGCTGTTTCTAAAACATTTTGTTTAACTTTTGTATTTTAAAATGTTCGTTTTCATTTTTGTATCGCGTAAAATTTTTTTGAAAATATTAATTTTAGCCTACTTTATCCTTGTAAAACGCGCGTTGTTGTTTCTTAAACGTTTTGTTTTACTTTTGTATTTAAAAATATGCGTTTTTTTCCTGTATGGCGTAGAGTGTTTTTGAAAATATTCATTTTACCTTACTATATCATAGTAAAACGTTTGTTTTTGTTTTTAAAACGTTTCTTTTTACTTTTGTATTTTAAAGGAAGCGTTTTAATTTTTGCATTTCGTAGAATGTTTTTAAAATAAACATTTGACTAACCGTTTTTAAATGTGAGGTTTACTTTTTTTGTTTTCTCAGTGTGTTAGGCCCCTATTATGTACTACAACTCAACTTAAGTTGACTCGATTTAACTTAATTTTTTTTGTATTACGTATTACATATATTTCAGTTGAAACATATATCTTAAAATCCTTAAAAGATTAAGACAAACACATTCTTAAACTGAAATGTATGTAATACGTTATACTAAAAATATTAAGTTAAATCGAGTCAACTTAAGTTGAATTGTAATATATAAAAGGGGCCTTAGTTCCCACAACTACCACAAAGGCTCGCACATAGATACCCCAAGACACAAACCAATACAAATGCCTTATCCACAACACAATTCTTCCCCCCAAATCATCGAGTAGTTCCCACAACTTCAACTCAATAAATATTATTACCAGATGTCGATATCAAAAATGCAGCGATCTGCATTTCGACACAAATAATAAACAAAAAAAATACAATACTACGAACGACAACAACCCAATTTGAGTACAGCGAAAAGAAAAACATACTGACCTAATTTAAGCGCATATGCTTTAATTACCAAAATAAACAAAACCAATGCTTTGTTTTTATTGTCAAGTGGTTCCGACTTAAACGTCGGCGACAACAAAAACAAAGCAAGTGACTGTTTGGGTGCATCGGCATTGGCTTGCACGGTCAGCAAAGGCCGTTCATTTACCTACCCTAGTTACTGCGCTGCTTGCAAGGTGCATTGCCTGCAACTGCGTAACATGCAAAGTGTACGTGAACGCGTATCACTAAGGGGAAGTAGAACGATATGTAAATTTACATAATGATTTACATTTCCTAAATATATGTAGCTTATGTTTTGATTTTGATTGGTTGGTATCTGTTTGAATTTCCACTTAATGGAAATTATTGGAATAATTGGAATAAGGAAACGCCCTACAAGACTGAGGACTTTCCTTTATAAACCACCGACCGGCGTAGAAACGATCGAAGAAAGAAAAATAGTTTTAATCCTACAATATCTAAACTGGTCGCAGCCTCGCATAGACAGCGGGCCTTTTTAGATTAAAATTATAAAATAAAAATCAAACTTTGGTCGCAGCCACGCATAGACAGCGGGCCATTGTTGATATAAATCAAACAAAATAAAATATAAACCATAACCAACAAAATCAAATAAACGTCTTTTTCTTTCCGTCCATGGTCGCTCTTCTCCTCATGAAAGCACGGAGACCATAGGACGTTAAATATAACATTGGTGGCAGCGGAGGGATACGCTACATCCCAAAAATCAATAAAAGGAAAAATCCTTAATAACAAAAAAAAAAAAATAAATTCAATATTAAAAAAAAAATAATAAAGAAAATTTAAAAAAAAAGTGTACCGAGACTTCAACATCGGCTTTGAAAATTTTAAAAAAGTGAAAATACAAAAAAAAGGGTGCCGAGGCTATAACAGCGGCAGTAAAAAAAAAAAAAGTGAATAAAAAGTGAAAAAAAGCCCAGGTTAACCAGCTCTAAGACGTGAAGTCTTCTGGCCCATCTATAAACGAAGACCAGGATAACCAGCTATAGGGCTACTTAGAGCCTCCTGGCATCAACAACAACAATCAGAGAAAATCTATAAACGAAGACCAGGATAACCAGCTATAGGGCTACTAAGAGCCTCCTGGCATCAACAACAATAATCAGAGAAAAAAAAACAACGTCAAGCAGGAAAAAGGACTGAACACATCAACAACACCAGAACACATCAACAACACCAGGAAGAATTGAAAACAATAGTAAGCAAAGAAAAAAACAAACAAAAAGTAATAAATAAATAATTATATACATATATATATTCACTTATTTTAATTATATTTAAGTAGACTAAACAATTGAAAGTTTTTGCGAAAAAAAAAATAAAAAATATATTTTTATAATTTTCTGCTCTGATAAAAAAAAAATATTTTCAAAATTTTTACTCGTCAACACGCGACTAAGGTAGTACAGAACTTTGCTTCTCTACCATTTTTCGAAAATTCTCTTGTTTCGACGCGGATTCTGATCCTGAGTACTTAAATATGGATCTCAAGTTTTCGTTGAACGACATTTATAATATCGTACCGGTTTTTAACGGCAATCCAGCCGAATTAAATAAATTCATTGCATGCGTTAATATACTTTTTTTCTTCTGCTAAAACCGACGCAGAAAATAAATTCATTCTAGAGGTTATAAAAACACGGCTAGAAGGCTCAGCTTTTGAGCTCATCCAATTTAAATCTTTTACCAAATGGAATGATTTGGTACAAGATTTGGAGAATGAGTTCAAAGAAGTAAAAACGCGAGCCTCTGCTCAAAACGAACTTATGACAGCTAGACAAAATTTGAGAGAAACTGTTAAAGAGTTCGGTGAACGAATTGGAAAATAACTGCATTCACTAAATTCAGCTACATTTTCTAGCACTAGCGAAATTTCGATTCGTACATATTTAAAACGCGAGAACGATCACTTGGCAATACGGGTATTCGAGGATGGTTTGTGAAATCATAATTTAAGATTAATTCTTAAAGCTCACAATGAGCGGGACTTGAAGAAAGCCATCATGTATGCCGAGGAGCATTCAGTACGGCTGGAAAAAAATTCGCAATACCAAACCTCACCTTTCAAACCCACATGCCAATATTGTAAAAAGTCAGGGCACACTGAAAATTCGTGCTACCGCAAAAATAATCATGTCTACTCTAATTATAATAGTCAAAATTCTTATCAAAACAAACATCATAATATAAAGAAAGAAATACAATCTATATTTTGTTCATACTGCAAACGGTCGAATCACACGTACAAAGAGTGTAGATTGCGGCCAAGGCAAGAATATAAAGAACACCAAAATCACAGAATCTTAGAAAATAATGGAGCTTTCAGACAATATCCAAATCCATTTAGAGAAAACAACCCATTCAGAGGTCAATACAATCCTCCTTATCAAACTCACCACGTAAATCATGCATCGGGAAACGAAATAGCACGGGAAGAAATCAGCGGCGCTTCTCCCCGGATGCAAATAAAAGCCGATGTGCACCAAGCACAACATTAACATATTCAATTATAATACCTTTTTGCGAAGGATACGATGAGCCAGTGCTTCGTATTAAACTCGAACCTTCAGACAAACATATAACTTCACTTTTAGTTGACACAGGCGCACAAATTAGTCTTTTAAAAAACACAGAACAAAAGTACAGAATTAACAAACAAAGTAAACATACAGTTACAAACATTTCAGATAATATGCAAACATTAGGTGAACAGATAAAAACAATAAATGTTCCATATAATGACCAGATGATAACACTGAGTCACAATTTTCATATTCTAAATAAAAATATTAATTTATCCTATGATGGAATTTTAGGAAGCGATTTTCTCACAAAATTTAACTGTAAAATAGATTTCAAGAAAAAACAACTGGAAATACCAGTAGACTGCTCAAACGCAGCTGTAAGCAAAAATAAAATTTTAAAATCACATATTGTAGATATTTGTAAAAACACAGAAAAGGGAAACAATGTGTTGCCTACGGGTAACAAAGGGAATTGTGAAAATAGGAATGAAGAGCAGGAGTATGCGCCGAATGGCATAAGTCATATTGAAAATCTTCAACCTAATGTCTACGGGCCGCAATCCATCACATTGTCACCTCAAAGTAGAAACAAAATCATAAAAAATAATGTGAAATCAAAAAAAGAGGAAACCAAGGCATTATTCTTGGATAATGAAAGGAATTGTAAAAACAGGATTGAGTCAACTCAACCTATGTCTACGGGCTGCAATCCATTACCTTACAACCTCGTTGGAAACAACTTGTAGAGATCCCTTTTGCTTATTCAAAAGACGCAGTGATCCACAAGAAACAAATAAATCCAGGAATATATATGGCGGAAACCCTGGTACGCCAGGGTGCAGTGCTGTTTGTCACAGCACTACGACAGCAGCAGTTATTTAGCAGCTAAGTTTTGCTTTGCTTTCGGATGTTGTGTATTCGTTTGGCTTTCGTGATTTCTTCTTCGTCGTTTCTATGCTGCGTCGTTACAGAGGCGCATGTCTATTTGCATGTGTTTTATATAATATGTACACTTGTGCGCAGTCGTATATGTATGTTGTTACTTTGAAAAACTGTCGGTAGCACTACCGCAGCAAAATGTTGCTGTTCTGCTGTTCTTTTGCTGTTTTGCTGAAACTATTTTCAGTCTTCAGCAAAACGAAGCAAAGCAAACGAATTGCTGTTTTCGTAGTGCTGCGACAAATAAGAAAAGCAAAATGAAAAGCAAAGCAATAAAATAATTTCTTTTGCTTTCGTAGCACTTAGCAGTAAAACAAATTCTTTTTAATGCTGCTGCTTTTGATGTTGCTGTTCGATTTTCAATAAGCACAGCAAAGTAAAAGCAAAAGCAACTGAAGTTCTTTTAAGTTTTTTAAACGCTGGATTTAACCAAATTTACTGAAGCCATACCTTTAGAGAATGCAGATGCAACCACAGTTGCAAGAGCTTTTGTAGAACAAATACTCTGTCGATTTGGATTTCCAGATTCACTTTTAACTGACCAAGATACTAATTTTCTCAGCGATTTATTTAAAGAAGTATGTAAACTATTAAAAATTAAAAAACTACAAACAACTCCATATCATCCACAAACAAATGGAGCACTTGAAAGAAGCCATCGCACACTTGCGGAATATCTCCGGCATTATGTCAATAACAACCCTCTCACTTGGGACGATTGGATCCCTTATGCAATATTTGTTTTTAACAACACGCCTCACAGTAGCACCAATTACAGCCCTCATGAATTACTCTATGGATACCCTGCAAAAATTCCATCCACTTTACAAAAAGACCCGTCATTAAACTATAACTACGAAAATAATGCAAATGAGCTAAAGGCACGACTACAACACGGATTTAAAATTGCAGGCCAAACTTTGAAATATAAGAAGGAAAACTCAAAAGAACAGTATGATAAAGGTTCCAAACCAAAAACATTTAACGTTGGAGAAAAGGTTTTGATTAGAAACCAGACCAGGAAAAATAAATTTTAATCTCTTTGGAAAGGTCCATTTGAAGTTATTAAGATTATTTCACCCGAAAATACTGCTATAAAAATTCGCAATAAAATTAAAGTAATACACAATAACAACCTGAAATTATTCTCCGATTAAAATACAACGTTTGGTTAACATTACAATATTACATAAAACACATTTACTTCTTTCTTTTTAAAACATGCATTATTTCCTCGTAAGCCAGATCTTTTCGACTTCTCTCAAATTTTAGCTGATACATAAAAAAAAAAGAAGAAATATTCCGCTTGTAAGTTGAAAAAAAAATAAACAAAATAAAAATATATAAAAAAAATGTGTTTTTTGTACAAAACGCAAAAACTAGAAAATATATTCCGCTTAAAATAACAAATTGAAATTTTGGGACAATACGCAAAAAGAAAATAAATATATTCCGCTTACAAATTGAAACAAAAAAAAATTTTTTTTGAAATAATGAGGCAATACGCAAAACTAAAAAAAAAAAATATATATTCCGCTTACAAATTAAAACAAAAAAATTGAAGTCATGCGGCAATAAAGCAAAAACTTTCAAACAATATATAAAAATATTTTTTAAAATATAAAAGTAAAAAAAAATACGTCCGAAAAATATACATAGGACACAAATACATAGAAACATAGGACACAAATACATATTTTGAAAAAATACTTATATGTTACAAATAACATTTTTTCCTCTAAATTTTAATTATCATAATTATGTAAAAAAAAAAACCAAATTGATATATACATATTTTAAAAACAAGCAAAAAACATAATGTATTAGACATATTAATAAGAAAAAAAAAAACACAAAAACAATATATATAAGTAGATTAATAACTATTAGACAAAAAAATTTTTTTTAACAAGTATTTAAAATCAATCACATGATCATACTTATATTATAAGATAAATTTAACTTCATATATACTACTTTACTTGTATAAAATTCTTAAAACAATTTTGTATTATAAAAATTCATGTAATCCTCATTTCTGCTCACTGATCGGTGGTATCGCGACAGAAAATTTTTCAACCTCTTCAAGGAGAAAAATTTTCTTTTATAAGGGGGGAGGGATGTTGTATCCCACAACATTGAATGTACACTTTGTACACCCGACCTCACACCAATTCCAAAGAACCAACTCAATAAATATTATTACCAGATGTCGATATCAAAAATGCAGCGATCTGCATTTCGACACAAATAATAAACAAAAAAAATACAATACTACGAACGACAACAACCCAATTTGAGTACAGCGAAAAGAAAAACATACTGACCTAATTTAAGCGCATATGCTTTAATTAACAAAATAAACAAAACCAATGCTTTGTTTTTATTGTCAAGTGGTTCCGACTTAAACGTCGGCGACAACAAAAACAAAGCAAGTGACTGTTTGGGTGCATCGGCATTGGCTTGCACGGTCAGCAAAGGCCGTTCATTTACCTACCCTAGTTACTGCGCTGCTTGCAAGGTGCATTGCCTGCAACTGCGTAACATGCAAAGTGTACGTGAACGCGTATCACTAAGGGGAAGTAGAACGATATGTAAATTTACATAATGATTTACATTTCCTAAATATATGTAGCTTATGTTTTGATTTTGATTGGTTGGTATCTATTTGAATTTCCACTTAATGGAAATTATTGGAATAATTGGAATAAGGAAACGCCCTACAAAACTGAGGACTTTCCTTTATAAACCACCGACCGGCGTAGAAACGATCGAAGAAAGAAAAATAGTTTTAATCCTACAATATCTAAACTGGTCGCAGCCTCGCATAGACAGCGGGCCTTTTTAGATTAAAATTATAAAATAAAAATCAAACTTTGGTCGCAGCCACGCATAGACAGCGGGCCATTGTTGATATAAATCAAACAAAATAAAATATAAACCATAACCAACAAAATCAAATAAACGTCTTTTTCTTTCCGTCCATGGTCGCTCTTCTCCTCGTGAAAGCACGGAGACCATAGGACGTTAAATATAACAGATGAGACAGTTTATACAAATGAGAAAACATCTTTAAATATACCCTGAAGTTTGCTATTGTCCGCAGATATGTTTAGAATGATCAGAAAACTATATTTCTGATATTTAAATGAACTTGGACTCGCACAACACATACTTAGCTGCACGCAGGCGCGGATACAAGGGGGGTGTGTATCTCTAAAGAGAGTGTGTATCTTTTGGGTTCCAAGCCACAGGGGCATTGAAGGAAATGAGATGGCAGACGAACTAGCAAAGGAAGGTGCCGGGCTGGGATCAGAGTTCACAGAACACGTAGCTATTCCACTACAGGAATTTTACAAAAACCTCGAAACCGTAGCCAAACAAGCAGTGAGTCGCAGATGGAGAGATACGACAACATGCAAGATCTCAAAAACCATGTGCGATGCAGCATGCGGAAAACGAACATCGTTTATCCTGGCTCGCACCCGAAGGGACAGCAGGACACTGGTGGGAATTCTCACAGGTCACTGCATGGTGGCGGCCCACGCTAAAAAGTTGGGTATAACCATGGATAACAACTGCAGGAAGTGCAAGGAACCAGGTTCCCAGGAAACCCTGGAGCACCTTCTTTGCACATGCCCCGCCTTACTTAGATCGAGACTTAAATACTTAGGCTCACCGACTTTATCGTCGATTAAGGATGCAGCCAAAATTCCCCTAGAATCCCTCCTAAGATTTGCGAATAAGGCGAAAATCTTTGAAGACTTCCACTTATTCCCTCAAGGATTTCACAAACCGGCACCACTAAGGACCATATGGTCTATGTGAGACTCCAATGAGAGGCAACCGGACTAACCTAACCTAACCTAACAATTATTAAAATATATAAAAAAGATGTTGTTTTTTTTTTTGTGACTTAATTTGCGTGTTGGTGCCGTTTTTATGAAGCGATGCGAGAAGAGTAGGACCATTTTGCTTGTAGAATAACAAAATCTGTAGTCATCTGCAAAAAAAAATATAATTATATGTAAAGCAAACACTTACGTCAATGTAGTAACTTCACTTTTTTTTTAAAAATGAGCCTGAAAATAAAGTTACAGCACGTTATGTACTCAAATTTACAGCCATTTTTTAAACAATCAACTTTAAAGACGCGTTATTTTCTTACAAATAAAAATTAAACAAATATCATAATAATTATATTTTTGCAAAATATTAACGATTAGTTTAAAAATGTCCTTTATATGAAATCATTGAGCAAGCAGCATTGATTTTGATTTGCAATAAGCGCAATTTATACTTAAAATATTTTATTGCTTTTAATTTTTACTGAAAACCTGCCAAACTTTTTTTCAACCTATGTGCCAACAAATTTTACCTTAAAAAACAATACGTGCATTGTTACTTTCAGTTTTCACTTTATAAATTTTCAAAACAAAAAGTTCAAACAATGTAAAATCCAATAGTTTGTTTTTTACTTCAATTATTTCATCATCAGTCAAATTATTTTTTAGAAATATTTCAGCTATAGTCCTTATGAAAATATTATATACATCTGTAATACTTTTGTCATATATGATACATAACAGGGTTGTTTTGAAGTGAATTAATGTTAGGTTAAAGTTGCTAAAATTGTATCAACTGCGCAAATAATTTGTTGCATACAATAGGTGTGTTTCCGTACTCGATTGTAATAACTTGCAAGCTGCTAGAACCTGTTTCCGTACTTTTTCTAGCTCAAAAGAGAGAAGAAGAACAAGCACAAAATCGCTCTCTCGAGCTCGAAACTAGCTCGAAGTGTGCTGGAAGAATTTCTTCCAGCATTATAAGAACAAGCATGAAGAAGAAGAAGCAAACTTCAAATCGACATTTTTAATGTGTTTTATGTTTATGTTGTGCGGTTGAAAATAAATTTACAAATAGTAAAATTCAATTCATAACAATAGCTACATTTTAAAATGAAAAAATGTAATGAATAGACAAATCTTAATTTGCATTGTTTACGTTTGATAGGCAATCAGCTGTTTTTGTGCTTGAAACTAGCTAGAAGTTGTTTCCGTACTTTTGACAATTTTTTCAAATTTCGTTTTACTCTCTCAGCTTGAACTTTACTCGACTTTTACTCAACATTGTGTACGGAAACACACCTAATTATTTTTGTTTGAGTTAGTTCTAAATTGTTTGGAATTCGGAAAATTTTCAAGCCTACCTTAACTTCATCTTTATATAAATAGGCGTAGGGAAAACAGTTAAGAACCATTTTCTCCCGTGTTTTTCAACCGATTTGGATAATTTTTTTTTATATGAATTAGAGTGCGGAGAAGGAGTGCACCGACTTTTTTATACAACTATAAATAAGCAAACACAAATTGGTCGATTTCGACCCCAGGCGGTACAAGTCATTATAATTGTAACAAACCAACAAAATTACCACAACCAACTTTCATGAAATGAAACTGCCACGCTTCCTATCAGTGTAGCAACAGTTGAGCGAAGTTTTTCTACACTGCGACGATTAAAAACATGGTTACGTTCAACTATGTAACAAGAATGATTGAATGGACTCGCATTTTTGCATAAACTTAGAGATATTAAAATAAATATTTACGAAGTTATTGATAATTTTGCGATGATTTTGTCATATAATTTTTCTCTATCTAATGACTACCTAACAACACAGAGTAACAAAATTAAGCTTTATAAAAGTTGCAGAGATCTCGATAAATAATCCCGAATGCATTTTAGCTGCTGATTTAAAAAATGGACTCCGTTTTTCTCCATCAGCTCGAGTTTTTGAGTTAAAGGCAAAAACATAAGAATCAGTTCTTCTTCTGATAGTTTTCTTATATCTATTATATTGATCTACCAATTTGTATTACTTTGACTGATTTTTATATTCGATTTTATTAAAATTTACTTCAAAAAGTACGTAAGTAGAAAAGAGTTTTATATAAAAGTAGTGAGCGTTTTAATAAAATTGAACGTACAAAACTGTTTGTTTTTTCAATTTCTTTGAAAATATGCAAGATAATAAAAAAAACCAAAATGTTTATTAAAATTTAAATTTTCTACCAAGTAAAAAAAAGTTTTTGTAATTTCGTTGAAAAATATCAAAGATACAAGGGTTTCAAAAAAAAGTAACGTAATATTAATAAAAGCCTACGTAATATTGTAAAATTTTATTGACTTTAAACGTCGATATCTTCGAATCTGCCAAAGATATTGTTCTTGAATGTGCAAAAATTGAAAGGTCTACTATGTCTTCGTTGAAATCAGTCATAGTAATACAAATCGGTAGATCAATATAATAGATTTAGCGAAATTACCAGAAAAAGAATTGATTTTCATGTTTTTGCCTTTATATCAAAAACTCGAGCTGATGGAGAAAAACGGAGTTCATATTTGAAATCAGGAAACCCAATTTGTCTATAATCAGCTGAAAAATCTCCGGCACCAGAACGTCCGTCGCGCAGTGTAATCAGTATTCATTTTGTATTGTTCATTTATGTTTTCAAAGTGTACCATATCATAGTCGTAGCTTCAGAACAATAAGTTTCAAATTCCTTTAATTTTTTTTTATTGAAAAGAACTATGTTTTTTCATTGCACATACTTGAAAATATAATTATGCAATTTTTAATGATGGAATTAATGTGAAAAATTTGAATAAATCAACCTTAATTCTAAAAAAAGTTAAATTTAGAGTTTTATTTAATTTTCGCTAAGATATTATTCCAGAACAAGGGAGAAATAAATAAATACGGAAATGTGCGTGTATGTGTCTGGGAAAAATGCTTCTTAAACGATTCAATAATTTCAATTAAAAAAAGTACAATTTGTCTATTTGTAAAAAAGCTTTCTTAAAGTTTTTTAATGCACAAATCGGTTCAGTAGAAACCTCGCATATAAATCTACAAATGTTTAACAGATATATTTTATTATTTTTACAATATTTATTTACCAATAATTTTATTCCATTGGTCAATATGATCTGTGCCGGGAAATAAAACACCGCCTCTAATCATTTCACCCATTATACATCCAACGGACCAGATATCAACATTTTCAGTGTATCCCATCCCTAGGATGACCTCCGGCGCTCTGTAATAACGAGTTACAACATAGGGTGTCATCATAAATGTTGTACCAGCTGTTCTCGCTAATCCGAAGTCTAATATTTTCAATGTACAATCTGCCTTTACTACAATATTGGATGGTTTCAAGTCCTGGAAATAAAAATTTTTAATTTAGAGTATGAGAGTTGGTTAAATACAAAATATTCTTTTAAAGAAAACGATTAAGAAATTTAAATTTAAGTAGATAAGCGAGATAATTTCAATCTTTAGCTAACTCTTTAATGAATTCTTATATACCTATATTTTTAATAATGCAAAATATTTTTAATAATGAATTTCATACAAAGTTAACATTTGCATTTGTTGTATATTAATTTGGGTCGATTTAATAACCGATGTTGCCTGGGCGATTTTCTGTTTGGGCATGCAAAGTTGTTAAAGAAAGCCATAAAAGGGGGGCTGTATTCTTTTCCCCATCACACCCTTAATTTTCTGTATTTTTTCCTAAGGAATTTTTTTCAAAAAATTCTTTTTAAAAACGTACACAGCTCGAGCAAAACTGATGCCAGAAATTAAATTCTCGCACCTAATTCAACCTAAAACCGGTCTTACATGTAAACGTTTTTATACAAAAATTTACCGTAAAAATTCTTACAGAAAAATATTCACAAAATTAAAGTTAAATCTTATCGTTGCACTGTGCGAAATTTAAACAATGTACGTGTACAAAAAAAGAAAAAGAAAGTTCTCAGAAATGGTTTATTTTTACATATATTATATAAATATGTTCCATTTTACGAAAATGGCTTTAAGTCTCTCTTTACAAAATACAAATACCAAGCACAATACAAAACACAAATAATATATACCGTTATAGCAGTAGCTGATAGTCAACATATGTTTTCGTATTAATGCGTTGATGATTACCTAGGTTGTTATAAGTTTAACTTTATTTAATTGTGCTGCAAGATCGCACATTTAAAGTAGTGTATAGCTAAGTGCTGATGTATTTTAACAAATATTCATAAAAAGTTTATCTTTTGATGTTTTTCTTTAAGTATAGTGTAGGATATAATATGTAAGTATTGTTTGAAGCAGTTTTTTTTTCTTTTAGAAAGAAAGATCAATGAAAGAAATAATTGCGCATTATTCCGGTTCCAGTTGCACGAGAATGTAAAAATAATTCTATTGTCTTTCTAAATTTTAAAATACCGTTATGCACAAATTTAATTTTTTTCGGCTGACTGAAAATGGCACTACAAATTCCGTATCAGATGCTATTTGATATATGGTTAAAGAATTGCGTTCCACAAAAATTGTATGCTATGATGACTCACATTCTTGCTATGATGACTCACATTTCCCTGAAATCTAAAGTCAGAAGATTTTTTTATACATTGAAGACTAAATGGAATCGTTCAAGAAGATTGAAAGACCTCTTTATGTCTAAAAACATTTTATGGCTTCAGAGCAGCTTTCAATTTCCCAAAATAGTTTTACCTCAACCTAGTGGACCTGGCAGGCGTCGAAAGTCTTTTAATGTTTGCAGCTCTAATTCTTAAACGAGAAAAGTTCAAACACTTTTTGACGAAAGTAGTGGGGGCGAACAACTTTAGAGGCAATAAATTCAGGCTTTGAAATAAGTTTTAACAAGTTTAAAGAATAAACAAAAACTACCAGAGAGTTATACGTCAAAGAATACCCAGGGTACCCTATGCCAGTCACTTCCACAAAATACTTTGCCACGGAAAAGAGATTTTACGGTCTTGCATTCTCCCGATCGTCCAACTGTCAGAGGAAGCCCAAGAGGCAAGAAATAAGGACAACGTCAGTAAAGGGAGATTTTTACAAGAAAAACATCTTAAGTAGACACTTAAGAACAGTATTATGCAATGGGTTAATTCGTAAAAAATATATACTTAATTTATTAGGAAAATTACTTATTTTTATGTTTTATATATACTTAATTAAAAATATATACTTAATTTATTAGGAAAATTACTTATTTTTATGTTTTCGCTAAAACTCATCAACTCGTCTTTCATTCATTCATCGATCGTGTGCCAACGCTTATCGAATGACATTAGGTCATTGTGATATTGTGTCACAGCCAAATGTAAACAAATGCGCTCACTGGTTCGCTAACCCAATTAGCTGCATAAGTGCAAGCGCAGCAAAATTCCAAAGCTGAGGAATCAACGAGTAAATGAAAGAAGAACAATGACTTAAGAACATAGTTAAAATATGGAACAATATGAGAATAGAATAGTGGGGAGGAGTTTAAGAATTCCTAAATAGAATTAATATGGTATTTTTGTTATAAATATTGAAGATATTAGAAATATGATCAGAATGAAACTTCACGGAAAACCTCGAGTTTAATTTTTACATAAGTTCGGCAAACTTGGCGATTTAACTTTCAGCCATTTTCAGGAGCCAAAGAAAAATAAATTTACTACATGGTAATCCTGCTTAACTGATCCTGGGATTCTGCAATCCTGCTTATTTTATCCTGTGGTCCTACCAAACCGATCCTACGATCCTGACCAAGCCCTAACTAAAAATAAAAGAATCGTGTGATTCGTTTGATTGAAAATCTTGCGTGATACTTAAAAGAAGTTACTTATGAAAATATATGACGCTGGCGGAGTATACAAATACAAGATAACGCCGAAGAGTAATAATTAGACGTCGTGTTAGTTTAGAAAGCCTAAAACGGCAATTATAAATAAAATACAACTTTTAAAATTAAATCACGGCAGCCATGGGTACAATTCTTAGCATTATATTTATGATTGCAACAGTTTTATCTATACTATTATATAAAAGGCTTCTCACGTATCTACATAGCCGTATAACTCAAGAACTACTCAACCGATTTTTGTAATTCTTTCACTAACATAAAACAACATGTTTAACTTAGTGCATGGCTTACGTTTTTTCTTTAAAACTGCTCTTAAAAGTTATTAAAACTTGAGTTTAAGAAGTAGCCAAAAAAATCAAATCCAAAAGACATTGCTGCATTGATCCGTTAGATACACAACCAGCGCGCTGCAGCGTAAAGCTTTATCGCTCTTTTCCTCTCCGATTGTGTTTGTTGTTATTGTTTCTTTTACTTAACCCATTTTGGTCAGGTACCCGAACGCGTTGGAATTTTCTAATGAAATTTTCAGGCTTTGTTGTTGTTGATCAAATTAAGAAAATTCCGGAGTTTCAGAATTTTTCCATTTTCCGTTTTCCGGCTACAAGGTGGTCGAAAAATCGACCAATGGCCCAATGTGTATACAAAAATTTAAAAATTTTTAATAAATTATTTTAGCTTTAAAATCAGCATAATATGCCTTGAGAGTGTTCCTGAGAAGTTTGGTACCGATAGAACATAGGGGCGTGGCACCTTCCATGCAACTCTAATTTTTGGTATCGAATAGCTTTGGAATTACATGTGGAATTACATTACTTTTTAAAACATTCAAAGTTTTCGGTAAAAATTTCGAAATATATGGTCACACATCAGAGAATTCGAAACGAATATAAAATTTATTATACAATTCAAATGATTAACATCGAATAACTTAGTACAAATGTCGCATAACATTGAAACTCAGTTTAAAGATACTTATTGGTCATATCTTTTACCAGAAAATTGACACGGGCATTAGAAAATAGGATGTGAAGGAGTAGAAATGCGCGTAGGGTATCGCTAGTATAAAATAAATAAGTAATTATTGGCATTTATTTATTTATTGGACATACTTTTTATGACTTTGATATTCATATTATGATATTGTCCAAAACATTTTGTGTGCAAATGTAAATTGCATTTTTTGCATATAAGTATATCTAAATGGTATGCTTGTAACATACAACGCATTTTTGAGGTTTATTCTCTAGTTGATATCAATGACGTGCTCAAGTATGTTAACTTGAGGCAAACCGGCCTTTCCTATTCATCTATATCTGAGTT
Organism: Tetanocera ferruginea; assembly: GCA_958299015.1. NCBI lineage: Eukaryota > Metazoa > Arthropoda > Insecta > Diptera > Sciomyzidae > Tetanocera > Tetanocera ferruginea. Next base: position 70,742,307 of record OY282641.1, on the reverse strand, counting down.
CACTTCTGGATCCGCCACTTATAAGTTTCTTTCGATCTTAACTGTAACTGTGATATTGGCTTGTGTTTATTTCCATGCATTCACTTACGAATTGCTGATAGCGTTTACCCACAATGACCACACCATTTCCTACTGCGAATGTCAACGCGATAATTTGCGACCCCATTGTAGTGTAAATCGACTCCACCCATATTGATATTATAGTTATATTCGTTTGAGTTATGACGACGTACTTCTTTTTTGTACGATTATAACGGAGAGCACACTTTATTGGCACAATGGAATCGTAGTTACTTGCAATTGATACTTGGGTGGTGTTGTAACAACGCACGAAGTTGAGTTCATTCCTCTTGTCAAAAATGTTATTCACTTCCCCACGTTTTGCTGGGTTTGTCAACGTAGCGCCTTATACCCGATTTGAACGTTGCCATTTGCAACCGAACGTTTGTACCGGTTGCATTAAATTTTCACTCATTTAGCAAACAGAGCAATTGGTAAGAGGTTAAAAAAGTTGTCGAAGAAAACAGTGTATCTCTCTGGATGGGCAACGTTGTGAAGAAGTCTCAAAACAACATATGCGCCAAGTCCAATGCCCATGTTGTAAGCTTCAACTGTACCAGTCTACGGTATAAAGAAAAACATGTACCCATCGCTTGAGCACCAGTATTTGAATCTAAAATGGATTGATTTTTCTATAAACATTTTACATGAATGTTTCCCAAAGTTGGGTACCATTTGTTAGTCAATTGACAATGCGGGCTTAAAAATTCCATTAAATTTATTGCATGTGAAAATGTTTAAATAAAGTATAGATATTAGGCCAGTGGTCGAAAAATCGACCACCAATATTGCAACAAAACTAGCCCGTAGGTAAATTAACCTGAGATGTCCAAAACCGACTGATTCTAATAATTTAGATTTTTTTTATTTTTTCAAAAATAGTCCAAAAAAGGTGTTTTTTTAAACGCTTACCTGAGTAGGTAAAATGGAAAATTTCTAAATTGTTATTTTTTTTCTGAATTTCCATTTAACCAAATTGTGTTTATGCGGAAAGAGTTCGAAAAAATTTTGAATAATTTTTCCAGAAATAAATTTTAAAGTAAGTGGTCGAAAAATCGACCAGCTGACCAAAATGGGTTCAAGTGCTTTATATAAGGGATGTTTTACGTACAAGAGCAAACGCAAGAAGTTGTCTCATTCAGTTGGCGCTGAGACTTCAAGCAATTAAGTCCTCGATGTTCAATTTTTAGCTATGCTATATTTATGCTAAATATGTAAATGTAAATGTTTTGGTCATTAATACTTAAAAAGGTAGATCCAAAATTTGAATCAAAAATTAAAAAACCAGTACAATGGGACATATTAATAAAAAGAGTGGAGTGGAGAGAACTCAGCTTCACTCGACTTTGCTCTGATCGGTATGAATAAAGCATATTAATAAAAATAACTCAACTCCACTCCACTCATGTTTTTTTTTGACGTTGAGTGTTCCCTCAGAATAAACATCGCACACTCCAGTACACTCAGTTTTTGTTTATTTCATATTAATAAAAACTGAGAGCACTCAACAAAAGTTGAGTGTGTTATTTAGCTGCCTCATTATTGTTCAATTTATACAAATTTCATATTTGCCATTTATTTTGCATTAAAAACTTTTTATATACTTGTTTTTTGGTTTAATTTCAAATAAATAGCCTCTTTGCTGTATTTTTTATTTGATTCCGATGAAAAAGACGAAGATGGAATGCACAAAATTTTATATAAATTTGCAGGTGACAATTCTTCAAACTCGTTGCAGTTGACTGATTATTCATTGTTTTATAAAATTTTGACTTTTATAAAACTTTGTTTTATACCTTTGGATGCTCTTGTCATCCCTAATTGTAAGTAATATATTTTCCGCTGAAGCTTTTGCAGCTCGGAATTTTTCCGGATTAAATTCTTATTTATCCGTTGGTCAAAAGTTCTTCGACATCTTAAATTAATTTTTAATTATCACTATCACTTGAGCTCTCCATTTTATTGTCATTGAAGTGTAGCTTGACACATACCTAAGTGCCTGTCAAGCAGTTACAATGAAATCTTGACTTATTTGTAAACTTGACAAATTTTTCTGATCTATAAAAAAACATATTAATATAAAATGCTTGACAATTGAAAGGGAAATCTTCGGTCACAACATTAGATGAGAGCAGATGAGACCACACTAAATACATTCCAAAAAATCTCTACTCTGTGTTCTTTCAGAGCACTCTGAATTATCAAAAAAAAATTAACCGTGCATCAAATTTCTCAATTGTTATTTAGGAATATTTTGTGTAATATTATTATTTACAATCAAATATTTTTTGCACAATTTTATATTTTTCATGTTATTTTTATTCTTTTCCTTTATTTTTGTTGACGATTATTTGTTTCCATTCCTTTCAAAAGCCCGGCAGATAGAACTCTGGTATGTGCTTTACGTGCTCTAACGATTAATAACGAGCACGAAGAGTCGTATTGAGATCGCTAACAAATTGTTTGACAGTCTTTGAACTGTCATGAGTGAACCCTCAAGCGATGTTTTTTTGCCCTCCGAGTGAAGTGGAGTTTATTTAATACGGATTTCACACTCTACTCAACTAACATCGCAACCTCAAAACGTACACTCAAGCACTCCACACCACTCGTTCACTCAGTTTTTATTAATTCCTCCCAATGTCCAATTTTAGTACTTTCATTCATATGCGTTTCCTGACTTTATTTTTGATTATAAAATTATATTTTAATTAAAGCCTTGATTAGAAAAATCGGATAAGTAGTATCCAAGATAGATTTGAAAAGAGCGAGAAAAAAAATTTAAAATATTGGCAAATAGTGTTATCAATGTGTGGGAAGGTATGTTCGCATTAGCTAACAGGTGTAAGTGTATTGATACGATACTGAAAGGTGTGATAAAATTAATTTACATAATCCTTAAATTAATTTAAATGGAACAATTTTCATCCCGATGCTGCTTACTTTAAAACAAGATGTTAAAAGTTACAGATCTTCATTAAGTTTTAGTTCGTGTTAAAGAATTAAAATGTCGTTTTTGGGAAACGAAAATAGATTCCTGAGCTGAAAAAAGGTTAAAAGCTCTTTATTTAGACTTCTCAAACCTTACCGAATGTAATTTCGTTTTTGGAGCGAAAATTAAGTGTACTTGAAAATCTCCTATTCAAATAAAGAACGGTATTATGCAAAAAGTAAAAAGTAAATGCAACTAAACCACAAGCCTTCAAATATTTTCTTAAAAATATGTATCGCCCATTTCATATTGAAGTATATTATAAGTTGCACTCACCATTTCCGATTTGGGTCAAATTTTTTCTTGGATTGGTTTATTGTTTTAAAAGAAAATTCGGAGTTTTAGATTTAAAGAGTTTTTTCGCGGACCCACAGCCATGCGTATTTAAATTTGTAAATTTGCCATGCGATTTTTGTAAAATTTATTTTTTAATTTTTTAAATTTTTAATTTAAAAGCTTAATGCCATGCCAGCATCAGACGCTATAATTTTTTTAACTTTCATAATTTAAGCTTTTTTAACGTTTCATTACCTTTCATTACCTCAAAATGAAAATAAACTGTAAAAACTTTTTAAAATGAACTTCTAAAACGTACGTATGATTTTCTATAATAATCATTTTAAATTGAGCTTTTAAAACGTTCGTTTGATAGTTTAAAATGAACATTTTACAAAAGAACTTCTTATTATTCTTCAATTCTAAAATGTTAATTTTAAAATATCAAATGAACGTTTTAAAAACTCATATTAAAATATTTTTTATAGAAAATCAAACGAACGTTTAGAAGCTCATTTTAAAATGTCTGTTTTTAAAATAAAAATAAATTTTAGAGGAGCAAAATCTGGGTTAAACGTTTTCAAAAGTAGCACGTTTCTGCTTTTCTGGAACGTAACGTAATACGAAAGGTTTTCACATTTTTCTATGTGTTAGTAGAAGTGAATAACGACATAAGAATGCATTCAATGAATACAAAATTGATCCATAAATAAAATTTTGAATTCATATCCAATTGTATAAAATGTATTTATCATAAATTTTTCGTATTCCGAATGTTGAATTAGATTTTTTATTAAAATGAATGCTTTTAATAAGGAATGCAGTTCAGTTTCGTTATTCATTTAGCATTAACCCTTCGATGCGTGAACATTTTTTTACTTCAATGCGTGAACAGGTCCCCAGGGACCTTTTTTTATTTTTAAGTATTTTACTATGAAAAAAAATTGCAAAAATTTTTTAATATTTTTTTTTATGTTTATTATTGTCTAAAGAACAAAACTGTATATTTAGATTTTTTTTTTTTTACATGGGTCATATGAAAGTGAATAAAATTTACATATAAAACATCTTATTTTCTACTGTTGTTGTTGCTGCTGTTGGTCCATCGTGGATTGTTAGCAAGCATGACTGTAGAATGCTCTCCGCAAACAGCATTGTCGCAAATGAAGCAGTAAGCAAATGCTGGTGAATTGACTTCTACCGGTCTTGGTCTTATCTGAAAAGATAAAAAAAATAAAAAATAACAAAATCCTCCTCATCAAAACACGTGCCAAATCCAACGTTGTGAAGAAGTTGTCTGCATAAACTGTGCGGCCAGTATCCATATATATCTCCATAAGCGTAAGTACAACATTTTGGCCCTGATTTACTTCACGATCCTGGTTTGGCAATTTACCAGAATAGATCATACCTTTGACGGGATAGTATGATTTGGAGTCACACAACCACCATACCTTTATTCCATACTTGGCAGGCTTAGAAAAAATGTACTGTATGAAGCGGGTACGGCCTCTGTAGGGGAATAACTGCTCATCAACTGTCAATGACTCATACGGAGTGTAAGCTGCTGCTAAGTTTGACTGCAACATTTCCCAAATATCATCAATTGCCGCAGCTTTGCTGGTGATTAGTCGCTGCTGTCGTGTATTTGCATTGTCGAATCTGATGAATTGTTTGATGCACATAAAGCGATCGTAGGACAAAGCAGCTTTGTATATTGGGTTATGTGTTGGGCCCCATAACTCTCTAGCAGGTTCGGTATTTGATTTGGTGAGTCCAGCATGTAGAATAATAGCCAAAAATGCATCAAACTCCTTTAGTGTGATGGTATTCCATTCCTTCATCTTCGTTGGATTTGCTAAATTCCATGCAGCTGTAACTTCCCTGGCTTTCCTATTAGTTTCGCGTAATATTATGTACACTATGTCTTCACTGATGATGGAGCGGAATATAGTGAAGGGATCATGTACCGCTCCGTTTGGCCCTGGTCTCCTTCTTGTGAAGTCAACCACATTATGAGCTCGAATGCGAGAAGTAGGGGTGCTGTTTTACACCATTGTGTGCCATCTTTACCATAGTAGTAATTGTCATTTGTTTGCTGTGCATTGTTTTCTTCGTCGTCAACATCGCTGTCATCACTTTCTTCATTGACTTCGATATGTTGTTGAGTTTCTGCGTCCGAATCATCACCATGAAAACCGGGTTCATATATGGAGTCGTCATCATTCTCAGCTGTATTTCCAAAAGCATCATAGGCTTCGTCACCGCTCAGCTCTTCTTGCATAACATTAGCAAATCTGTCATCAACTGCACGTCTTTCATTAACACTCATTTCCTGGTATTTTGTACTATGGCGTACAACCATTTCAGCAACTTCAATATTTGTATATTGGTCTGCCATTTCAATTTTCTTACTTTTATTTTCACTTTATATATCACACTTTACTGCTCACTGTCTGAACTTAGAATGATTTGGCTGACGAAATTAGAACCTCTTATATACTCTTTCATACGTCTACCTGGCCTTTAGGTTACCTACACTATGCACATCTGCTCTTTGTACATAAAACAGATTAGTGAAGTATAGGTAGAAATTTTAAGAACTGGTTTATTATGTTTCCAACGAAAAGCAATTACCAAAATAAACTACCACTTTATTATGTTTTCAAGGAAGGACGTAATATAAATAGTACAAAAATAAACTACCACATTTTATGTTTTCAAGGACACAATAACAATTATCCAAAAATTACCAAAAATTCACAGAACACATCTGTGATATGTTGAAACATTAAAAAATTATAATAAAGCGAAGAACAAATGCATTTATAAGTGTTTTATTGCATTTTCAGTACAAGCTCCCTAGGGACCTGTTCACGCATCCGCGCATGTATTTGATTTAAATGGGTGTAGCACCTAAACCATTGGTCGGATTGCCTTGATTTTTTTTTAAACGATTCTCCACAAAATTCTCTTGGAATACATGGTGACTTTGGGGGGGTGTTGTCCTGGCCGAAATAGGAGTAAATTGCGTTTGAAAACGCAATAGGTCCCTAGGGACCTGTTCACGCATCGAAGGGTTAATTGTTTTTCATGAATTTATTTTTTGTTTATTATTTCGTTTGCTATTATTTTGATTTTTTTATTTATTATTCAAGTTTTATTCATTATCCCTTTCCGACCGTATACGCACAATTGTGACTTAATATGACTTCATTTTTTATTAGTTCATCAAAATTCTGCCATTGTGTGATTAGACCTGAAGCACATAATTGTATACTATGTTTTTTTTAAAGAAAACCAAAATCTGCCGTTATATGTATTTGCGAAAACGAGTCGGAACAGTAAGTATTCAAATTTATTTTAATTATTTAAAGTTTGATAGATACCATCTAAAAAGTGTTTTTACGATTAAAGCACAACTTTTAATTAGAAACTGATATTCGATTTTGAAATTGTAATATCATTTATTTTTTAGCAACTTTCATACAAGTGCAACAATTATGCGTAACTTGAAATTAAAGGATTATCGAGCAATTTGACATAACAGTTTATTTCATTGATTTTTATGAATTCAAAAACGGCAGGTTCTAAAATTGTGGCAAATTTTAACCAACAGTTCTTGCGTAGATCGGAATGGATTTTTGAACACATATTTTTTTTTTATTATTAATTTTTATTTATTATTAATTTTTATTCGATAAGTATTTTTTATTCATGCGTTCGGTTTGTATTAATTTTTTAACCAAAGAAGTATATTTTAAATTTGGTTACTAACCAACTTCGATAGGGCTAAGACGGTTTTTTTAGTTGTAGCTTAATTTATAAGTAGTAATTTTATCAGGGACCGCACCGGTTATGGCTTTTTTCGAAAAATTCACGTATTAACTGTTATATTTTAACTTTTATTTTTTTCAGACAAAAGTACAAGTTATTTTGTGCCATTCATTTTTTTCTGGCTATTTCGGGCTTATAGCAGCTACTTTTGACTTTTAATATATCAGAAAATAATAACAGTTATTTTCTGCCTTTTATTTTTTCGGTCAAAACTATCAGGCAATTTGTATTTTTTCAAAGGCCGTTTTACCGTCTTAAAAACTATTAAAAGCATGTTTTAAATATGCGCAAAGATAACATGAAAATAATGAATCCTAATATTTTTGACAGAAAAAATAAGTCACAAAATTACTGTTATTTTTGACCGGTAAAAAAGAAGTAAAAAGTGATATCTTATAATTTACCATTTCAATTTAAAAGGGTAAAAGCTCAGGGACAGTCATTCATGTTCTCGCATGGGAAATTGTACGTTGGACTTTCACGTTTTGGAAATTCTTCAAACCAATTCATATAACATACTTCCAAACGATGAAAGTTTTACCAAAAACGTAGTTTATTCAGAAGTTTTTAGCAAATTATTTTTTAACTAAGTTCTTTTATTATTCTCTTCTTTTCATACCAAAAGGTCCTTTTAGATTTGTTATCAGCATTTCAAAAGTGGGCGTGTTAGTTCATTAACCTTGCATACTTCGTTTCTGCGCTTAATAATTGTATTTTGTATATGCTCCAATGTTTGATATTTAATGATGTCATAAAAAAACTTTTCCACAGACATGGAAATAGAAGATCTAACGAGTACCAAATCCTGAATTGTCAAATAACACTTCTCAAAACCATCATTAAAGAACAAGTTGAAATCCATCAAGCCTTAGAAATAAATAACAGAATTGAGAATATAAAACCTGGCACAAAGGCTTTTAAGGAAGTTTTTAAAATTATCGGTAATAGAAATTCTAGGGGTTTTGATAAACTAATTGTGAATAAAAAACATTTTTTATAAAATGTTTTATAAAATGTTTTATTCAATTAAAAACAGCGATAGAGCTTTTAGTTAGAATATTTAACAACTGTTTTAATAATGGATACTTTCCCAAAAGTTGGAAGTTGGCTAAAATCTATCCTCTTATAAAGAAACCGAACAACTATCATATGGAAAACTCTCGACCAATCTCTATGCTATCTAACATTGGAAAATTATTTTAGAGGATAATCAAAATTAAATTAGGAAATTCAATTTCTCAGGATGTAATCCCAGAATACCAATTTGGTTTTAAGCATGGTCATTTGTCTATTGACGCGCTGATATATTTACATAATGAAGTAACCTGTAATTTAAGAAGTAAAAAATGTACAGTTGCCGTTTCGTTGGATATTGAAAAGGCGTTTGATCGAGCTTATCAAAATGGTATTCTCTTTGAACTAATAAATTTGAGGTGTGACGTATTCATTATCAAGCTGCTTAAAAGCAATTTTGAAGATAGAAAATTTTTTGTCGAAATGAATGATACAAGATCAGAGTTAGGAAACATTTTCTGTGGAGTCCCACAAAGAGCAATTTTGGCTCCGTTGCTATTTAACATTCTCGTATTTTAATTTCCCCATTTTAGCAATGATTCCAAAGGTATCCTCTTTGCAGATGACTCATTTATTTACGCTCATGACTTTGAACCTAAGATAGCATTGGGAAAGGGTCAGAATCATCTTTTGGTAGTTGAGAACTATTATAAATATTGGAGTGTTAAAATCAACACTCGAAAATCAGAAGCTATATGTTTTAGGAATACTTCGGGAAAAGGTCCCCGTAATGTTGTAAGAAAAAGGAAAGGCTTGAATCTGTCTTTGGTTGATTCGAGTATTCCCTCTAAAGATCGAATAAAGTACCTGGGGATAACTTTAAATAAACTATTTAAGTTTAACAAGCATGGAAGAATAGCCAAAAATAAGGGATTGCGCATAAAGACATGTTTTTGAAGTTACTAATAAACAGACACTTGAGCCAAAAAGCAAAACTATTAATTTACAAAGTATGCATCCGTTCTGCGTTGATATATGGCTTCCCAATATGGTTTTCGATCTCTCCAACTGTAATGTTGGAATTAGAGCCCATGGAACGAGGATGCTTGAGACTTTGTGTTAACGCGAACTATGAAAATTATGTAAAGAGATTTTCCAACACAGTTATATATAAAAAAGCTGAAGTGCAACCTCTTTCTTCGTATGCTTTAGTCCTTCTTAATAGTTTTATTAATCGTCTTGAAAACCACGAGAACAGTTTAGTGACAAGAGTTCTTCATTCACAAGTTGGATTTGATTGGAATATCAATATATACATTTCTCAGTTGGAATTTTACAAGAGGATATTGTTGGGGAGGCAAGTTCCGAAATTAAAAACTCAACAACTCAATTCATTATTTATTAATTCAACAAACATTAAATATTAAAAATATACGATTACGTTATATCAGCGTGCAACGCCGTCAAAGGTTATGTCAGTCTGCCAACGTCAAAATAAAATGTGTAAGTAATATAAAAAAGAGAAAGAGAGTAAGTAAGATAAAGTGATGACAGATATTAAAGGTTGCCAGATCGTTGAATTACTTACTTTACTTACTATTACTTATTTTACTTCGGTGGCACCTGGAAACGGACTGTCTGCTTTCGTGGTCGATCTGAACGTCTTACTTATGGCGTACTCATTTGAGATTCAGCATTTCTTTCAACTGCAGGCGGCGATAAACTCTTAGTATCAGACTCCAGTCTTGTAGGAATAACCTCTTTGGGACTGCCTGGCACCAACTCCCAGTCGTCACTGATTCTAGTGGTCTCAATATCTGGCGGCGTTACCGATTTTCGGATCTGATTTCGATGTCGTCTTATAGAGCCACGATTAGTCGTAATGGCGTACTTCATTCGACCCATCACCTGACTAATAACGCCGGAAATCCATTTGTTATTTCCAGAGAAATTCCGAGCTTGAACTTGTTGACCAACAATGAATTTAGCATTGTATTGTGTCTTTGAATGTGATTCAGGGCGAAGTGCTGACAACAGAGTACGAGGCTGACGACCATGTTGCATTTCAGCGGGTGACTTTCCCATGAGCGGATTTGGGGTTGAGCGATACGTGACCATATATTTGCACAATGCGACTTCCTTGCTGACATTTTCCTTCATTGCTTTTGTAAATGACTCTTTGAATGTCCTCACGAATCGTTCCGCTAACCCATTCGATGCGGATTGAAATGGTGCGCTCGTATGATGCTCGATAAGATTAAGCTCGCAGAACTGCTTAAATTCTCCCGATGAGAATTGGGGTCCATTGTCGCTGACAATGGTTTGTGGTAAGCCCTCAATGGCAAATATTTTCTGTAGAGATGAAATTGTTGCATGAGATGTTGTTGTCGACATCTCCAGAGTGTATGGAAATTTGGAGTACGAGTCTACCACAATTAGCCACATGCTTCCGAAAAAAGGGCCCGCAAAATCAAGATGAATACGTTCCCAAGGTTGCTTAGCCTCAGGCCATGGCGAGAATTGTCGCTTAGGGCCGCTGGACATTGATAAACAGATTGAACAGGACTTACATATTGCCTCAATAGCTTCGTCAATCTTCGGAAACCATACATATCGTCTTGCCATCTGCTTCATGCGACTTTTGCCCCAGTGAGCCTCGTGTAGCATATTAAGAATTTTTTGCCGAAAAATTTTTGGCACAACAACTCTTGTATAATCCGTATGTAAGAGTATAACCCCACTCTGTAACGAAAAAGATAAACGGCGATCAAAAAATGGTTTTAAGTTACCTTGAGACTTTAGCAAACTCGGAGGCCAACCATCTTCAATCATTTTCTTAACAATACTAAGGTCACCGCTTTGCTCTGTCTCCTTTGCGCTGATTGGAAAAATGTTGATGGTGGATTCATAAACTTCGTTTACGTTGGACAAGGTACTCTCCTCACGATCAAACTCCAAGTCTTCTCCAACTGGAAGTCGTGAGAGAGCATCAGCGTTTGCATGTTGAGTTGTGTTTTTATAATGTATGGTGTAGTCGTAGGCTTGCAGCAAGATAGCTTCTGCTATCTCTGCAGCCTGTGTAACGTCATGACCGGCAACTTCTTTTGAGGATTAAATATGGTTGTCAGCGCCTGGTGATCTGTGGTTAATTCAAACCGTCTACCGTAGAGGTACTGATGAAATCGCGTAACACCAAATATTATTGACAAGCCTTCTTTTTCAATTTGAGAGTAATTCAACTGGATGTTATTTAAAGTCTTGGATGCAAAAGAAATCGGCTGTTCTGTTCCATCTGGGTATCTGTGGGAGATATCTGCACCAATCCCATAATTGGAAGCATCAGTAGCAAGGATTATTGGGAGCTTATCGTCATAATGAACAAGCTGCGCAGCTTTTACGATGTCATTCCTTAATGTCTTAAAAGCTGTGTCTTGCTTAGGACCCCACTCAAATTTAACTTGTTGACGCCTCAAAAGATTTAAAGCTGAGGCTTTTGATGAAAAATTTTGGATAAATTTGTTATAGTAATTTATTTTTCCAATAAATGCTTCGACTTCGCGAACGTTTCTGGGTCTAGGTATCAACTTAATCGCTTCCAACCTTTTAGTAGATGGTTTTATACCTTTTGAGTCAATTATGTGGCCTACATACTCTATTTGCTCATTAGCAAACACACATTTATTTTTTCGGCATTAAAGCCCGCTGCGCTCTAAGCGTTCAAAAATCTCGCGGACATTAGCTTGATGCTCTACATCATTTTTTTCCTGTAATGATCACATCATCTAAATACACGGCAGTCCTGGGTACCCCAGCTACAAGCTCCTCCATGAATCTCTGAAAAATTCCTGGAGCGCTAGCAACACCAAAGGGCAATCTCTGAAACTGGAATAACCCAAAGGGTGTATTTATAACCAAAACATTCTTTGATCCTTCTGATAATTCTATTTGAAGATATGCTAAGGTCTATTTTTGCAAAATATTGACCTCCTTGAAGTCTATGAAAAAGCTCCTCGATTCGTGGAATAGGATATTGGTCAATTTCGATTTTTGAATTCAAACCTACTTTGAAATCAGCTCACACTCGTAGCGTGCCGTTGGGTTTCTTTACCAACGGCACGGTTTCTTTCTTTACAAGACGATTTATTTCAAGTTGTAGGGCTGGCAAAACTTCGGCTTGGCATCTAGCTAAGTGCAATTTCGGCTTTAAATGTTGTGCATCGTCCTAGAGCATTTTTAAAAATGGCTGGATACTCATTTGTAAGGTTGGCGAGCGAAGAAATCAAATTGTTGTTTGATGCCTGACCTGTCGAAGAGAAAACACAGTGATTAGATTCAAAATTTTGCGGAATCTTTATTTAAAAGTTAAAAATGTTGAACCAGTCCAGACCAAAAATGTTTGAAGCATTTTCGCTTTCCACTACGATCAGTGATAAAATTTTCTCGACATCATCGCAGCAGACCTTTACCATAGCAGTTCCTTTTAATGGTAGATGATGACCTCCATAAGCTCTTAGAGTTTTATTTGCAGGAACACATAGCGGTTCTCCGAGTTGCCTATATCCAACAGTACCAACCAACGAGCAGGAGGCGCCGTTGTTTACTTGAAAATCTAGAAGTTTTCCATTTACATTGAGTTTTACCATAATTTTCTTATCGACAATGCCAGATGAGTGGACGACATCTACCACACTGATGTTCTCAAATAATTCGTTGCTGATTGAATTAACGTGGACATGTTTTGTTACTGCTTTGCGATTTGATGTTGAATTACACACTGATGCTATATGTCCTGACTTCATGCATGCATTGCATTTTGTTTTCCTTTTGTAATGATAGCAATCGGTTCTTGAATGTGATACCCCGCACCCTGGGCAAGATTTAAATGAAGCATCTGGAGCCTCACGGCTTTGACTGCGCCCTCTCCATTTGCGGTTTTCACGCCTTGTATATCTATGCCTCTCTGCTGCCGACTTATTAATTACATTCACCACAGAAGCCTCGCCATCCTTCAATACTGAACAAGTATTTTAACGGTAGTCTCGTAAATAGAAGCAATTTGTAACACCTCTTCTAATGTTTGATTTGTTTTCTGCAGAGCTGCAGTCCGTACTTTCTTGTGAGGTGTATGTATAACGACCATATCCCGAATTTTGCTGTCTACATATGACTCACCACAACCCAACTTAGAACATCTAAACATGCAATCCTTAGCGGCGCCGAGGAGCTCGGCTACCCAGTCGCTGTATGACTGCTCGGACTTCATTGTTGTCCGATAGAATTTAAAACGTGCCGCCAACACATGTTGCTTATCAGTGAAGTGCTCGCTTAATGTGGTTATTATTTCTTTGAATGTTTTTTCCTTTACTTTTCCATCAAAAAGCTTCTGCAAAAGTTCGAGACTTTCAGCTCCGATCCAGCTGAACCCGCACGTTTCGTCTGCTAATCCGTTACACCGTTTGCCACAAAATGCTGATCAAGTTGAAGCAAATAAGTGCTCCACTTGTCGCTAGCTTTGTTGAAGCCTCGAAAATTTGGCACTGCTGCCACTTGCCTCTCGCTGCCGATCTTTCCATCTCTCATGGCCTTTTCTAAGAACTCCCTGTTCTCCTTGACCACGTTAGCTAAGAATGTTTGATTTGCTGATTGTAGCTGGTACAACATTAGTTTTAATGTATCGGCATCCATGTTGACATAATGAAGTTATATGTCACCTCTGTTAATCTCACCAATCCTCGTCGCCAGAAAATGTTGGGGAGGCAAGTTCCGAAATTAAAAACTCAACAATTGAACTCAATTCATTATTTATCAATTCAACAAACATTAAATATTAAAAATATACGATTACGTTAAATCAGCGTGCAACGCCGTCAAAGGTTATGTCAGTCTGCCAACGTCAAAATAAAATGTGTAAGTAATATAAAAAAGAGAAAGAGAGTAAGTAAGATAAAGTGATGACAGATATTAAAGGTTGCCAGATCGTTGAATTCCTACAGATATAAATTCTCTACTAAACACAAATGCATATCATTTACCAGAGTTTTATTCTCATTCAATCCCACGTTCCAATAGGGGATAAATGTTTTGTTGTTGTTTTTTGTGTAATGTAAAATGTTTTTTTAGTATAAGTCCCAATTTTAAGCTTCATTCTTAGATCTAATTTGGACTATTAATCAGTCTTTGTCAATTTTTATTATATTATTGAGCAATATAATTTTAATATCTAACACTTGATGTTAATCTTATTCTCAGTATGGTTAACTAAGCTTGTTGCGTTATTCTGTTATCATAATGTTTATTCAAATTATACAAAATAGTTTTAAGTTTATTAACATCTGAAGTTTTCCTTGTTCAGCAAAATTTGTAATCTAAGTTTTTAAGTCTCAATAAATCTAAATCGAAATTAGAGTTCTTTTTGATATTGTCAAATCAAAAAGTTTAAAATGGAGCAGGGATAGTAAACATATTATGATTGTGTATTAGGCTGGGACGATTTGTATGGAGGCAAAAAATCTGATGTTGCCTGGGCGATTTTCGGTTCGGGCATGAAAAGTTATTAAACAAAAAACAAAAAAAGGGGACTGGGGGTACACTTAACAAAAAGATATGGTGTGAATATAAGGTGGATAGCTGCAGTGGTTCAGCCGTGATGGTCACAATTAAATTCGCACTAACGATAAGAATATACTTTGAATTTAGTGAAATTTTTTCTTTAGCAATTTGTTACGGTAAAATTTTGTATGACAACGAATACATGTTAGACCGTTTTTTGGTTGAATCGGGTGTGAGGATTTCATATCTGGCGTTAGTTTTGCTCTAGCTGTGCACGTTTTAAAAAAAAAAATTTTGAAAAAATTTTATAGAAAAAATTCAAAAAATGGAGGGTGCGATGGGGTAAAGTGTACCCCCAGTTCCCTTTTTTTTTGTTTAATAACTTTTCATGCCCTAACCGAAAATCGCCCGGGCAATATCGGTTTAAAAATCGACCCAGTCTATTGTGTATCAAAAATAAGCGCCGACTTAAAATTATTTATTATCATAAAAAAATTATATATTTATGATAAAAATAAAACAAATTTAGAAAAATAAAAATGATAAGATTTTCAATTTAATAATGTATATTAGACCTGTGCATAATGGCATTTTCATCTTCGATTTTCGCTCCCCTCAAAAAATCTGAATAATTGGACTATAAAAATAAGATTTTAAAAAAAATTTTATAAAAAAGTTAAAAACTGGGACGTCCCTCTTCAAAAATGTATATTTTGAGAAAAATTCAATTTGTAAAAATTATCACTTTTTATAAATTGCCTTAAAAATTAATTTGGTAACAAAATTTATTTTGAAGTTTAATATTTTTGAGGTATTTGGGTATGGTCAATCGAATAAAGAAATAAAAATAGATGCTTTTTAAACAAAAAAGTTGACTTTTTCAATTGTTTTTGTCATAAAACATGAAAAAATTATAAAAATTTTTATGAAATTTTGACTTTGAATCCAGTTTTTAGATTTGTCCTCCGCCAAAAACTCAAAATTACTTGCCTATGTTCTGAAGGATTTTATTACCTTTCAAACAAGTTAAAGACTAGATCCGAAACACTTACCTTAATGCTTACAAGGCGATTTTTCCGAACTTCTACTTAAAAAAAAAAAATTAAATTCAACAAAATTTTGAGTTTACTATTTTATAAAGTAAACAATGCTTTTAAATTGATATTTTTTTATTTTTAAACCATCAAAATATTTATTTTACACAAAAATTAAAAACACAAATAAGATATAAGAAACAAAAATGAAAGAAATTGCACTTTAGTTTCTCCATAATTCTTGTCTTAGTGGTATTTGGAAATTCTGCGTTTATTTTTCATGATGGCGGTAAAACAAAAATATTGTCCATCCTTAAATACTTGAATAATTAACTCCACAAAATAAAATTAACATCATTTGCACTTTTTCATTATACACAACTTAATTTCAGTAAATTATCGACAAGAATACATATCATTCTTTCTTAAACTCTTAATAAGACATGAATACTCTATCCAATTTTAAACAATATTACAATTACTAAAAACATTTTAACGAAATTTTTACAATTATTATAACAATTTTAAACAAATATACAATTATTTTTTTCGCGGCAGCAACACGACGGGTATCAGCTTGTAATGTACAAATACCATGATGAAATGTATACACGGGTAAAGATAAAACAATGGAATTGATAGTAAAAAGCTTTTACTCCCCTAGAATGAGAGAGAAAGTAGGATATCACATCAAAAATTGTTTAAATGTTTTATCTTTTCTAATGGCAAAGCTGAGGGTCTTCTCCACAATATTCCGAAAAAAGGTTCCATTTCAAGTTTTACATATGGATAGACAACTCTCGGTGGAAAAAGCATTTTTTTTTAGTTATTGATGCGTGCACTAAATTTGTAAGATTGTACCCTACTAAAACGACAAACATAAAAGAGGTAATAACAATTCAAGCTCTTGAAGATTATTTAAGAGCATATAGTGTCGGAAAGAGGAAGCCGTTTTACGTCAAATGATGTTAAGGAATTTCTAGAAAAGTTTTATGTACAATAGAGCGTATCACCAAAACTCACCTATTTTTGACCCCGCCTCAATCGTTAGATAATTGAAAGACACTTTCGAAAAAAAAAATTTTTATTTTAAATGGTCCCTATGGTGCTATTTTGGATTTTCGTTATATCTTCGGTGTTTCTTGTTCGATCCGGAAAAATTATATATATGTGTGTGTTTGTTGATGTTATTCAAATATTTTCTTTTATTTTGTTTGGTTTGTTTTACCTCGAAGTTTTTTTTTCGACTGATTACACAATCAATCTCCGTTCCTACCATATTATCCTGCTCCAAAAAATCCCAAAAAATAAAGCTTACAAAAAATCATTATAACCATGGGAACAAGTTAAATCGAAAAAATGGGTTTTAGGAGCACTTCCGAACGATTTTATGCAAAGAATAACACTTTATCATTACACATAATCAAATTTTATTTTCAAATTTCAAAATCTTTTCGGGAGTCAAGGTAACTGTAGCTTTCCAATATCGTTATCGATTTAAACAAAGTTTTCCGTGAAATGCAAGTTTCGCAAAGCAGCAAAAACGGCAGCACAATGTCATGATCTATTGTCATGCATTTCTTACGATGGTAAAAGAGAGCGCACTCTAAAGATGAACAACGACGTAGTCATCGAAGAGCACCTGACCATCCTTAAAGAACCAAACTCAAAATTAATCGGATACGCCACGCCTTTGTTAAGTTCTGCAAGAGGAGCTCAAACTGCAATTTTCGATTTCTTGCTGCAGAACAATTACAGTTTGGAAAACTTATTAGATATCAGTTGTGATGGCACGGTCACGAACACTGACTACAAAGGAGGTGTCATAACTTGCTTCGAAACGTTTCTGCGCAGACCACTACAATGGTTCATATGTATATTCTATTTTAACGAGCTGCCATTCACAGCGCTGCTAAGAACATGCGCTGCTTGGAAAGCAGAAGGGACCTGGACTGTGGCCAGGAGAAATTGGTGTTGGGATAAGCCGCTGCATGGATTTACCTGTGCGTTTGAACATTAATTTCAATAATATCAAGCATTTTTTATAATTTTTTATGTTTTTCCTCAGCTTCTACCAAATTTTATGCCAATTGCGATGGGCGAAATGCCTACATATGTTTATTGAAATGGGTAATACGAAGCGATCAGCTTTGTTTGTACCACATGGTTCTTGGCGTAAATAGTGGACAGTGCCATGAGGTTTTAGCCAGCACACAGCCCGGTGCTTCAAGTACAGCACGTTGGTTAACATCATCTCGCATCTTGCGCTGGTACGTAACTCAAGAGCAGCCGTCTATGAAACTGAGAGTTATGACTGCGTACGTCGTCAAAGTATATGCGTCATTCTGTTTTTTACGTGCACAGGAAGCTGTCAAACCTACCATCGACAACAACGCGTACTATTTTCATCATGAAAATATATTATTATCCATGATTACTGATCCGGATGCAACGGTTCGTGCAGTTGGATATAGCAACATTTTGAAAGCGCGGCCAAACGTAAAATTCCATGTGAGCACCACAGAAAACATAAGTTAAATAATTGAATGATGTAATGTTGACGTCATACTTTAATCCGTTTGTATCATGTTTTATTTCGACAGATTATCTTTGCCACTAGCAAAAAACGGAGTGTTTCGTTCAAATAGAACATAAGTCGGCCACAGCAGTCACTGTCGAAAATCGATTGCACACATTCGCGAAACTTGCCTGTTGCGAGCGCTACAGTCACCTTGAATCCCGAAAAGATTTTGAAAATAAAAAATTAAATTTTGTTATGACCAAAGTGCTATTCTTTGCATAAAATCGGTCGGAAGTGCTCCTAAAATTAATTTTTCGATTTCACTTGTTCCCATGGTTATAATGATTTTTTGTAAACTTAAATTTTTGGATCGATTGCGTAATCAGTCGAAAAAAATTTGTGGTAAAAAAAATCAGAAAATAAATGCATAACTTCACCAAACACAAAACACAGATATATAATTTTTCCGGATCGAAAAAGAAACACCGAAGATATATCGAAAAAATCAAAATAGCACCATAGGGACCACTATAAAAAAAAAAATATTTTTCTAGAAAATGTCTTTCAAATATCAAACAATTGGAGCGGGGTCCCAACTAGGTTTACTTTTCTGCCATACGGTGATACGGTCTAATGTACAACATATAAAGATAGCTACAGCTTCTCCACAAATTCATGGCCAAGTAGAAAGAGTGAATAGAAGTTTAGGTCCTATGATAGTAAAGTAAGTCAAACCAACCGAGGGCATTTATTTCGATACTTACTTACTTACTTACTTAGATGGCGCTTACAACCGTTGGTCGGTTTTGGCCTGGTGTAAAAATTTTCGCCACCCTCTTTTGTCGTGCGCTTGCTGGCGTCAGTTTGAAACTCCAAGCGTCGTCAGGTTATCCAATGCCTGGTTTTTCCAACGGAGATGCGGTCTTCCTCGTCTGCGTTGGCCACCGCTGGGTACCGAATCCAATATCTTTTTCGCTGGAGCTTCGTCGTTCATTCTCTCGACATGACCTAGCCAGCGAAGCCGCTCTATTTTAATATGCTTGACTATATCGATGTCGGCATATAGCTCATACAGCTCGTGGTTCCATCGTATTCGGTACTCGCCATTGACACAGATTGGACCATAGATCTTGCGAAGGATTTTTCTCTCGAACGCTCCCAAAGTCCTTTCATCAGAGCTGCTCAACGTCCAGGTTTGTACCCTAGAGTTATATCGGAATACAGCAAAAAGGCACAGTAATAGTAATAATAATAGCACAGTAATAGATTCATTAAAGAAAAGTTTGATTGAAATTCAACAAGGATCAGTGAAAGGAATTTGGAAGAGTTAAGAGAAGAAGCCGGCTTAAAACAATCGAAACTTCAGGAATACAAAAAGAAGCATGTAGATAAAAAACATAGAAAAGTAATAAAATATTTCGAAGGAGATTACGTTGTGATAACCAATTTTGATTCGCATACTGGTATAGCCAAAAAAATAATTCCTAAATTTAAAGGACCGTATAAAGCTAGTAAATTTTTACGCAATGATCGGTATTTATTTGAAGATGTGGAAGGCTTCCAACAGTCGCGAACGCCTTACAAAGGCGTATGGGAAAAAGACAATTTAATGCCATGGTTTAAAGGACGTAAGGTATCAGATAACTCGGCTTAATATCTGTAAGATCAGGAGATTTCATGGTCAAGACAGCCGAATTTTAGCAATATGTAAATTGTAGTCTGTAAGTGTAGCATGTGTAAATATTAGTAAGTAGCAATACGTTGTATAAGCATATTGATTTAACTTAATATGGTCACCTTATTTAATTTTGTTATTTTAGACTAAGATGGTCACCCTCAAATGAAGAGCGGGCAAAATAATATAATCGTCGAACAAAACGGTAGTCTTTCATTGTGCTAAATAAGAGCAACTGATGTTATACTTCAATATAAAATGAGCGAATATATATAACTCAATTCTTACCCTGTGAATTATTCCAGCAGAATGTAAATGTTTAATTCCGCAAAGCATTTGATAAAGTAAGTAAGACATTCTATCATGATCCAAGTCCATCTGAATAACCTGGCAGAGATTAGCATCCATAAGTTCCATAACAAGATATACGTCTTGAAACTCTTCAAGGCTTCTTTGAGGTGTAAATGCATTTAACAATCCAATAATCTAAAACAATACAATTATTTAATACTAGCTGATTTGTATCCTCGTTTTATAATATAATGCATTTCCAGCTTATCTTAATTGATATTGTGAGACAATTTGCCTGGAGACTGAAAATATGTTTTTCTTGCTCCAAGCAATTTTTAATAGTTTTCTCTCTTTAGTATTTTTTGTTTATGTATTTATGGTATCGTAACTAACAGCTTATGAGATCTTTCCATCAACAACAAATAAAAATAAAAAGATACCCGACAAAAATCGATTTACGGCACATTATTATTGGGCTCTTATTGATATTGCAATAACGCGTTTTTGAATCATCATATCACTCAAAGAAATATTTTAGGTTAAAGGACCACGCACTAAATACACTGAAAAGTGGTCCCTTTTTATTAAATTAAAATTTCCTGTGGAAAATTTAAGTATTTTGGGTGAAAATCAAGAATGTATAAAAAAAAATTTGAAAAAATTACTCATTTTAGAGAACTAGCCAGTAATATACGAGTCATTTTAGTTCGATTATACCTATTTTATAATGCTATTTAACAATATTTATTATTAAAATTTTTTTTTTGATTCATAAATTTCTTTTTTTCTTTTTTTATATATAAATATAGATACATATATAAATGCATTTTAGATTTATTTGAGGGTATTGCAAGAAAAAATTTTTAATATTAAATAGTATTGTTATATATCAATATCAATGGGTGAAATCGTACTAAAATGACTCTAATATTGCCGGCTGATTCTCTAAAATGAGTCATTTTCCAATTTTTTTTTATACATTCTTGATTTTCACTCAAAATACTTTAATTTTCCACTGTAAATTTTAATTTTAAGTGGGACCACTTTTCAGTGTATTTAGTACGTGGTTCTTTATACATTACCTTTGATAATTCTTAACAAAACACAAGTGTCCAATTGATATTTTTTTTTTCTAATCTTAATTTAATTTGAAATTTAAGGTATTGTACATTAAGAGTAATCTTTTATAGGAATACGCATAAAAACTATATGAAATAGTTGCAAATATATTAGTGGCAGAAAACAACTTCGGCACGTAAAGCTGCTACAATTGAAGAAGACATCCTTAGTGCAAACAATTTAAGAAAACATCTTAAACGTAACCACAAAGCAGACATCAACCCAAAACCCAAAATAGATGGAAGAACAACTACAAACCATAAACATATCAAAACATTGTAAACACAAAAAATGTAAAAACCCAACATAAGAAAAAACAAGGCATAAATAAAAAACTACATATTGGTACAAAAACATAAATTACTTCTTCTTTTTCCGCCATTACTCGTTCAACACCCGAAGTTGTTAACTAATTTAACAAACACAAAAAGAACACCCGAAATTGGTATAGAAAAATAACAAGCAACAGAAGTTTAAACAACATAAATTCAACAAATTTTCAAACAACATAAGGAACCCAGCCACCCACCCATTACCCAAGAAAATAAAACAAAGTGAGTTTACATTTATTTATTTTTTTTTTAGTGCTTAAATAAAGAATATTAATAAATATACATTGAAATTTACACAGTAAAATTTACACACACATAACTCAAAAATCAATCGTCGTCTGGGGATTCATGTGCTCCGTACGCCACTGTGACAATTTTGAGTTAATACTACTAGGATTTTTTATACTAAATTTTTCAAATCTGTAATCCGTTTTTGGCTACCTCTTCTAGAAACTGAGATAGTTCGTGTCCACTTTGCACTATATCCCTTAAAACAGAACATTTTGGTGACCTCTTGCCCCATAAGCCATTCAATAGCGTCTACAGAAAAATGTAAGTACAAAATGTTTTGGTCAATTTTGACAGCCCCCGCATCGACCAGCAAAGCGTATGCACTATGGAACAATGCACTATGGAACGATTAGTGCAAATAAGAGGGACAAATTATTTTGTTAACTTTTGTGACTATTTTTGGTATTTTAGGCATAGCAAAGTAGGAAAAAAGGGCTTTTAAGAATTTTGGAAGTGGGTGTGGCAGCTCCCATACAACTTTTCACAAGCTATAAACAAACTTAGGTAACCATCAAGTACGTCATTTAAAGTATGATTTTCGATTTAAAACAACATTGTTTCGATCCGCTTTCTTCGACATATCACTAAATAACAAATATATAGGACTGTTGAATGTCGGTGGCAAGAAATCTTAATTTTTTTAAAGCTTCTATGCAGGCAATGGAAAGTTCTGCAAAAATAGTGCCAAAGCACCTACATGTGGGCTTATACTATAAAACTCAAGAGAAGGTTTAATACGAGCTAACCTTATTCCAGAAAACTTATACCTCGATTTGAGAGTGATCGAAATTTTGTGACCAAAATATTATAATTTGGTTTTTTTATTTATACATATTATATATGTTATTAATTTATTTTGCCATATAGTTGTTCTATGTTTTTTTTCCACTTGTTAAAGAGTTATAAATTGCAAAATATTAACCTGAATTAAACTTTGTTAATTGAAAACATTTGTGCCCACGTTCTATTTTAAAACACGTTCTCTTTATTCAACTCAATAATAAATAACTTTGACACTTCAATGTGTATGAGAATACGAAACAATGTAATGACATTTAATAATACTAAATATGTTACGATAAAGGGTTGGACACAATTAGTGCGCTGTTGGTAGAGCTTGAAGATCCTTAACATTTCCGCCCACCTCGTCCAGATTCTAAACCGCCCACCGTATTGGTCAATAGCCTCATCGTCTTTAGGTAGTACAACCATTTTCGAGATTGCACGTTTGATAACAGAGGATTGAGTGCGAATCGTAGCAACTCTTACCAAGTCGTCTTCACCAGCATGAACTTCGAGAACACGGCCCATCAACCATTGTGAAGGGGGGTGCACGTTCATCTCGTATAAGTACCAGGTCATCGGGTTTTAGATTGGTTAAAGTTTGAGGCCATTTGTGCCGCACTTGTAATTCGTGCAGATATTCGCAACAACAACGCTTCCAAAAATCGTGCTGCATTTGTTGAAACTGTTTCCACCTGGTGAGGCGCCCACAATTAGTGTGAAGCCAGTTGGCTTCGGGTATCACTGTCAATGGACCGCCCACCAAAAAGTGACCGGGGGTCAGAGCGGAACAATCGGTTGGATCATCAGAGAGCGCTGATAGAGGCCTAGAATTAAGCACTGCTTCTACTTGCTTCAATACGGTGAAGAATTCTTCAAAGGTTAGCAACGCATCACCAATGGTCCTCTTTAAGTGATGTTTCATGCTTTTGACACCCGCTTCCCAGATGCCTCCGAAATTGGGTGATCCGGGTGGTATGAAGTGCCATGAGACACCATGGCATGAGGCGAGTTGTGCGGCGGCATCGAATTGATTCTTAAAAGCTTTAAAATCATCTTTGAGTATGGCGTTTGCGCTAACAAAAGTTGTTGCGCAGTCGCTATAGATATCTTTGCTGTATCCACGTACTGCAAAAAACCGACGCAGGGTGGCTAAAAAGCATTCGGTGGTCATGTCGCTTACGAGCTCTATATGTACGGCGCGTGTAATGAAACACACAAAAAGCGCAACATATCCCTTGTAACTTTTATGTCCTCTGCCTTTTGTTGTGCGAATCTTGTAAGGCCCGGCGTAATCTACACCACAATGTTGAAAAGGTTTCCCTGGATTGCAGCGATGTACTGGAAGGGGTCCCAATATTTGACTTGCAGCAATATAATTTTGTCGAATGCATTTCACGCATTGATTAATATTTGATTTGATGACATATCGCGCCTCAATGAGCCAATAACGCCTTCGAACATAATTGAGTGTTGCTTGTGTAGCCCTATGCATCGTCTTCTCATGCGCATTAGCAACGATCAACGTAGACAGCGGACTAACTTTTGGTAAAATTATCGGAAAGCGTTCTGAAGTTGGCATGATGGCGTATTTCAAGCGTCCGTTCATGCGCACAAAGCCGTCTTCATCGATCATAGGGCTGAGCTTCAGCAACCGACTGTTTCTGCTGATGGGCTTACTCTGAAGTTAGAAGAAATTTCATTAAAAAATTTAAGTTTTGAACATACCTTATCCAAAATTGTAAGGCAGCGTTGCGTTCGGTGGCAGTGCACCATGGCGTCGTCTCGTGTGGCTGTCTGAGTATCGCAGCAATGAATCGTCTGCACCAACTAGTGACCGCAAGAAGTTTATTCAGACTTGAATATTTGTGTAGGAGGCTAGTCACAAGCTTATTTTCCAGGTTTTGTCGACATGGAACTGCATGTAGAGCGGCTATGCTTTCAGTGCCAATTTCGCTGTCCAGTGCAGCAGGCTGTTTTGGCCATAGAGTGTCGTCATGGTGCAGCCATGATGGTCCGGACCATCATATATCAAGGTCGGCTAGTTCTGAAGGAAATATTCCACGTGAAGCAACATCGGCTGGGTTCGTCTTTGAAGGCACATATCGCCAAGAGTCAATTGACGTCAACTCTTGTATTTGAGTGACTCTATTGGCGATGTACTACTTGTGTTGCCCTGGATTTGAACGAATCCAACAGAGCACTGTTCTGGCATCGGACGAGCAAAAAACTTGAATCGAGGGTAATTGCAGAGCCTGTAGTGTCTTAGTGGCAACCTTTGCAGCAAGCAATGCACCGTTAAGCTCCAAGCATGGCACAGATATCTTTTTTAACGGTGCCACTTTAGTTTTTGCCATAAGTACGGACACTTTGATGGACTCGTTTGGTGTTTCGACACGCAAATATGCGACAGCGGCATACGCAGCGCTAGATGCATCAGAAAATACATGTAGCTGATGGCTTGTAGTGGAAGGCGAAGTTGATACCCATCTAGGCACCTTGATGTTTTCGATAAGAGGCAGCTCATCTCGAAATTTTATCCAATTTTTATGCTGTGATGCTGGTATGGGATCGTCCCATTTACACCCGCATAACCAGAGTTGTTGAGCCATAATTTTGCCAGTAATAGTGACCGGAGCAAGTAAGCAAGTAGGATCATATATTCGGCAAACATCGGAAAGCTGTTGGCGTTTTGTAATGTCACTAGCAATTGGCGTGATGTTGATTTTGTAGCTGATAGTATCGGTGTTGCGATACCAGTAGATGCCGAGAGCCCTTGCTTCTTTGTCTAAATTAAGATCGCAGCATATATCAATTTCATCTTCGTTTATATTAAGGCTGCGCAAGAATTGTGACGAATTTGAACTCCACTTTCGAAGCAGAAAACCGCCAGATCCAAGCAGATTTTGAAGTTGACCTTGAATCTCGAGTGCAGATTCCTCTGTGTCTGCTCCATGGAGACAGTCATTCATGTAGAAACATTCATGGAGTATGCGTGATACTTGCGGATTTGTTGTTTCTTCCTCTTTAGCTAGCGTGTGAAGAACCTTTATAGTTAAGTATGGCGAGCAATTTAAGCCATATGTAACAGTTAGAAGGTGATATATATTTGCGACACCATCTTTGTTATGCCAAAATATGCGCTGCATATCAGCATCGGCGGAATCAGACAAAATTTGACGATAACACTTTTCTATATCAGTCATAAAACCGATGCGATGCGTTCGCCATTTAATTAAAAGTGATGTTAAATCTGTCTGTAGTTTAGGACCTACGTGAAGGCAATCGTTGAGCGAGACACCAGATTTAGTTTTTCTTGCCGCATTGAAAACGACGCGCAATTTAGTAGTGGAGCTAAACTCTTTGTAAACACCATGGTGCGGAATGTAACATACCTGTGTGGGCTCAACTTCTTGCGCGACATGTTCCATATGCCCTAGGTGCTCGTATTCTGTCATAAAACTATCATATAGCGCTTGCATTTTGTGGTCCTTTAAAAGACAATTTTGTTGAAAAGCAAAAAGTTTTAATGCATCTGCTTTCGTGGCAGAAAGTTCGTTTAAATTGCTTGTCTTCTTAAATGGATAGCGAACTACAAAGCGACCATCGTTATTCCGACGAATAGTTTGTTGGAAATATTCTTCGCAGTATAATTCATCTGCTGTCATCGTAGAGTTGCGTGAAATATCTTCGCCTTCGATGAATTTCCATTTATTCTGAAGTATCAGTAAGTTCTCTGTAGGTAGAGGTACAACAGGTTGTCGCCAACTGTAAAGTGGCTGGGTTTGGCAAGCGGCCATAAATGACCCATCCCAGGTGTGTATTTTGTGCAACAGGTGCACTCTCGGACAGTTGTTTGATGCCCTTGCATATGAGAGATCCATATAGGTCAGCACCCAATATGATATCTATGGACCCAGGCTTGTAGAATGTTGGATCAGCTAAATCTAAGTCCCTAAATTCAATAAATTCCTTGGGGTCGATTCAATTGTTAGGCATCAGGTGCCTTAACTGTGGCAATATTAGCGCAGCGCAGTTGAAAATCATGCCTGGCATTCTGAGAGAGCTCACAGAAATTTGGACTAGGCCCGTAGATGTTCCAACAGACGATCCGCCAACACCAGTTACCGGCATGCGAAGTCGCGTACGGCGCAGATGCAATTGTTGGACAGCAAATTCACTTATGAATGACGCTTGTGATCCGTTGTCCAATAGAGCGCGTAGTTGTAGATAATGCCCTGTAGCCGCACGTACTCCAACGCAGGCAGTGGCAAGCAATACAGGTGCAAGTGGCAAAAGTGAGTCACCTGCTGTTATTTGATTTTCAGAATTGGTGTTCACAGTGCACGAGTTGTAGGTGGTTACGCTGCTGCGCTGCATGCATTTTGCGTCATGTATGCATGTATGATGTTTTTCGTTGCATTAATGACACACAAATTTTGAAGGGCAATCAATTTGCGTATGATAGAATTTGAAGCAGTTTTTGCACAATTTTGCTTTTGTAATAAACTTAAGTTTATCAGCTGGTGTGCATTTGCGAAAATCATTGCAATACATTAATATATGTTTACCAGAGCATTTCGGGCATGTTTTTAGAGTTGATTGGTGACTGCGAATAGACTGCGTCGACGTCACTGCCTTCGTATGTGTGTCTCTCGGCCTTGCTTTTGGTGTGTCTGTCGCCTCCAACCCTTGGATACGATTTTCCAAGAATTTTACAAGTTCTTTTTAGGTTGGAATCTCATTAGGTGAACTTAAAGACGTTTCCCAGTCTTTAAACGTTACCGAATCTAATTTTTCCGTCGTTAAAAATACGAGCCAGTCGTCCCACCCCGACGTCGGTCGCTCTAATTGTTTGACAAGACGGCGTTTGTTATCGTAGCGCTGTTGAAGAATGTCGCAAGCAATATCAAAGTTATTTTCCACTACTGATTTAAGTAAGCAAGCTGCTTTTAAGGTAATGCAGTCGCTGTACATTAGAAAGAGACGCATCGTTCTTCACACATGCAGTGAACATATCTTTAAAGTTTAACCATCGCTGAAAAGTACCATCAAACTTCGGCAATTCAATTTTTGGCAAAATAGATTTCGCCACATGGGACTGACAGTGTAAAGTTTGGTTAGGTGTGGAATGACCAAGAGCCTCGTGGCATGTTGTGGCCAACTCGTCGATCCAGTCGTGGAGTTCCCCTATAGCTTCACAATAAGCAGCTGAAATGCCGTCCACAAACTTTAAAATTGGAAATTTCATGCAGTTTTAATTTCATTTTGTTTCAGTTTGACAAATGAAAAAAATTTTTGTCAACTTTTTGTTTATAAATTTATTAATAATATCAGCAACGGTCGCGAATTTTAAATATTGCTACAGCGGTAAAAATGTTTCTAATAAAATCTATTAAAAGTGATAAAACTACGAATGAAAGTAAATATTTTCGGATGTTTCGTATTGAACTTCCTTTAACATCGCTCAAGACCAGTTGGATTTCCAGCAATATGACGAGCTTCGAACATATGAATCTGACCAAGAATTGTTGATTTGTTTTCAGTTTCTGTGAGCGAGTTGTTTTGTGTTATATATATTTTGTTTTATACAATGTGTTGTTTTACGTCCTTTTTTTTCTTAATTCAAGCAGATAATAAAATTTTATTTTGCATACAAATATTTTACATTTTGTCTTTGTGATCTTTTAGTGCAATTTTAAAGCAATTGTAGCCATCGCATAGCTGGAGGCAAACAATTCTTTGCATTTTTATAAATAAAAAAAAATTTATTGCTTGTGAGTTGTCAAAAAAAGTTTCATTCCATAGTTCCACTTCTGATTATGAAAAAGAAATAGGCATGCCCATTTTGTCAGGTATGGACAAAAAGGGCATGGAAATGCGGAATTTCAATGACCAATCTAAACAGGCTCAAAGAGTTATAAATTGCAAAATATTAACCTGAATTAAACTTTGTTAATTGAAAACATTTGTGCCCACGTTCTATTTTAAAACAAACAAAAAAAAAACAAATTGGCCATTTCAGCCCTTGAAAGGACTTTGACCGAGCTTCTTATGATCAATTGTGTTGTGTGTGTCATTAAATGTTTGCACACAATTGACCGAGAACTGGACCTACATGTTTTATGCCGACTCCGAACGGCTAAAGTTCATGTTCTCAAGAAGCTTTACATGGCATTATTTACTCTCTGAGGCTTGCCATTGTCTGCAGAGAGGTGGTGACCGATCAGAAAAATTTTTAATTGAGAAACTTTTCGCCGCGGCTGGGGATCGAACCCGGGCTCCGAACATGCTAAGCCACACACTTAATCTGCATGCCACGGTCACCATATATTTTCCATCTATTTTAAAACACGTTCTCTTTATTCAACTCAATAATAACTAGCTATATATAAGAATAGTGCAAGAATAGAGAGAGAATACGAAACAATGTAATGACATTTAATAGTACTAAATATGTTACGATAAAGGGTTGGACACAATTAGTGCGCTGTTGGTAGAGCTTGAAGATCCTTAACACCACTTATATTTTGATATATTGCTTCTGTTAGTTATTCAAATAAAATTTGAATTATAGTTGAGTTTAAACATTACTCGGGGGTTCCTTAATTCGCTAAAATAAATACACTTTAATTAACACAAGTTATTTTCAATATTTATTGCTTTGGATTTATTGGTTTTGTTGCATTTATGAATAGACTTTATATTGTAAACTTATTGTTGTTAAATGAAAGAATAAAATATAGCACGACGGCTGATCGAATGCGTTGTGATGACGATGAAAATAAATGTTGCACTAACTATGCAGAGTAGGTGAGATCAACTCGGACCCTGGTTCAGCTCTTTTTTTGTCTATGCATCTCTACGTAAAGATAAGTTGAGTGCGTACTAAACAGGGTGATGCAATTATAAAACGTGGGAATTGGAAGACGACAAATTTTAGAAACTGATCTCTTGTAGAGGCCGGACTTTGTGCGCAGCGTGACAAATCTGACTACCTTATCCTCACCAGGATGTACTTCAACGACGCGTCCTAAAATCCATTCATTAGTTGGGATACGATCGTCCTTAATTATGACGAGATCATTGATTTGTAGATTTGGCATCTCTTGACGCCACTTGGGACGTGCCTGTAAATGCGACAGCCAGTCAGATGTCCATTTTGACCAGAACTGATTTGTCATGTTTTGGATGGCTAGGTATGTTTTGCTTAGGCATTGTGAACCTGAAGTTTCATACGGCGGTGATAACAAAGCGTCACCAATCAGAAAATGACCAGGCGTGAGTGCGTCCAGGTCATCTGGGTCAACAGTTAGTGGACAAAGGGGCCTCGAGTTGAGGCAAGCCTCGATGCGCACTAAAACTGTTGAAAGCTCTTCATAGGTCAATCGGGTGCCGTCAACCACACGCTTCAAGTGGTATTTTACCGATTTGACGTTCGCCTCCCATAGTCCGCCAAAGTTTGGCGAGTGAGGTGGATTGAAATGCCATTGAATGTTTTGAGCAGATAGCTTGGGTACAATTTCTCCCTCGACTGCACTGATAAAATGTTTGCGGTTCGTTTGGAGTACGTTGTCGGCTCCAATGAAATTAGTACCGCAATCACTATAAATATCTCTGCAAATACCTTTGCGTCCGATAAATCGCTGAAGCGCCCAAAGAAAACACTTCGTTGACATTCCAGTGACCGCTTCTAGATGTATAGCTTTAGTGGCGAGACAAATAAAAATGGCAATATACCCTTTATATGTAGTGTTTCCACGATATTTTGAAGCCTTGAGCTCAATGGCGCCAGTATAGTCTACTCCAGTAGCTAAGAATGGTCTTTTTGGAGGATTAACTCTGTGGTATGGCAAGTTTCCCATTAGTTGGTTGCTAATTTCAGGTTTGCTCCGAAAGCACTTGACACATTTTCGTAGCTCATTTCTGATGGTCTGTCTGGATTTTAAAATCCAAAATTGTTGAAAAATGTTTGCTAGAGTTAGTTGAGTTCCACCATGCAACGTATTTTGATGTGTGTTGTTGATCACCAGCTTTGTGAAATGGTGCGCACTTGGCAAAATAATTGGATGCTTTTGACGGTAGGGCAAATTTGCATGTTGACAGCGTCCTCTCACTCTCAAAATATCATGGCTGTCGATGAAAGGTACTTTTAGTACCTTTAGTTTACTTTTAGTTGGAAGAGGTTGTTGTGAATGTATTGAGCTAATTTCTTTTTCGAATGCCTCTTTCTGCACGAGTCGCACTAAGACTAGCAAGCTTGCATGTAACTCAACAACTGTGAGAGGACCAGAACGCCGACTTAAGCGGTTTGTGGTATAAGCGTTATGAATAAAACGTAGAAGATACGCAGTAACGCGTATCAATTTATTGTAGGAAGAATAATTGAAAATTAAAGATCCTTCTGGTATTGTAAAATTTACTTTGATTTTAAATGGTTTTTCATCTAATAAATTTTCGTCGATGGCAAAGTCCTTTAGCTTTGGTTTTGGCCATTGAGATTTTGGTCTCGATAGCCACTGGGGCCCCGACCACCAGAGCTTGAAATTTGAAAGTTGAGCGGGTGTCAATCCACGGGTGGCACAATCGGAAGGTTTCTCATCGGTCGAAATGTGTTACCACTGGCTTGGTGTTGTTGATTCTAATATTATTCCTATTCGGTTGGATACAAAAACTTTCCACCGATTTATGTCACCATGTGTCCAGTACAACACAATTGAGGCATCTGTCCAAAAATAGGTAGCAATGTTTGAAATTGGTCTGCGCAGATTTCTTTTGGTCCATGCAGCTAGCTTTGTGGCAAGAAGCGCACCACAAAGTTCGACCTTTGGAATTGTCAGCGGTTTGGATGGTGTCACCTTACTTTTGGCTAGCAGCAAATTGGTGAATATTGTACCATCGCAATATTCAATTCGGGTGTACACGTTGGCCGCGTATGCTGATGACGATCCATCACAAAAGGTATGCAGCTCGATTGAGAGAAGATTGTGTGGTAAAAAATTGAACCAGCGTGGTATTTTTACTATTTCGATTGAAGCCAAGTCCTTTAAAAATGTTTGCCACCGCTGGTTGATGGATTCCGGTAGAGCTTCGTCCCATTCCAAGGCTGTTGTAGATTGATTGGAACGAGTTATCCTGGTGCTCCAAATAACCTTTAAGATTACTTTAGCCACGACAATTATAGGAGCCATCAGACCCAACGGATCGAAAAGACGGGAAATGGTGGAGAGAACTACGCGTTTTGTCGCGGTAGCATCAATATCAAAATTGATCTTGTATTGAAAAAGATCTGCGTTGGGTTGCCAGCACATACCTAGAGTTTTTATAGTCGCGTTGCTGTTCAACTCAAGCAGAGTGCTATTGGATTGGTGTTCGATTGGAATGGATTTCAATATGTATGGTGAGTTGCTAGTCCATTTGCGCAATTCCATTCCTGCTGATTGTAACGCTAAAATTACTTGGTTGCGTATTTGTAGGGTAGAATAAATAGAATGGCTACCAGTTTGTATGTCATCAACATACATTTCATGCTTTAACACATGTTCAGCCAGCGGAAACCGATGTTTTTCGTCTTTTGCTATTTGATGAATTGTTCGAATGGCGATGTGTGGCGCCGAAGCCGTACCGAAGGTGACTGTGGTCAAATAATATTCTTGGATATCACCCAAAGCGTCCCTCCACAAAATGCGCTGATACTGAGCGTCATCAGGGTGCACATCAATACATCTGTACATTTTTTGGATGTCTGCTAGGAACACAAAGCGATGCATTCGCCAATTCAAAATAACAGCTGGTAGTTCATTTTGTAGCGGCGGACCTACGCATAGCAAATCGTTGAGAGAGCGACCGTTTGAGGTCTTGGCTGATGCGTCAAAGACTATGCGCACCTTTGTTGTGCTGCTCTCTTCTTTGATTACGGCGTGGTGAGGTAAAACACATGATGTGACCGTGGGTTGATTCGATGCAGTATATGAACAGTGTTGAGATTCCGTTGTTGTTACAGGCAGGATTTGATTCAACTCAAAATATTCTGTAATGCCTGCCGTGTACTGCTTGCGCAATTTGCTGTTGGTTCGAAGGCGGCGCTCTAATTGATGCAAACGGTTGAGAGCTATTTGCTTGGATTTGCCCAAAGTTTGATTTGGGTCAAAATTTGATCTCAGTGGAAGCCGCACTAAATACTTTCCGTTTGGTTGTCGGATATGCGTTTTTTTATAAAATTCTTCGCACCATCGGTCTTCATCCGATAAAGTGCGCTCTTCTGCAACGTGTTCTAGCTCAAAAAATCTTTGAAAAAGAGACTCGAGTTCAAACTTTGCATGGTTGCATCGTACTGAAACAGGGTATGTTGACGATGATTGGGTATGACCGAAAAGTATCCAACCCAAATTGGTGTTTTGGGCGATAGGTTGATCTCTTGCTCCAATTCGGATACCGGGTAATAAGATTTGCGACATTACATCTGCTCCGATGATTAAATCAATTCTCTTTGGATGGTAATAAAAGGGGTCTGCGAGTATGAGACCTTGGATGTGTGACCAATGTTGAGGTTCAATGGAAGCACTCGGCAGTTTGGTCGTGAGAGAATTTAAAACATAGGCAGCATCAACGTCGATGGTGTAATTCGAATTTACATATGAATGCATAGTAAAGTTGACCACGAAGTTGCTCGTTCTGTGACTCTGGCCTACACCCAGTATTTCGGCAGATGTGGCTGTTCTCTTCAATCCCAGTGCTTGCACAGCTTGCTCGGATATGATTGTGCCCTCGGAGCCTTGATCGATGAGTGCGCGCATTATAGTTGGCTGTCCATTGCGTTTATTGATGAGCGATGCAAGCGCTGTTGCAAGTAAAATTTTTCGGTTGATGCAACCGGTTGCAGCAACTGATGCGTTTTCTGTTGTGTGATAGACTGCAGCTGTATTTGAGCTCATAGTACGTTGGGAAGCTGTGTTTAAGTTGTTGTTGTTGTTGGAGCTAGATGGGCCAACTAAACTGTATGGTTGCTGTGACGCGGATGGCATCCTGGCTTGAGTGGAGAAAGCTGGTTCGCTGCTTGAAGGCAAAGTCCTCGCAAGAGACGGAAAATGTAATAGCGTGTGATGACGCTGACCACATTGCAGGCAATTTTTTGTGCTGGTGCACTGAGAAACTGAGTGGGACTTGCTTAAACAGTTCAAACATAGTTTGGCTTTCTCTGCGATTAATTTTCGTTGAAAGCAATCCTTTGCTAGAAAATTTGGGCATCGTTGAATGATATGTCCATCACCGCAGTGTACACAATGATCTGCTTTGGGTGTCGAAGTAGTGACGTGATACGACTTAGTTTCATGTTTCGAAAAATTTAATCGCTTGGATGTTTTGCTTGCATCCGAAGACGATTTTGTTGTGGGATGTTGTTGGTGTGCGATGCAGCGGTTTTCTATTGCATCAATTGTAATTAAACGTTGATTCAAGAAATCTGAAAATCTTGAAAAATCGGGTATAGCTGCAGAGCAGCCT
Source organism: Tetanocera ferruginea (assembly GCA_958299015.1). Lineage (NCBI taxonomy): Eukaryota > Metazoa > Arthropoda > Insecta > Diptera > Sciomyzidae > Tetanocera > Tetanocera ferruginea. The sequence continues at coordinate 70,708,031 of OY282641.1, read as the reverse complement.
AAAAAGTACTCCCAAGCCTGATGCGTCTCTTTCGTTAATTTAGTCGACAAATGATGGACAATCCAGTGGTTGCAATCGTCAATTGGGATACCTAGACGTTTGAATTCATTTATGCACACATTCGCAACATTGAGCATGGATTTAAGATCCTCTGCACGCTCTTTTGTTTGACTAGGCAAATTGTGTAATGTGTTCATGTGATGCATAAACAAAATTCGCGGATTGTTGTAGCGTTTGACTATAGTTTCCCATGCTGTTGTATAATTTGGTTCAGTCAGAAGTAATTGATGGATATCCACTAGAGTGGGTCGCAAAAAAAAGTTTAAAAAGTCCGCCCCTCATATGAAAGCTTACCTCTAGAGAATGACGTGGGCATAAAAATTTTTTTTTTAGGCACCCTGTATGAACCGCCAAAACCGCTTTTTTGTTATAACTTTGCTTCTTTAAGTCCGATCTTCAAATGCAATATATCGTTAAAAAGGTATTAATGAACCCTACAATTGCTTTATAGGCTCCATCAACCTAAAACCTCAAATTCGTAAAATTATTTCAGTTACGCAGACTTCTACCCCCCTAATTGAAAAATATTTTTTCATAAGTAAAAAGCCCTTAAAAAACCAACAAAGTTTGTCCTTGAAAGTTTTTAAATAAGTTGATAATCAAACAAGTTACAACCGATTAAGTTTAGAATTCAAAATAACCATTATTTAAAATGTTATTTTAATTTCCTGTTAATTTTTAAGATTTTAAATTAAACAAAACCAAAATACCATCAAACACACTGTAAATCAATATTTTTTTAATATAAAAAATTAATATTAAATATTAAAATCAAAGCAATAGAAACAACAACAAATTAAGTATATAAATTAATTAATTAATTTATTAATTGGATCAAACCAAATCTTTTCGAGATTCTAAGCTGCTGTATCGTTCGCGGCTTTCGAGTTTGGCGAAAATGTGTCCAAGACGGTTTTCGTCAGTTACTGCAAGTGCTGATTCACTTACAACATGCACGAAGCGTTCGGTGCTTTGCGAGTGACATGGAAAATCTGAAAATTTTAAAATATTAGAAAAATACATGTTATGATTTATTTTAAACAATTTTTACCGGGGATTTTTATTATTTTGTTTTCTGAGTATTCGAATTCAGCTAACTCATCATCCGTAAAGAATTGCAAGCACGGTGGTTCCGTGCTCTTAAATTTACTCCAATCAATCATTTTAGTAAAGCAATCGCTATCAAAATTTATTATTTCCTTTTTTGGAACATAAAATTCCCTGACCGATAATGGTGGATCATATCGCGCTGTTCTTATAAGCTGATATCCCTGCATACGTATTGCTTGATCCGGGTCTGTAATCATGGAAAGAAGAATATTTTCGGGATGGCAATAGTATGCGTTATATTCTACAGTTCTTCGAATTACAGTTTGCAAGTCTGTTGGCAGCTGACGTATCCAACATATATATTTAAAAATATGTCGACTTCCGTGGATGGCTTGTGGTTGACTTTTAACAAGAAACCAAAATGGTGCATAAAGTTTTACAACGAATGCGACCAGGTTTCGTAAACCTGCAGAAGGGTTTGTTTTTGATACATAGAGACGTAGAAGTCTCGATGCGGTTGTCAACCAGCGCGCTGTACTTACAGGTCCGGGCTTTTCCTTCGCTAGTTTTTCATTGCAATTTCCGCTGCTTACAGCACAAACCATTCGGTAAAGATAACGCTGGTCACTCCGTATTGCCCAGCTTTCGATGCAATTTGGCATAGCACCCATTGAAATCTGCTCAAATCCATGTGCGATCTAAGAAAAAGGATTAAAATAATGTGGTTAAAAATAATAATATGCTATAAATTTATTTAATTAAAACTTACCGATAGTTTTTCACAAGTCAACAATTCTGAACCCATTTCTCCCGGCCAGATTCCAGGTCCTTTTTGCTTGCCATAAAAACTTATTATAAGCGCTTTAAGGGGAAGCTCATTAAAATGGAAAAGGCATACATTCCATTGTAATGGCCGTTGCAGGTATCGCTCTATACAAACGTTTACGCCTGTTTTGTGTCCCGTGTTTACAGCAGTTCCATCGCAGCTTATGGCAATCAAATGTTCAGTAGAAAAATTTTCTTTTTCAAGAAAATTTAAAATGGCCTCTTGAATTTCTTTGCCAGTTCCTCCACTTGGTGTTGCGTAGCCAATAAATTTGGAATCTGGCTCCTTTACAATTGTAATGTGCTCCTCTACAATTCTCGTCAGTTGGGTTTGGTTGTTTGCTATAATCTTCTTTAACGTTTGTTCTTTTTTTCCATCATATGAGATGCATTTTAACAAAGTGTCATTATTAGCTGCTGCCTTGGCTAATGCTCGGAATTTAGCGCGTTCTCTAAAAATTTTATTTTTATCTATGATAAGACCATCAAAAAAATTTAAAATCTTGTCGGTCACATCGGGAAAATCTTCTTTCGCTTTTGCGGCAATTGATATTCGTAAGTCCTTTATAAGCGTTGTAGCAAGCAATGATCCGTAGCGATCTGATGTATTCGAACGATCCAAGGCCATGGAGTAATTCGACAATGAAATGTCTGATATTTTTAGTATCGATTCGAATGTTGGTGTTATGTCGCGATAGCTTTCATCAAATTCCTCTTCGTCACTTGAGTTCGGCACGTACCCAGCGGTAAAAACAGATTGCGGAGGAAATGTAGACTCAAAATAAGACTCAATGACTGACACGTTTTCATTTTCACCAGCTGCATGTTCAGATTGTTCCTGCGTATCCAAAGATAAAAGCCTTGCTCCACATTGGTCAATGAAAAAATATTTGGCCTTTTGCGGTATTTTTTTAAAGTAAGAGCAACTACACTGTTTTTTTGTATCTATTCCACACTTGCATTTAGAAATCTTAAAAATTTTATTCCATTCTTCTTCGCAGTATTTGGTCGGGTGCTTTATTATATCGCAATGCTTTTTTACAAGGTCATTAAGGTTCCTTCTTATTGTTGATTTTCCAACTATTGGAATGCCTGTGCGGTGCCACAACATGGAAAGTATTGATATCGCGTTATTAAAATATTTTGTTAATTTTTCTTTCTTTGGCACACTTGCAGTACCTTCACGTTTAAGAAATAGTAAATATTCAAAAACATCCCGTTTTGTCGGTAGTTTCGATTTATTAATTTCACACGCGACGAAAAACATAATTGGAGAGAATATCTTAAGATAGTATTTTTATGAAAAACTTATATAAATGATTTGTTTCGTGTCAACATATAATTCATTGGAGACTGATTAAAAATTAAATATTGTAAAAAAACTGATATGATATGATAGGTATGTGATTTCAAAGTTTAAAACAACACAATTTCATTGTTTCACAAGGAAGAACCCTTTCTTGGCCGTTCCAAACTTTGATCTATGGTAACTTGTTTGATTATCAACTTACTTAAAAACTTTCAAGGACAAACTTTGTTGGTTTTTTAAGGGCTTTTTATTTGTGAAAAAATATTTTTCAATTAGGGGGGTAGAAGTCTGCGTAACTGAAATAATTTTACGAATTTGAGGTTTTAGGTTGATGGAGCCTATAAAACAATTGTAGGGTTCATTGATACCTTTTTAACGATATATTGCATTTGAAGATCAGACCTAAGGAAGCAAAGTTATAATGAAAAAACGGTTTTGGCGGTTCATACAGGGTGCTTAAAAAAAAAATTTTTATGCCCACGTAATTCTCTCGAGGTAAGCTTTCATATAAGGGGCGGACTTTTCAAGCTTATTTTTTTTGTATGGGGACCGACCCGGTCTAATATCCACGTCTCGATCGTCGTGTAGAGCCATTTTCAAATAGTGGAATTTCTGAATGGCATTCAGCGTAGAGTCAAGGTGAACCAAGCGATTGAACGCGTCGTGAAATGCAGGCCAATCGGTGAACTTACCAGAAAATTTTGGTACTGGCAGGTAAGGCAATTTCACCGCCGGTGAGCTATGTACAATTGGTGCTGGAGTCTGCGGTTCACTTTGGTGAACAGTCGATTGTATAGGGTGCAACTTTTCGAGGCTCTCAGTAATAACGCAGACTACTTCGAAAAAACACTCTTCGAACTCAAACGACACTTTATTTTTAAGATATGAATCAGTGGGTTGCAAATCATTTACTCTTTTTAGTCGCTGCTCATGATAAACCTTCGTTTTCCGAGACACCGAGTCTTTTTTGAAATTGGTGAAGATTTGTTTCAATGTTTCATATCTATCGGTTTGCAATTCAATGTAGTCCTCAGCTGTAAACGTATTTTCTCCTAAGTCACTCATGTTGTAGCTCGTCTTTATCTTAGCACAGTTTAACTCAAAAACTAAAAAGAAGCAAACACAAATACACACTTACCTTTCTATGAATATAAAAATGTGTTTTAAAAAAAATATGCATAGATTTAACCTTCAGTTATTTTTTCGAAAATTCAAAACTTTGAATTGAATGCACGGGCTAAAGGTATGACTTAATACAAACATTTTTAGCCATTTACTATTTGTTTAGGCCCAAAACAACATAATAGGCGTGATCTATTCGTTCTGGTTAAACCTGAAGGTTCAAAATTACATGCATAACACTTGTTTCGCTACGGCCCAATAGATGTCGCCATTTTTTTCTTTTTTCCTTGATTCATAGTCTCCCATTACCATCAAATGAAACAGCTGTGCTTATTTATTTACAATAAATAAGATGAATTAATGCGAAAGAATTGTAAGTTTATTTTTTAACATTTTTTTTTTAACTCAATTCAGACTCAAATAAACTTTTTTTTAGCCGAAGCAAATGCACGAAGGAGGAAATGCGTGCATTGCTTGATGTCTATGGCAGCCGTCTAGAAGACTTCAAGCATCCTGTTTGGAAGAAATATGGAATGGCGGCAGTTATGGAAGATTTCATGACCAGAGGAATCTTTGTAGCATTCCATTATAATTTTTTTAATTATTTTATTGCATAAATTGTTATGTTGCTAGGTCCAGCCAACGAGCGCTAATATGCTGCTGAATCAATTGTATTTATTGTTTTAGAACCCGCTGTTTGATCTTGTCGTCGCCGACAATACTCCAAGCGGTCAGAAGCTAAACTTAAAAAAGTTTAACCAATGCGATCTAAATGGTTCATTTGGTTATGATTACAGTAATTTTATTTTTTGCCATACATTAACGATTCATACCACTTACATATATTTTGATTAATTAAAATTAAAGTCGTATAGCATATCTTTTACTTTTTTTTTGTCAATGGATGAATTGCTTGAACAAGATCAAGACCAAGAACCCCAAATAAGTGCAGTACAACCATGGTGGCATATCTTATATGCAAGATACTTTAGATAGGTCTCGCTTATTACCAATGAAGGTAAATTGAATTTACCCTCAAAATAAAATTTCGCGTATTGGTACTACTTGAAGCAGATTAGTAAAAATGAAAGCTTGAAATACTGGGAAGGTTCGCGCCCAAGTAAAGTATAAGTATTTCGTTTTGAAAGTTTATTTCTTATAAAGTAAGGCACTGGTCCTGTCTAAAAGGAAAATTGTTTTTATTATTATCATGATACAAGTCCTGAAAACACTTTATTGGAGTTTATTTTTTAGAAATTAGACTGCAAGCAATGTTGCAAATTTAATAGAACCCACACGGCAGGTGCCTTTTCAGACGCATAAAAAAATGAGCAGGGAAGGCGTGAGCGTAAAAAATTGAGGTGTACCAGGGCAACAAGAATGCCCTGAAAATTCTACCAACAGTGAAAAAAGTGATCTGGTTACAGATACGCAGTGCGCGTTGAGATAATGGAGGCAACATTTTCCAATCTGCTTGTGGGCGACGATCCCGGCCTTGGAGAATGCAGGTCGACACCACCAATAGACGATGATGGCGAGGAAATTCCACCACATTACCATGACGAGGTTAAAGTTGCTATTCAGCGACTCAAAAGCAACAAACCAGCAGGTTCTGACGGTCTAGCTGCTGAATTGTTTAAAATTAAAACTTAAATTTAAATTAAAGTTAAAAAAATTATAAAAAATAAAACCAACTACCGAATTATCAGTCTTATTTCCATCGCTAAAAGATTAATTCGTGGAAAAGGTTGAAGCCGCATACCAATACACTGATTGGCTCTTATCAGTGTGGCTTTCGTCCTGGCAAGTCCACCATAGACCAGATTTTTACACTACAGCAAATACTGTAAAAAACCCACGAAAATGCTTTAAGTTGTGTAGAGGTGGTCAAAAACCTTGGTGTATGCATGGATCCTAAGTTATCGTTCAACATTCATATTGATATTTGTAAAAAAGCGTCTTCAATGCTTGGATTTATAAAATGCTGGGCTAAAGAATTCAATAGCATGATACAACGTTGTATTATGCAATAGTGCGTCCTCACTTGTATGCAATTCAAATCTGGTCCCCAAGTTATAATATGCATGTTGAACGAATAGAGAGGATCCAAAAACGTTTTGTTCGGTTTGCTCTGGGGGACTTAAGTGGAACTGACATTTTTAACCTTCCTCCTTATGAGAATCGTTTAAAACTATTAAGATTGCAGTCACTAAGTGAGCGAAGGAGGTCTGCAGATATCGTTTATTCACACCAACTTATAACCGGTGTATTTGATTCTCCAGAACTCCTTTCTCTTATTAATTTTAACACTAACCGTAGAAGCAGTAGAAACGCAAACACCTTAATTTATTTACCATTCAGTAGAACGAATTATATGTTAACTTCTCCTTTAAACCGCATGAGTACCTTAGTTAACAACTGTAGCGTTTTTGATGTTAACTTGTCAAAAGGTCAACTCAAAAGTAGACTAAAAGAGATTATGTTATTATAGATCTTTGTATGCATGGTTAGTAGCTATGTCCTGTGTTGTCCCTGAGCCCAATCCAAACTTTGGATGGTAAATTTTTTCCACATTAACTTGTTTTTAGCCATTGGAATCCTTAACATAAAATTTATTTTATGCTATGGGTCGTGGTTTTAAATGGGTTAATGCTGAGAAAGTGCGAAAAAGCTGTAGTAGCTGAACTCTATTTGTTATTGCATGAAAAAATATCAAATTGACACCCACCATCTCTTTGTTGATAACAAAGCTGCGCTCGATAGCCCGATTCGGGATTGCCTGTACGCAATAATGTCTGAGCACGATATACCTGCAAAGTTGATAAGACCTGCAGGATGACGTTGAGCAATATATGAAGCTCCGTCAAGGTAGGAAATGACCTCTCCGAAACTTGTAATACCGAACGAGGTTTCAGACAAGGCGACCTGTCATCATACGATCTCTTCAATTTCATCATGGAGGGGATCCTACGAAAAGCAGGTGTACATCGCAATGGAACCATATTTTACAAAGGTGTCCACCTCCTTGCGTATGCTGATGATATCGATATTATTGGCCAAACCAAGAGAGATGTAACTGCTGATTTTGCCCCTATAGACCGGCCAAGTAGGTTTGACGGTGAATGAGGGAAAAAAAATTATATGCTGTCTGCAAATAGTTTAGTTTAAACCCATAAGCGCCCAAAAAATTCAACAGTTCAAATTTAAAAATTTCGCTTTAACCCATAAGCGCCCAAAAAATTTAAAAGTTTAAATTTATTAAAATTTATTTTTTTAAAATTTAATAAATTTAATAAAAATTTTTATAAATTTATCTATCAAGAAACGTTTTAAACTCAAAAACATCTCCAAAAATTTTCGAAAATTTTTATTTTCTCGATAATCCTATACGAGAATATATCGATAGTTGTATTTCATAAAATTAGTGAAAATTTTAGCGAATTTCGGTTTTCAATCGTGAAACACAATTTTTTTTGGAAGTTGGAGTACTTTCTCAAATCGAAAATTTTATTTTTCTTTAAAAATTTTCAAGCGAGGTAAAATCATTAACCCTTGGTGACCCATTAACCCATTCTGTGCATTCATACCCACCCACCTATTTGAAGATTTTACGGAGATTTTTTTAAGTTTTTGAATAAAATTGTGTTTCTCTGAACGCACCGATAAGCGATTTCTAAACACTTTTCACTCCGATTGATAAATTACCCAACCCTCTTTATATAATCAGCTGACTTAACATGTCTCTCAAGACATGGCATCGCTCATTTCAAATGACATCGTTGAGCTTGAGCTAGCCCATAGCGAAACTCAACTCATAGATCAAAGTCAACATGTTTTGGAGGTGCAAAGAAAACAGATGCAGTACCTCTTTGACAAATTTCAAGCGGTCTATGAGGAAATTCGTGAAAAACCCGACACTGAAGCCGTGGAAAAGGATAAGATCAAGGAGAATTACAGGAAGGCGTACCAGTCATACGTGCGCTGTACTGCTTCAATGAGTGAGCAGTTTGAAACGATGAAGGCACCCAGGATGGAACCGAAACCATCACCTTCAGCAGTTAACCCAGCAGTGAAAAATCAACCAATGATCTATCTGCCACCCTGTGATACGGACGTATTCCATGGCGATTATGTCTCATGGTTGATATTTAGGTACCTTTTTACGGCCCTATATATTAACTCATGTTTGAACAATGTGGAAAAACTTTCCACTTGTTACAGAAAACCCTCGGAGAAGCTCGTGACATCATCAAAAATTGCCCTTTCCCAAATGAAGGCTTTTTTATGGCCTGGAGCAATCTCGTAGATCAATACGAGAACAAACAGATGCAAATTAATGCTCTGCTTGAGACCTTTTTAAACTTACCACAGATTGTAATGGAATCAGGAAGCTCTATAAAAAAGCTTAAACGGACAATAAACAACTGTGTACTTACTACACAGTAAGTTTACATACTAGTCTATTTGTGCTCCACCCGTCAAGCACAACTCTCGAAGAACTTGAGAAATGTAAAACTGACAATTCCTCAGTGCCAGACTGGAAGACATAAGACCATTTTCTCAAACACAAGTTTAAGACTCTTGAGTCTGTTGGTGATATCAAGGCTTCTACTTCCATCGTAAAGCCAAGTCAACAAACCACTTCCAACAACCCTAGACATAAATGGGGAAAAAAGCGATACAATTCATATCATATGAATGTGTCCCAAAACCCTGTCACCAGCAAACCCAACCCTCAAACTAAACCCTCGAATGCTGATGGAATGAATGGAAAGCTGATGGAGCTATATGCAGAATATGCAATAACATGCACACTCTTCGGGAGTGCCCAAGCTTTATCTCCATGAAAAAAGATGACCGCCTAGCTGCAGTGAAGCGAACTGGATAATGCTTCAACTGCCTACCAGTATCTCATAGAGTAATCGACTGTAAGAGCGGATACAGCTGTCGATATTGCAATAAAAGACACAATTCCTTATTACACAAAAGCATATCGAATCCAAACATGAACCCAAGCACAAGTGCTTAAGCAAAGGAAGTGACTGAGCAAACAAATCCTATACGTCAGGCATTCGAGACTCAAATACAGTCCACTAACCCAACACAAACACACCCTACAACAAATGGCTCAAGAATTCAAAGGCAGTATCTTCACAATTTGCGGCCACCAGAAAGAAGATCTTTCTAGGAACCGCGATAGTCAGTGTGGAACACGAAGGAATCACTTTTCCAGCAAGAGCCCTCATTGACTCCAGATCTGAGGCAACTTTCATTACTGAACAGCTGAGAAGACGAATTGGTCTTCCAATAGCAGCGCAGGTAACTGGTCTAGATCAAATAGTTTCTGCAAACCCTTCAAAATGCTGTGAACTGACATTGCGCTCCACAAAAACTCTACATTCAAACTGGAAACTCAAGCCTAGTGTTGCGGAATCTCACAAGTAACTTACACACTTATTCAGTTGCTTCGAAAATATGTGAGCCCCTGTCTGCCCTACAAATGGCAGACACTGAATTTTATATGTCTCGACCCGTGAATATGACCATTGGCTGTGTGTACAGCGCAATGTAGGTAGGATACCTTTTAACACAAGAATCCGAATTCGGATGGATTCTTTCAGGCCCTCTTACTGAGGCAGAACCCAACAACGTGATCGGACTATACAACAACATATACATAGGTGATTGCTTGACTTGCTTCTGGGAAGTAGAAGAAATACCCAAACACACCTTGCTTTCAAATGCGGATAACCTTTGTGAAGAGAATTACAAGAAAACAACACGCCGACACCCTTCGGGATGTTATGTCGTAACTCTTCAATTTAAAAACCCATACTCTAACGAATTGGGCAACTCGAGACATATAGCAATGGCACAATATTTAAGAAACGAGAAGTCGTTATTAAAGAAACTAGAAGTCAAAGCTGAATACGAACGTCATTAACGAAAATTTGGAACTAGGACACATGAAAAAAGTTCAACATTGAAACATAAGTACAGATAGACCCACACATTATTATATGCCACATCACGCAGTGATCAAGCTTGATCGCATCACAACAAAACTCAGAGGTGTTTTTAATGCCTCAAACCCAACGGCCAACAAAAACAACCGAAATTATGTACTACATACTGGACCCATACTCCAACATTATAAATTTGTTTTTAATGCTAAAATACAAAACATGTATCGTCAGATTTTCGTTGACCCTGCGCACACACCCTACAAGCGAATTCTATTCAGAAAGTTAATTGAAGAACCCATTCAAGACTAAGAGCTAAAAAAAGTGACATTTGGAGTAAACTGTGCCCCGTATCTGGCCATAAGAACTCTACAACAACTGGCAGATGAAGAACATATAAACCACCCTAAAGCGTCTTACATTTTACGCAACTACATGTACGGCGATGATGTTCTCGCAGGAGCACATGATATCAATATCGCCAAGAAGGCTCGAGATAAACTCGTAGATGCATTTGAGTCTGCAGGATTCCCTTTAAGGAAATGGACCTCAAATTCGCCACAAATATTAAGCGATCTACCCACAGATCATTTGCTGGCAAAAAACCTGCTGAATTTATCTGCATGGCGACCTGCTGCATGGCGACTTCAATGCCAAAACCCTCGGAATTCGCTGGAATCCACGAAAAGCCTCGTTATTTTTTCTCGTCCCACCTCATTGAGCACAAACCCGCTCATACAAAACGCGAAATTTTGTCATCAATAGCTAAACTTGTTGACCCGGCCGGATGGCTTGCACCCGTTGTAGTGGCTGCAAAAATAATAATGCAACAAGTCAGGCTAGACAAGATTGATTGGGACGAGACCCTACAAGCTTTGACTCAACGCAAAACTTTATTGATGGCTACCCTTCACACAACAAAATTGAAATTCCCAGATAGTTCACCATAGTTTTGGCCTGGCTTGAAAAACAGCCATGTTTTTGGAATACCTTTGTAGTCAACAGGATGTCGACTATAATTGGTCCCACTGGTCCCACGTCAATTCCAAAGATAACCCAGCAGATGAAGCCAGCCAAGAATATTCCGCCACCGAATTAAAAGATCACATCCTATGGTGGAATGGTTTAACTTGGCGCAAACATGAAGTAGAAGTCTGACATTAGCCTAACAACCCAATCGACTTGACTTTAAAGCCTTGACTTAAAACCCATCAAGTCATTTGCCATAGCGACCCAAGAAGACATTTTAGATAGGTTCTGTTCACTGCCACGAGCTCTTCGAGTCAACACCTGTGTGTTTCGTTTCCTTACATACACCTCACCCACCCGTCGTTTTCAAACGAATTCAATATACAAACTTGGATATAACATCCATTGAAATCAAGGCGATACGAGATAGGCTTATCTCACTAAGCCAGAAAAAATGTTTTTTCCGATGAATATAGCTCCTTGTTGGTCCGGAAACTAATCTCGTCAAAAAGTACGATTTTATCTTTCAATCTCTTTTTGGACTCTAAGGGAATCATGCGTGCCAATGGCCGCTTAGTGAAATCTCCGACTTTGACGTATAATGAGCGTCAACTCATAATATTTCCATATGAAAGTCGAATTACACGACTTTTGACTGATATGAGACATTTAGTTACCCTACACGGCAGTAACCAATTAATGTTAAGGCTTCTACGATGTGAATTCTGGGTACCCAAACTCATAACTGCAAGACGTGTGTATTATACAAAAAAAAGCTACAAACCCAAATAATGGCTGCACTACCCGCAGAACGCACTACTGTTACCCGCCCATTCACATATACAGGTGTAGATTTCGCAGGACCAATAGATATCAAAAATTAAACCGGGCGAACCCGTTTAATTACAAAAGGCAATGTTTGCGTTTTTGTATGCTTCACAACAAAAGCAGTTCATCTAGAAGCAGTTAGTGATCTCACGAACCAAGCGTTCTTAGCAGCTTTCTCCCGATTCTTTTCCAGGCGCGGATGCCCCGCCACTCTTTATTCCGATAACGGCACGAACTTCGTTGGAGCATCTCAGATGTTGAAAAAAGATCGGCGAGAATTTGTGAAATGACTTCAGACCCAGATCATAACAACCCAAAATCATCAAGGTTTGAACTGGCATTTCATACAGTCCGGCGCCCCACACATGTGTGGTCTATGGGAAGGCCGTTGTCAAACGCTTTGAGGCACACCTAAAAAAGACATCCGTAAGCCAACGCTTCACCTCTGAAGAGATGTGAACACTACTTGCGCGAATTGAAAGTTGCTTTAACTCTCGACCCTTAACCCTTCGTCAGGCATATATTTTGAGCCCTTAGTTCTGGCACATGGTGTCTGGCCAGACCCCTATACATTTACATGCATTTGTATGGAAATAAGGGTTGTTTGTCGTTAAATTTTTGACTAAGATAGGTAAATATTTGTTATATTTTGTGTTTCTATTTCTTTTTACTATGTTATTAGCTACCTGAGGAAGAAAAAATATACCTGAAAAAATCTTTGGAATGAAAAGGGCAACAATTTATTTTTCTATATATATTTCTCTTTACCATAAAAGAAATAAATTTTACCCATAAAAGTAATAAATGTTTATGACAAAATAGAAAATTATTATGAAGAATACATTGAAATATTTTATTCAGAATTTTGCGGAAGGCAATAAAAACATAAATAATCTACTTTTGAATGTTGCTGACAAACAGGATTGTTGCATTTGCAGCAAAAAAAGCGTGTCTTACGGCGTATTTTGTCACCTTGCTGCAGGCAAATTCTGCAATCTCTTTTGGCAGCTAATGTGTCTGGACCACTGCGTGAAGCCACATTAGGGTTTGGTATGTTGAGAGGTCTCCCAAAGTACGCTTCAAATGCTATATGAGTTGTTGTTGACCCACAATGTGCGGATTATTGATGCGATTTTCAACGTTGGCTAGTACCAATTGCTTTGCAAGTTTATATAAAAATATGCGTCTTCTTTCTTTTCTTGTATTTTCATCATTTAGCTTACACATAATGTAACTTGCCAATGCCATCACATCAATCATGTTGCAGAAAAACGCGCATGTCCAGCGTCTGGTTGACCGTTTTGTTGTGTAATGAGTTAGCATTTGATCCATCGTATCGACTCCGGCTTTAGTTGAATTGTAAAATAAAATTGCTTCCGGTTTCTTGGCTACGCCTTCAACATATTTCGTGTAATGCAAGGTTGAAATTAAATTGACAGCCTTATTTTTTTTTGGGCACGTAGCTGCAAAGTGCAACAAGATTTTCATGAAAACCAAACACACTTAAAAGAATTGGTCGTCTGGTGCTCTTCATAACTTCCTTAGGAAGACATCTTTTGTTTGCTCGAATGGTGCCAACAAATGCCAGTCCCATAGCTGCCAGTCGTTTAGCTCCGTTCAATGAGGTGAAAAAATTATCAGAAATAATTGTTCTGCCGCTGTTAACGATTTGCCGCGTAACGATTTGCCAAATACATTAGAACGTTTTCACCTTGATTTATCTCCCGTTCGTCTCCTTCTTTTCCAGTGTATAGTGTTCCTTTCAATAGAAATTTCGTCTTAGCATCGCATGCCCACCAAACTTTGAACCCATACCTTACAGGTTTTGATGGGATATATTGGGTGAACTTTGTGCGCCCACGGTACGGAAATAACTGCTCATCGATGGTGATATTTTCATAAGGATCATAATAATTTTGCAGATTTTCATTGAGAAAATTCCAAAGGTCCCGAATAGGAGCTGCTTTATCTGTTATCTATGAAATTCCAGTTCATCAGCCATAATATACTAAAACGCAACAAATCTACCTGCGTAAAATTATTCACAAGCTCAAAATTACCGCACAAAAACTAGATTACTTCTTCTCTGTTCAATGTTCAATGAATAACTAACTCACAAACAAAAGCAGAAGAAAGAAGGAAGCATAAAAGAATAAAGTAAATACAAATTTCCAACTCGTGCCATGCGCTTTGCCTATGTGTTCATACAAAATGCATAGGGGTCTGGCCAGGCACCATGTACCAAAAGTAAGGTGTAGATTTTTTAATTGGCTTTTTCGTACTGTTCCAAGGACTTTTTTTCAATTATTAATTTATACATCGAAAGCCAACAATATTTTGGGAGATTACCTGAAATTACAGCCATGTATCTAAAATAGAAATATGCTAAATTGAAGCATGAAAATTAAATATGTCTGGCCAGAACCATGTGCCAGTTCGAGGGTTAAGATCATTAAGTGAAAATTGTGATGATCTTACGCCTCTGACCCCAGGACTCTTTTCAATTAGTACCCCGTTATTAACCTCAGCCGAACGCGATCTGAGTGACTCACCATCATTAATCTTTGGCAAAAACTCAATATATTGAGAAAGATGAATATTTAAAGAACTGTACAAGATATATATATGTGGAAAAACCCTCCGAAGAATATCGAAGTGAACGATCTCGTAGTCATACGACATGAGAATTTGCCCCCAACCGTATGTAGCCTAGGTCGAATCATAAAATTGCACTCTGGTTCCGACTCTAGAACTCGCGTAGTCGACATTCGGACAGCAAAAGGAATCACTACCAGACCCATAACAAAGGTAGTGGTTCTACCCTCAAATTGAAATATACCCTACTCTACACTACACTACACTACACTACACTACACTACACTACACTACACTACACTACACTACACTACACTACACCACACTACACTACACTACACTACACTACACTACACTACACTACACTACACTACACTACACTACTCTACTCTACTCTACCCTACTCTACTCTACTCTACTCTACTCTACTCTACTCTACTCTACTCTACTCTACTCTACTCTACTCTACTCTACTCTACTCTACTCTACTCTACTCTACTCTACTCTACTCTACTCTACTCTACTCTACTCTACTCTACTCTACTCTACTCTACTCTACTCTACTCTACTCTACTCTACTCTACTCTACTCTACTCTACTCTACTCTACTCTACTCTACTCTACTCTACTCTTCCCCACTCTAATGCATCTATTTACAGTTTCAATGGCACCCAACAGCGCAACAACAAGCGTTACAGCTCAAAAACAACAGCAGTTCCAGCAAAAAGCAGGAACAGATTAAAAATAGATGCGGCAGCAACACGGCGAAAACGTGCAACAAAATCATTAAGCAACGTAACACGACGAAGACTAATGATCGCGCCAGCTACACCCACCCTCCGGCTTGTGGTCCTTGCAACCAGGACCATCGGTTGATGCTATGTCCGAAGTTCCGCAATATGAACTTGACGGAAAAGTACGACGCGGTTGTCAAGTTGAAGTAGTGCGAGAATTGTCGATCCCATCGGTCCAAGGCTTGCACCAGTCGTCTTACCTGTGCCATTTGTCATGCTAAGCATCATAACAGCTTACACGGGCACCCACGGTTGCGGCAAATAGAGTGCCACCATGGTAAATGTGCTCTAAATTCTCAGGAGCCATGAAGAAAGGGGTGATGATACCGACGGAGATGCTGAAGTTACATCACGGTGATAACTGGCACTATATAAGGGCACTAGAAACCCTTCGCGCACGATGAGCATTATCGTGTGGGATCTGGTCAACAAGTTGAAGCTGGACACGATTACTAAAGGCAGCCACGTTAAAAAAGAAGCAGGAAAAGCGTGAGCGTGAAAAAACTGGGGTGTACCAGGGCAAGAAGGATGCCCCAAGGTTTCTAGCCAGGAGAATTCACTTGCCGAGATGTAAATGGTGATCTGGTTACAGATACGATGTAAGCTTTGAAATTATTGAGGCAACATTTTTTGCAATCTGCTTGCAGGCGACGATCAATTCCGCCCTTTTTCGGAGCCCGACACAACCAATTAGCGATGATGGAGTGAAAATTCCACGAACTAGCTATGACGAGATTAAAGTGTCAATCCAGCAACCCAAAAACGACAAAGCAGCAGGTGCTGACGGCCTTGCTGCTGAATTGTTTATTACCGGCGGCGGTAAATTGATAAGGTGCATGCATCAAGTCATCAGCGGAAAGCATGCCCGCGGTTAGCGGAAAGCATGCCCGACGATTGGAATCTCAGTGTGGTTTGCCCTATACTAAAGAAAGGAAACCCGACAATCTGCTCCAACTACCGAAGTATCAGTCTTATTTCATCGCATACAAGGTTCTTTCGAGCGTGTTGTGTGAAAGATTGAAGCCGCATACCAATACACTTATTGCACGTTATCAGTGTGGCTTTTGTCCACCTGGCAAGTCCACCATAGACCAGATTTTAACACTACACCAAATCCTGCAGAAAACCCACGAGAATCAAATCGATACCCACCTGATCGAGTTCGGTATACATGCAAAAATGATAAAGCTCTGCAAGATGACGTTGAGCAATACATGCAGCTCCGTCAAGGTAGGAAATGACCTCTCGGAAACCTTTAATACCGAACGAGGTTTCCGACAAGGCGACCCGCTATCAAACGATCTCTTCAATTGCATGATAGAGGGGATCCTATGAAAGGCAGGTGTACATCGAAATGGTACAATTTTCTACAAAGGTGTCTAGTTCCTTGCGTATGCTGATAGTATCGATATTATCGGCCGAACCAAGAGATGTAACCGCTGCTTTCGCCGCTGTCTAAAGTGAATCAACCAAAGTGGGTGCGACAATGAACGAGGACAAAACAAAGTATATGCTGTCTGCAAATAAGGAAGCGTGGCGTCTAGGCTCCAATGTTACAACAGGCAAATATAACTTTGAAGCTGTCAAGGAGTTTACATACCTTGGTACCGCCGTAAACAGCAAAAACAATGTCAGCCTGGAGATAAAGCGAAGAATAACAAATGCTAATAGTATAAATAGCTAAAAGTATAAGTACTATGGGCTAAGTAAGCAATCCGGTTCCAGAGCCCTCTCTCGATCGACAGTGTTTAGAAGTGTGTAGATTTAAAAGCGTTTTGAGAAGCGTGAATATTGCCAGCAGTGCTGTCTCTTGTCTTGAAGACTGGTGCGGTTTTATTTGAAGTGAAAGCGGAGTGCAGAGGTGTGGTGACGTTTTTGGCATATACGGCAGGTGGATGAACTGTGGCATTTGGATAAGTAATGCCCATGGCTAAGACAATTCACACATGCACCCTTTTTTCTAATAAAACTCACCTTCTCGTCGATTTCCAAGCGGTCATCAGGGCATGAATAAATGTTGTGGTAGTTTTTGTTGCAATAAAGACAACTGCGTATTGTACGCGGTACAGATGAATCAAATTTGTTTATCGAATGCAAAGCGGTTGTTGCATTCCATTGTTTTCTTTTTGATGTTGATTTGTTGCTGTAGATTGCAGGTTTAGCAGACTAGCAACCATTGCCAAAGAACGGTATCTTCTTTCAAGGAACGCCTGAAGTTCTTCGAAAGGCGGTAACTCACAGTCCGTGAGCGATAACTCCCACTGTTTTCTGGTTTCAAAGGCTAATTTGGACACTACTATGTGGACTAGCCAGTCATCCCAGAATTGAACAGGACGTCCAAGAGCAGTCAGTGCTCGTACCTTTTGTAGCACTGTATCGAGCACCACTTTGATGGCGGAAGCGGAGTTTTCTCGCACTTTTTCAACTGCAAAAATTGCATGAAAATGTTTTTCTACAATAACACGAATTACCTTGTATCGCGTCTGCAGCAAGCTCCAGGCCTCAGAATAATAAGAATCAGAAATTTTAAAGCTGCTTATATCAAGCAAAGCTTCACCTTTGAGACAACTTCGTGAGTAGTGTAGATTTTGTCAATTTGACAAATTAGAGTTGCTGTCTATAAGCCACTGAAAAGCGTCGTGGAAACTAATCCATTCAGTTGGATCACCACTAAATGATGGTAGGTCCATTTATGGCAAGCGGATAGAACCTGAAATTGGCATACTGGCGCTGCCGTCAGCTTCGGCTTCATTTTGCCGCAAGCGACGATGAAAGTTAGAAAGGGCGCTCATGTACCACGTTTCCACTTGTACCCTTGCATCATCCTCAGCGTTGATATAAGCGTCTCCACACTTCTTTTCGACAGCACTTTGTGCAGCATTAAAGCGTTGCCACTGTTCTTCAAGCAATTTTAAAAAGCTTTGAATACTTTCGCGATCGACAGCATCTGTTTCGCTGTTACTTGCCTGCATATAACGTTTAATTGCGTTGACAGTAGAATCGCAAGTTTTAAGGTTCGACATTTCGATATAAATAATCAATATTTTAATAGTTTTGAATTAACTCGCACTTTGTTTTGATATTGTCTTTCGCTGTCAGTTGCGCTGTCAATGCAATATTTGCTTCGTGCAATGAGCTGTCATCAAGTGATATCAGCGGTTAGCAAAACTAAACAGTGCAATTTAGCAAATACCTCAACCTTCCTCTTTTTGGAAGTCTTGTAGCGCCTATGCAGTTTGTTCGCGGGAGTCTCAAATATAAAATGCGTTCGCGGCGCTTTTCAAAGCAATTGTGTGACACAGCACAGTATTTTACACACTTAAACGATTCAAATATTGCAAATTTATTGCTACTTTCGCAAATTTGTCAGCAGCACTGTAAAGCGGGTTATATATATCGCGGATTTTAATAAAAAAATCAATATAGCGACTCGGATGACCAATGTTCTTTGCCTTTGCGGGTTTTGCTAGAGCTTTTGTAATATCTAACTTCTATTCGCGGTTTTTATTAAAGCGGATAAAGAAAACGCGTGCTTTCAGTTTCACAATTTAATTGTAACTCATTTCTCTTCATTTACTTACAAAACTAACTGTCATACAAAGCAAGAGAAAATAAAACCTCCGCGATCCATTGAACGCTAAAATTCACATATTTTGTTCTTGGACTAAATATGTATTTAAAAAAATTTGCCGAAATTTAATTAGATACAAATTATTGATAAATGTTCTTTAAGTTCGTTGAATTTAAGCAATCATATCCGGATGGGGGTTGTTTATTGTTGAACTTTAGTCGAAACATTTTACAAATCAAAAAACTTATCAGATTGTGGTATTCTTACCATCAACAATGGTGAGAAAACGCAAAACTACAACTTTTTCGACAAACTTTTTGTGCGGAAATCGAAATAGAACCCATTTTACACCTCAGAAGATCACCAAAATTATTTACAAGCAACAGCAATGAACCGTATAAATAGGTATCGATTGACCAAAGAAATATTAATGGGTAGAAGTACGAGAAAAGTTTTTTATTGGAGCCTCAAAGATTTCAAACTGAGACTTATTTTTGCGAACAGACATGTCAGTCTAGAAAATTGGAAAAACGATATTTGGTCAGATAAAACAAAAGTTAATATCTACGAATCTGTCAGGGCCAAGTATGTGAGACGATCAAAAAATATCATATACGATCTTAAAACAAACCACGAAAACATGTGGGTCGGAAATGCCATGATCCCATTTTCTTGACTGAGGATGCCTTGTATGCTGTGGACTATATCAAAATATTTGAAACAGTGATGCTGCCATAGTCCATGCAGAAAATACCTATAAGATGGAAGTATATGTAGAATTATGATTAAAAATGTTCCTAAAACCTTAAAAAAATTGGTTTCGAAGAGGTAAAATGAATGTTACAGAATGACATTCCTAGTTTCGAGATCTTAATCAAAGAAAGGACATGTGGGGAGTTCTAAAGTATTAAATTGGAGTAACCCCAAAAGAAAAACAAAGAAGAGTTCTGGCATAAAATCAAACAATCGTGATATTCCTTTATACTGGCATTTACTTGTGACAATATGTTTAGTTCTATGGAGTGGAATGTCATTACGTTATTAAATCTAAAGGAGAAACAGTGAAATACTTTCTCCATAACTTGCCAGCTCGAGAAAAAGTAAAATTTTTAAAAATATACATAAATATTACCAAGGTAGAGTTTTTTTGTGTTATTTTTTCCAGAATTTACAAAATGATTAAAATTAAATTTTTAATTTAACTTTTGCGCACAAATCTTATCACATTTTTTAAATACTTGAAAAATAACTTATCTGCTATCAGGGAAATAAGAAATATATATTCTTTTTTTGTAACGGCATATTTATTTGGGTACGGCTAGTTTTTTTTTGTTATATGTAATGTTTCTTTGCCCTAGTCAAAAGCCTTATTTAATCTTCATATAAAGTACCGTTATCATCAAATCGTGTTCAGACTCGTGATTTGCCTAGGAAATAAGTATATGTGCCAACAGAGATTAGTATGCATTTGAGTGTGAACAAGTTGAGTTAAGTGAAGTGGTCATATTTTTTTAATAAGAAGCACGTAAGTAAAAGAAATGTGTACATTTGTTATATATAATATCAGGGTTCAGAAAATGTCACTCATGAAACAAAAATCTCAAACGAAAATGAAAATAAACACCGTTTGAAGCAAACAACACACAATTTTATTTTCATTTCATTTTTGTGTGTGGCCGAGTTGGCGTGCCGTCGACCATCCTTCATAAATTATTCATGAACAAACTAAGATCGATCTCAACGGTTCGATGTGATTTCATCTCAAACATGTGTTGGATTTAAAATGTTCGTGTCATTCACCAACATTCATTATTGTCAGGTCTTCATGAAGGCAAAAATGAATACACATTTTTTAAACACGACTTGTTCGTGTTGGAAAATGCTGGCGGTCGTGAATAGAAAAATGAATGATATTCCGAATGAGTTTCTATGCATTAATCAACCACTTTGTTGCTTGGCGACAATAAATAATGCCTTTATGGTTGTTGTCCAACAATAAACACTGTTGCTCGGCCAAATTTGACTTATTGTCGCCACCCAACACAAAGTGATCGATTTATGCATAGAAACTCATACGTCATTTTATTCATTTTTCTCTTCACGACCGCCAGCGTTTTCCAACACGAACAAGTCGTGTTTAAAAAATGTGTATTCATTTTTGTCTTCATGAAGACCACGACAACAACGAATGTTGGTGAACAACACGAAGATTTTAAAGCCAACACATGTTTGAGATGGGATCACATCGAACCGTTGAGTTCGATCTTACTTTGTGTACGTGAAGCGCAAGCAAGTTTCAAAAGAATGCATAAAGAATTTTCGACAGCACGCCAACTCGGTTACACACAAAAATAAAATGCAAATAAAATTGTGTGTTGTGTGCTTTAAGAAAAAGATCGTGAGTGAAGGTGTGTGAATTTTCTGAAGCCTGTATAATATTCACACAAAATGAGGTTTTTGTATTAGAATGCCACCTGCAAATCATATGTAAAAGAAAAGCGCGGATTGATAAAGGGATTATATGAAACTGGTACAAAAATTGCTAATATCGCATACAGATTAACATCCAATATAACAATGGAGCTCAGCTAATACAGCTTTTTCGCAGCATTAATCTATTTGAAGCCACAATCCAGATCTCATTGAAATATTTGAATGTCATGAATTCCAGTGGCTCCAAACAAATCAATGTGGGAAAAATTTATCCACCACAGAATGGATTGGGCTCAGGGACAACACAGGATATAAAAACTAACCTTGCATACACAACTACAGATCTAATAACACACTAATTTTCAATCTTCTTCTGAGTTGACCTTTTGACAAACTAACATCAAACAATGTACTGTTCTTAACAGTGGCACTTTTGCGGTTTAAGGGAACAGTAGCCATGTAATTTGTTCTACAAAATGGTACATAAGCTAAGTTGTTAACATTTCTACAACTTCTACGGTTTGAGTTAAAGTTGATAAACGAAAGTAATTCCGGACATTCGAATACATCGGTTATGAGTTGGTGTAAATAGGAGATATCAGCAGACTTCCTTCGTTCGCTTAAAGATTGCATTTTTTAAAGTTTTAAATGATCATCGTAAGGAGGAAGGTTCAAAAAATCAATCCAAAGTAAGCCCCTAAGAGCAAACCGAACAAAACGTTTTTGGATTCTTTCTATACGTTCAACATGCTGACTATAACACACAACCAAATTTGACTTGCGTACCCCAAGTGAGGGCGCACTATTGTATAAAACAACGTTATAGTTGTAATCATGCTATTGAATTATTTGGCCCACCGTTTTATAAATCCAAGCATTGCAGATTCTTTTTACAAATGCAATCAATATGATTGTTGAAGGATAGCTTAAAATCTATGCTTAGGAGAGGGTGTTTAATAATGTGGGTAACATTATTAATGGCTAAAATAAACAGAAGTGGGCCTAAGTGACTGCCTTGAGGAACACCTGATTCAGCAATAAATTCAGAAGACAACACCCCTCGGAATCGTATTTAATTAGAACGCTCAGTCAAATACGATTATATCCAGCATACAAAATATTGTGGAAATCCCATTTACTTTAGTTTGAATAAGATTAAATCATGAGGTAATTTATCAAATGCTTTACTAAAGTCAATGTAAATGCAGTCGACCTGGTTACCTGATCCAATTGTAATAAGTCAGAAAGATGTAAAATCCAGAAGGTTGGACAGAGTGGATCTGCCATTAACAAAACCATGCTGAAGAGTTTTAATGACTTCTCCACAGTATCTCTTAACACGATCATACTCTCTCAAGAAGTTTTGGAATCGTTGATAGTTTAGCAATGGGCCTGTAGTTATTAACATCTTTTCTGTAACCCTATTCATAAATGGGGCTTATAAATGATTTTTTCCAAAATTTAGAAAAAAGTCTTTCATTTATAGATTTATTAAATAACAAAGAAAGTTACTATTTGAAATAACAAAGAAAGACCGCATTGTTTTAATACAACGGCAGGAATTCCATCGAATCCAGCGCTAAAATCATTATCAATCGACCAAACATAATTAAAAATATCCTCAGCGGTGAAGGATATGGATTTCAAAGAAACCTTGGGTGCAGATCTCATATAATCAAAATTTTCAACACCATGGTTGAAGGAATCGGAACAGAATGATTCTTTAAAAGAGTAGCAAATAGGCCATAGATTATGACGGGATCGTCAGTAAATCCGTTAAGAGTTTTAAATGATGAAGGGGATCCATCGGATTTCTTTTTCGTATTAATGAAGCCCTAAAATTTCCTTTGGATCAGACAATATTGTCAGCTTTATATTGTCATTAATGATATAGCGTAGCTGAGCGATTCCAAATTCCAAAACAAACATTTGTAAGTTTCTAGGTCATTGGAGTCTAAGTTACAGAAATATTCCTTCCATGTCCTGTTCCTGTTGTTGCGAAGTATTTTTAATTCGCTTGTTTACCGGGAGTACGTTGAATAATTCGCAAATTAGAGGCTTTACGGTACGGATTGAGAAAACATAGCAAATAGTTCCAAGTTAATATACTAATGGAATTATTAAGATCACTTTCATTTATTTAGTCTAAAATTACATTAAGTTTGCTATGAATCAAATTATTCAACTTCAAAAAGTCAACTTTTTTAAAGTTGAATGCATAAACTTTGTCTATGGAATTGCAAATTACTATATTTTCTATATCAGATTTGTACCAAATACTCGATGGTGGATGGTATTCATCAACAGTTGTAAGAGTTAAGGAGGTCCTCTAAACATTGACATTGTTACTGTCTGTAGTTAAGACCAGGGCAAGAAGTCGATAAAGACTATTATAAATGCAACTCACTTGTTGTATGTCAGAACATATATTATCAACAAATATATCTTCTTGTCTTCGAATTAGATGCACATAAATATGTATCATCCTCAGAAGAATGCCATTTCAAGTCAGGCAAATTAAAATCGCCTAACAATAAAATGTCGTCATTAACGTCAAGTAAATTTATAATATATTCTATGCAATCCGCAAGAAGTGTCAGCGTACCTGTCCTTTCCAAAAACTCGGTCAAACAATTCCAAGTCCGTAATGTTTCCGTTAAGCCAAGTTTCAGTTATATCTTAGACAGTCATATGGTAGTACACTCTGTACTACAATGAAAGATCAAGAAACCACGCACTAGCATAGTTCCAGACATGCGGTATTGTACTAAGTTGTTCACATGTCAGCTGATGCAAAAGTTTGAAAATATAAACAATAAAATGGATGCAATTCAAGTTATAATTGATCCACACAAATGGGGAATAAAAATAACCCACTCCTCATTTTTTTCTGTTTATGCTGATAAATTGATTATTAGAAATATTCTACTGACTGATAAATTTTTTTATGCAGTCGAATTGCAGAGAAAATATTTGATTCTGACAGAAGAGCTTAAAGCTTAAGCTGTGTTCAATGCGATTCATAATAGAACATTTCAGAACACCACTGAATTTCAATGGTTTCTTGTATGCTATTGTAGTACGGAACTCTAATTTCTTTGGAACAAAAATTTGGAATACCGATGACACACATATAGTTTCCATATCATAGAACATTTTGTACTATCCCAATGTGCACAAAAACGGATGCGGATCCGTTTCGAGTCCGTCAGAGCGGAATTTGTTTTGTTTATGTTTCGACGGATCCGTTTCGAACCCATTACGAGTCCGTCGACGCGGAATCGCTTATTTTTGTGTTTTGACGGACCCATTTCGAACTCGTTACGAGTCCGTCGACGCGGAATAGTTTTTTTTAAGTTTTGACGGACCCGTTTCGAACCCGTAACGACTCCGTCGACGAGGAATCGTTTTTTTATGTTTTGACGGACCCGTTCCGAACCCGTTACGAGTCCGTCGACGCGGAATCGTTTTTTATGTTTCGACGGACCCGTTTCGAACCCTTTACGAGTCCGTCGATGCGAATCGTTTTTTTATGTTCTGAAGGACCCGTTTCGAATCCATTACGAGTCTTTCGACGCGGAATCGTTTTTTTTTATGTTTTGACGGACCCGTTTCGAGCCCGTTACGAGTCCGTCAAAAAGTTGCTTGGTTATTGAAAAACAAAAATAAAAATCGAACAAACTGATTCATGTCTATAATAAGAAAAGAAAAAGGTTGAATTTTCCTTGTTCTTTTATTTTTGTTTCTTCTTTCTCATCAGTCAGGCTTTGCTTCAATTTGTTTTGTTTGTCGCGTGCCTTTGAACAAATCGGTTGTGTGTTGAAGTGGACAGCACAATTTTATTATATGTATATATTTTAATAACAAACTAATAAATAACAAATAAGTGCATTGTGTTGTGCTGTGTTTATTATTGATGTTAAAAAAGTGCGGTCTTGTATAGTTTTTGATAAACTAGCAATAAGGGGGCTATCGGAAGATAAGGGGGCGATCTTCACATGGCAACGTGTCTGACTGCCTCAACTTGGCGAGGCCAGCATTATCCATGTCGAAATCGTCTCAAGTCGACTCAAACCTCCGCGTGGTGTCTCCTGGAAACGTCAAAAAACTATCATACCGATATACTTTGGCGGCGAATCTGAGCGGCGGGCTTCCTTTGGCCATCAAGCAAAGGTTGTGCGTTGGGTTTGAAGCCCACCATGTAATAAAAATATTTCAATGAAAAGTTTAAGAATGAATAAAAGAATGATCCCCAAATCTGATGACGACTACCGCAAACGAAAAACTGATAATGATTTACGGATATGCACCTGGAATGTCCGAACCCTAAATTGGGATGGTTCCTCTATCCAACTGATTGATATCTTGGAAAGATATAATGCTGATATCACTGCAATCCAAGAAATGCGATGGAAGGGACAAGGTTGCTTACGGCAAGCATCCTGTGATATCTACTACAGCGGCCATGCGGAGAAGCACGAGTTTGGATGCGGATTTGTGGTTGGCAAGAGAATACGGCAACACATCCGATAACGGAATGAGGTTGATTGAGTTCGCCGCAGCACGAAACATGGCCGTTGGTAGCACTAGATTCAAGCATCTCAATATTCATAAGGCCACTTTGCTGTCCCCTGATCAAAAAAACATGCAACCAAATTGATCACGTTTTGATTGACGGAAGGCACTCTTCCAGTGTACTAGACGTACGCACGATCCGTGGTGTTAACATAGACTCGGATCATTATCTTGTCGCAGCCAAGATCTGCACACGTCTGTGCGCAGCTAAGAATGCTCGCAATCCTACACAAAGAAAGCTAGACGTCGATAAGCTGCAGTCAAAACGGACGGCCGAAGCCTTCGCTACTCGACTCTCACTCCTGCTTCAAGAAAGCACTCCTCTGATCGACGATATATGCGGACAGTGGACGCACATATCCCACTCTATGCGTACGGCTGCCGAAGAGGTGATAGGCTACCACCGCCCTCGCCGAAACCAGTGGCACGACCAGGAGTGTCGCGACGCCACTGCAGAGAAGGACATCGCCTACAAAGCTGCAGTCGATTGTAACGTGTGCTGTTATGGAGCAATACCGAGAGAAGAGGACGGAAGAAAGACGCATTTTCAGGCGAAAAAAACGAGAGGCGGAAATGCGTGAGTGCGAGAAAATTGAGATGCATGGCGACAGGAATGAGACTCGAAAATTTTTCGAAAAAATGACGCCTGGCTGATGGTTTTAAGACCGGAGCCTCTTCCTGCAAGGATGAGAATGGGAATCTAGTGACAGATATCCAGAGTACACTGATGTTATGGAGGGAACACTTCTCTAGTCTTCTAAATGGTGACGCTAACAACAATCCCGCCATTGGAGATGATATCCCGGAAACCCCAATTATGGATGACAGCGTTGAAGTTCCGCTGCCCGACTATAACGAGGTCTTAACAGCTATAGCTCGGCTTTAAAACAACAAAGCCGCAGGAGCCGATGGCCTACCGGCTGAGCTGTTTAAGACCGGTGGCGAAGCTCTGTTTAAATGCATTCACAGACTTCTATGCAGAATATGGTCGGAAGAATGCATTCCAGATGATTGGAACCTCAGTGTGCTCTGCCCAATCCACAAGAAAGGCGATCCCACCATTTGCGCCAACTACCGTGGGATTAGCCTTCTTAATGTCGCATATAAGGTCCTGTCGAGCGTATTGTGTGAAAGACTGAAGCCCATCGTTAACCAACTGATTGGACCCTATCAGTGTGGTTTCAGACCTGGAAAGTCCACCATCGACCAGATCTTCACGCTCCAACAAATCTTGGAAAAGACCCTCGAAAAACAAATCGACACACACCACCTCTTTGTCGATTTCAAAGCCGCCTTCGACAGTCCAATAAGGAGTCACCTCTACTCCATCCATTTGGTATTCCTGAGAAGATAATACGTCTTTGCAGGATGACGCTGAAGAACACCAGCAGCGCAGTGAAAATCGGGAAGGACCTCTCCCTTCCGTTCAATACCAAACGAGGTTTCAGACAAGGTGATTCCTTATCGTGCGACTTCTTTAATATAGTCATGGAGAAGATCATCCGAGCTGCTGACCTGAGACGCAGCGGCACAATTTTCTATTAGAGTGTTATGCTGCTGGCGTATGCAGATGATATTGACATCATTGGCCACAATACGCGCGAAGTCAGTGCAGCATTCTCCAGGCTAGAAAAAGAGTCGAGTCGAATGGGTCTTGCAGTGAACGCAGATAAAACGAAGTATCTTGTGTCAACAAACACACAGTCCCAGCGTCTTGGAAACCACGTCACTGTTGACAACACCTCCTTTGAGGTAGTGAAGGACTTTGTTTACCTGGGATCCAGCATTAACTCCTGTAACGATATCAGTATTGAGATTAAACGAAGGATAACTCTTGCCAACAGGTGTTACTTTGGGCTCAGTAGGCAATTGAGAAGCAGAGCTCTCTCTCGACGAACAAAACAGACGCTCTATAAGTCAATAATCATGCCCGTCCTACTATACGCATCACAAACCTGGACGTTGAGCAGCTCTGATGAAAGGACTTTGGGAGCGTTCGAGAGAAAAATCCTTCGCAAGATCTATGGTCCAATCTGCGTCAATGGCGAGTACCGAATACGATGGAACCATGAGCTGTATGAGCTATATGCCGACATCGATATAGTCAAGCGTATTAAAATTGAGCGGCTTCGCTGGCTAGGTCATGTCGAGAGAATGAACGACGAAGCTCCAGCGAAAAAGATATTGGATTCGGTACCCAGCGGTGGCCAACGCAGACGAGGAAGACCGCATCTCCGTTGGAAAGACCAGGCATTGGATAACCTGACAACGCTTGGAGTTTCCAACTGGCGCCAGCAAGCGCACGACAAAAGAGGCTGGCGAAAATTCTTAGACCAGGCCAAAACCGACCAACGGTTGTAAGCGCCATCTAAGTAAGTAAGTAAGCAAAACAAAAAAATTATTACGCGTGCCTTGTTTTTTTTTTTTTTTTGTTGTCTTTGTTGCCGCTTTGTAACTGTTGTATTTGTATCGGCTGCTTTTGTTCGTGACAAAGCAATTGCAAAAAAAAGGCACATGAAAAAACAGCGTCACTTGCATTGCTTTGGCGTTGTTGTTTTGTAGTTGTTATATTTCTCACTATTGCTCAAGGTTGCTACTTGAGGAAGTGTCTGCATGCTGTTTTCTGTGATGAATTTTCATATTCAAATCTTTATATTATGTATTCATATCATTTTTATATCATTTTCATATTTATATTAAAGCATGTTATATAATTAAAACTCAATAATTTTCCACGAATTCAAATAAAATACTCATGCACTTCACATTTTGCAAAATATTTCAATAAATTTAGAATGTTCCGATTTGAATGCGTTTTGTTAAAAAAAAACGGGTGCGTCGCGGATTCGTATTATTAAAAAAAACAAGTCCGTCACGGATTCTCATTATTAAAAATAGCGAGTCCGTTGCGGATTCGTATTTATAAATAAAAACGAGTCCGTCGCGTTACGGACTAGCATTATTAAAAAAAACGAGTCTGTAGCGGACTCGCATTATTAAAAAAACGAGTCCGAAACGGACTCGTATATGAAGTCCGTTTCGAGTTCGAGACGGATCCGTGGAAACGGTAAAAACGATTCGAATTTTTGAGAAGAATTTCATACGAAAATGGACCCGTAACGGATCCGAAATGCAATCCGTTTCGGAAAAAATGTACGAAGAAGTGAGTCCGTTTCGAATTCGAAACGGATCCGTATGGCACACTGGGATATGTCTGTCTAGAACAGCGGTGCCTAAAGGTTTCTTATGGATGTAGTGTGTTCTCATATGTGCACACTGCCGACCCTACGTTTCGTTGTCACAAACGGCAATGCATTGAGTGACTAATAAGCTAGCACTGCATTATCGGCGTGTGCTGCACTCAATGCATGCGAATGTTTTGGTTACCGCTCATCGATATTGAGTGCGATTTCATTACTCACTCAATATTGGTGACCGTGCCCAAATTCCATTTGTCAAACCAAAAATATGTAATTTGAATCCTTTTGATGATTCAAATTCATAAGGGAGAACGAAACGCAACACATATTATAGGTTTTTAAATTAAGTAGAAATGTAGTAATGAATGTACATGTAAGTAGTATGTATGTATAAATGTTCCACTTGTAAAATGTTTTAAAAGAGCCGAGATGGCCAAGAATAAATTAGACTTTGATTAACTACACAAGTCGGCAGATCTCTGCTTTGTTTTCAATCGTCTCTGTTTGCCTTGAACCTAGTTCAAGTTGGCAAACACTTTAGCATATGGCGAAGGCAAACTCTGCCGCTATATATTTCAATCCATTTTTAAATCACCACATGGAAGTGCAATCACCACTACATAAAAACTTAAATATCGTAAACACAAAAAAAAAAGTTCAATGTGTACACTGAAAAGAAACTAACTGTTCTCTTGATCCACTTGCTAAATTATCACCTGAATTATTTGAAAACATATCATGCATTGTGCTTCAGCCTTAAAATTATGAGTTTAAAAATTCACTTTCCCACTTCTCTTTTGAAGATAAGTCATTCATTTTGTAAAGTTTAATATCATATATCAAATATCAAGTATGTAAGTAAGTACGTTATATCAAATAATTTCAATTTGAACAATATGAACTTAAAACAAACACCGATTTTTCAAAGTACTTCTCAATCCACAAATGCAAACTTTTTCATATGCAATATATGTAAGACAACACCAAGATCTGCATTCAAGATCACCGACGGCTATGTGTACCAACAAAGCATAAGAAAGTGTTGTTGCTTTTAACATTGGCATAAGCAAAGAAAAAAATAAGACGAAAAAGACAAACTTGTTTGTGTTATTTGTATTACTCGGTACGGAGTGTTGTGTGTGCGTATGAGAAAACATAGCCTAAGCCTGAGGGCATTTAAAAAAACAAATGTGCTCCATGGGCATAGGTTGTGGGCATCTCTGGTCTAGGATATTAACGCGATTATATCTTCTGAAAAATTCTGAGTTGACAAAAATATGTCACGCGTCTTAGATCGAATTCCCCCTACATTTTGATAGTAAAGGGATAGGCTATTTAGTTTTTTGGGTCTGACGGACGATATTATGCAACCTTCCGGACTTATTTTTGGACTTAAGTTGAATCAAAAATAAGATATCATTTTGAAAAATTAATTCTATATTTTCTAGTAAAAAAATTACACAAAGAAAAATTTATTCGATTTTTTTATTTACATATATGGCTACTGGAATTATTTAAAAAAAAAACATCAAAAAACCATGGTGGGTGTGATTACGATTCACTTGGACATCGGAAAAAAAGCAAAAAACGGGGTTTTTATCAACATCAAAACCGCTATGGAATGAACTAGAAGAAACAATTTTGGTTGAAAAAATAACAAAATGGCGGCGTTTTTTCGAAAATTGTCGGCCAAAAACTCAATAATTATAAAACCGATTTTTCTTTCCGTACTTCATTCCATGCATCGACAAGTGTGAAATTTCATTTCATTCAAATTCATGAATATTCAAATTCATGAATATTCAAATTTCAGTACGATCGGTCGAGTAGTTTTTGTTTTATCACGCCCGCCATGATTTTTTTAATGATTTTTTAAAAAAATTTCAGTAGCAATATATGTGACTAACATAATAAAATAAAATATTTTTTTGCGAAAGTTTTTTACAAAAAAATGTATGTATAATTTTTCAAAATGATATCTTATTTTTTATTCAACTTATACGCATTTTAAAACATTAAAAAAAAAAAAAGTTTGAAAGGGTCACGTCCCCTTAAATTGAAATATAGTCCATTACACGGCGTGACGGCTAAAAAAGCACAAGCAAACCTTATAGAAATTTTTAAAGAGGGACATGTTCCGAATCCATCGCACCTTGTCAGATCTCGCAATGCCGTCACAGTTTTTTGTAATTAATTTTTAAAGTTGAAGTGTTCCGACTTTCACTAATTTTTACAGTCATTTGCCTTGTCGGAAATAAAAACTAAATTGCACTTCTTTTCAATAGAATTTTACGTAGAATAAGGCTGTAAAAAATAAATTTGATTTAATACAAAACGAAGTGTGTAGCGAAGCAAATTCTTCTTTTTTTCGGTAATTTCAGAAATAAATTAAAGTTTCTATGAATTTTAATGGCATAATGTTTGTTGCATGAATAACTTTACTATTTTCACAAAAACTCATTGCGCGTTAATGTACCTTTTCATTGAACTCAAAAATATTAAAATCGGTTGAGAATTGGCTGAATGGTGGCAATTTTAACGGTTTTTTTTAACGTCGTCAAACACTGATTCCCATGTATATGCTTGCTATCTTACAAAGTGTTCCCATTTCGTCAAATCTTAACCGATTTTGGTCATCTGTAACTCGTTGCAAAGAAGGTATGGTAAGCAGCATGTTCCAATATAGAACTTTAAATAACAGTCAATACAAAAAGCGTAAAATTTCGCGGAACAGCTTTTTCAGTACCCATTATTTATAAAGACCTATATAAGACCTATAAAGGCCTGCGTCAACGTCCAGCCAATTGATTTGGACTACATGCAAAGTTCCAATACTGCATACCATTGTAAGATTTGAGCGACCAAGCGCCGCGATTGGTCGCACAAATCTTAAATCGCCTCCTGTGTCAGCTTACTTGAACGGTGATGTTTCAAACGCCAACAACAATAACATCAAAATCAACATCAACTTTCAAGTCTCAAGTCAAATCGTTAGGACGTGTTTTCATTAGCTCTCGCTTTTACGTGCACTATATACGCGTAAGTTCAATTCAACTAAAGCAATAGTGTCGTTATATAGGTCACCGCGTAAGCAAAAAAAAAAAAATCTAAAACAAAAACCATAATGCAAAGTAAAAATAAACAATCAACAATAAAGTGCATTTTCGGCAAACTCGCTCGGTGAAATGAAATAAATCAAAACAGAAGAGAAACAAAAACTAAAAGACTAAGTTTTGTAAATTTTTTGTGTCAACAAAAAAAAGCATCATTCATTACCAACATCGGTCACCTATAATCACCTCAAAGACTTAGTTTTGCAAATTTTGAAAATGAAGTTCAACTGTGCAAAAAAACATCAATTGTTCAAATGACGACAAAAATGCTTTTACACTTATGTATATGTAATGGACTTTGTGGCAAATCATATCACTGCACCTGCGTAGGCATGAGTAAAAGAAGCCATAATTACATGCAGGAATACGCTGTTCACTTCAAATTCTTTTGTGATGAGTGAAGTGAGATGCAACTTTCGCATAATTGTAAGGAAGGACAAAACATTCGTGGCAAAACAGACATTTTTTTTAAAAAATTCATAAGTCAGTCAAAAACAAATATTTTTCCAAAATTTATTTTGATTATTGTAGAGAATTGAAAAAATTACACGAAAAAAATTCAAATAAATATATTTTTCACTCCAACATGGTTTTATAGAGCTCCAAACTGGCGGCAGAGAAAAAAACGGGACCTCGTGGTTGCAGCGCTGGGAGTCCCAAAAATTATCCGATCTGGAAAAAAATTACTTTTTTCAACCTTAACAAAATTGGTTATCGTATGACAGGAGCTTTTTTTTAAATTTGTTTTTCAATTTTTGGTGATGTTCCAAATTTGAAAGTGTGTTTTTTCAAAAAAAATATTGACTTTAAAAATTCATTTAAAATCGAAAAAAAAATTAAAACAAAAAGCTCGTGTCGTACGATAGCGAATCAAGTTTTAAAAAAAAACAAATTTCGTCAAAAAATGACTCCGCTAGTGCCGCAACCAGGACGAAAAACATGATTTGTACACTAAGAAAAATAAAGAGCGAAAATTAAAAATGCGCTCTCACTAATACGGCTGTAACTTTTGAACCCGTAGGAACTTTTCCATGAATTTGTTTTTCTTAGAATTTTAAGAATATTTACTAACATACAAAATTATAAAAAAAAGTCAATTTAAAAAAGCGGCCAATGTCATGTCCCTCCTTAAAGCAATTAAATGCTTAAGCAATATGCTTAAGCACTTAACGCGATCCACTCTGGACAAAAGAAGCTACACAAACTTCCCAGTCTTGATATTTTATCAAACTTTTCTGTTGACATGGACAAAATTGAATCCGTGTGCAATGCCAACAAATCAGGCATTGCAACAGTTTCACAAAAATTGCACTGCAGAAACAATGCAATAAATGAAAGCAGCAGGAACTAAACATTTGAATCCGCGCTAAGCGAACTCAAAATAGAGCTTACGAGGAACTAAGAAACTCTCAAAATCAATAACCCTCATCAAGATATTCTAAGCAACATATCGTCTATGCGTAATGATATGGATATTGCGCTTCAATCAGTCAGCGAATCCAAACAACAGTCTCAGCAACCAGATTTAATGCTTGATATCTTATTTCAAAATCTGAATGATATCAGCGACGATCTACTGGTGTTTCGCGTTACGCTTGCCGATATAGGGGGGGGGGGGGGGCATTCCATCCAAAGCGATATATTTTAGCAGAAAAAAGAAAAATTTTTAATTTTTAACAACGAGGCAGTGAACATACATAACTTAAATCCCTTATGGTAAATAATCTTTTTTCTGGCTCATCACTGCAATGATAAAAATATACTGTGAGCGTCAAAAATGAGTAAACACATGCTAATTTTCTCATTTTACTCTTGTTCTAAAAAATTAAGAGTATTATCTAATTTCTAATAATGCAGAAATAAAGCTTTCTTTATTCGTAAACAGAAACAAAAGTTTTATTCCAGAAGCAACAACATAATATTTTTTTAACATTAAGTTCAACAAACCAGTTTTTTACGCGTCAAAAGTGAGGAGACATGCACATTAAGGTGGGTCACCAAAAAAGTTTGCATTTACGGCCCCTAAATGAAAGCTTATGTTGAGAGGATTTCAGAACAATAAAAAAATTTTTTTTTTGGTGAACCCAAAATCTGCCCCAAATAGTCTTTCTTGTGTAACTTCACCAGTTTTAACCCGATCTTGAAAAAAGTATATCGTTGAATAGGTCTCAGTTAGTACAATAACCCGTTCTGATAACATTTTTACCTAGGAATCTATCTTTGATCAAATATTTAAATTTTTCGTCGTATTTCCTCAATACCCCCAAAACTTTAAACTGTTTTTTTTTAAGATAATAAAAGTTCATAAAAAAATCATAAAACTTTTGTGAAGAAACTATTAAATTTAATACGTACAAAAAAAAAGTTTCAGCGAATCAAAATTTCGCTTTTGGACTTTAGCCTTCGGTTCATCTTCGTATGGATTCGTATTCCTTCGGAAGGACTTCCTTCGATAATATTGATATTATCGATATTGTAGACAATTTCTCTTTATGTAAAAAACTTTTGTAGACTATTACAAACATTTTAAAAAAAAATCAGCGCAGGCGTTCTGCGATTTTAGATACATAAATATCAAAACAGTGGGCGCAAAAGTGGGCGTGGTCAATTTTTCTTTCAGTAAACACTAAAATTGGATTACTACGAACATTTGAAAAAAAAAATTATCCAAATCGGTCAGCCGTTTTCCGATTTTAGATAAATCGAAAAAAGTGGACGCAAAAGTGGGCGTGGTCAATTCTTCTTTCCGACAAAACTTAAATTGGATTACTACGAACATTTGAAAAAAAAATTATCCAAATCGGTCCAGCCGTTTTCCGATTTTAGATAAATCAAAAAAGTGGGCGCAAAAGTGGGGGTGGTCAATTTTTCTTTCCTTAAAAACCTAACTTGGACTAAAACGAACATTTTAAAAAAAAAATTATCCAAATCGGTCCAGCCGTTCTGAAGTGATGCGATTTCAACCAAACGTACATTTCTTTTTATATAAATAACTAGCGGATGTAACCCGGATGTAACTTCTCTCATTTTTACGTTTTTAAAATTATCAATTCAATTTTAAAATATTTTAAATTATCGTTTTTTGCGGTTTTGCCCCTCCTTCCGTCGAAAGTGTTTGGTCAAATTTCCGTAAAACTGTACCTGCCAGACATGATTAAAACAAAAAATGACATCTTCAACGTCTTGATCTGACGTCTGCTTTCTGAGGAAAATGGACACCCGCACTCAGAAAAAAAACACATATCTTCCTCCGGTGAAAAATTTCTCTATTTTCGATAAAAGCAATTTTCTCTTTTCAAATAAAATTTTCTTCAATTAGAATAAATTTTCACATTTTCGAAGAAATATTTCTTCACTTCTAGGAAATGGAAATATTTCAATGTCTCTTATAATGACAAATACTTTTCTCGCAAAAAAAATTCGGATTTACACAGAAAATTTTTTTGAAAATAATATTTTTTCCATATTTTTTGATAAAAAATTCACTATGAGAAGTTTTTTCTTCAATAAAAACAAATGTTTTCTCAAAACTAAAGAGTCTTTTTCTCTAAAATCGAACTATTTTTCTATATTTCTCTTTTTCATAGAAGGTTTTTATCATTTTTAGACAATTTAAGGATCGCATTTAGAGAAAAGCATTCTCTGGAGCAATACCAATTTTCTCTAAATATGATGGTTTTTTTCACATTTTCCCAGAAACTAATTTCTGAGTGCAGTTTGAAAAGTCATTTCGAGAAAAATGCGTTTAAAGTTTTTCTAAGCATGCATTTAATATGCAATTTTATCTCAAATAAATTCCATTCGGTTTTTGGATTGTTTTCGTTCAACTTCGGTTTTGGTCGATACTGTTCGGTTAATTTTTTTTCATCTTTATATAGCTTCTGCTGGTATTCGTAAAACTTCTTTTTTTTTCGTTCAAGTTTGGTTCTTGACTTCGTTTGCCTTCGGCTCATTCCTTGTTTTTTGTCGAAAGAACTTTTAAAAGCATAGGATCTATTTCAGTACCAGTTACAAATACTTGCCAAGTTTCATCAAAATCGGTTCATCCGTTTTGATATGAATAAGCCAAACTAATAGTTGATTGAAAAAAGCACCCTCTAACGGAAGTTTTCTGAAATTTAAATAGCCTCAATTCTGTTGCAGAGTCAAGTTATTTCATGTACCAAATTTTAGTAAAATCAATCAAGTCATTTAGGAGTTATTGAGTCTTAACAATGCACTACTTAATGCGCCCTCTTTCGAAAGTCTTTGGAATTTTTTATATTTTATGTTTTACCTTGGGTGTAGTTGAACGTTCATACCAAATTTCATTGAAATCGGTTTAAGCGTTTAAGGTTATTGAGTCTTAAAAACGCACTACGTAAAGCGCCCCCTTACGGAAGTCTTTCGAATTTTTATAGCCTACTAGGGGATGTAACCCGGTGTTACTCGGGGTTGTGCTTCGAGCACAGAAAGAGGGCGATTTTCAAAACTTCTCTCATTTTTACGTTTTTAAAATTATCAATTCAATTTTAAAATATTTTAAATTATCGTTTTTTGCGGCTTTGCCCCTCCTTCCGTCGAAAGTGTTTGGTCAAATTTCCGTAAAACTGTACCTGCCAGACATGATTAAAACAAAAAATGACATCTTCAACGTCTTGATCTGACGTCTGCTTTCTGAGGAAAATGGACACCCGCACTCAGAAAAAAAACACATATCTTCCTCCGGTGAAAAATTTCTCTATTTTCGATAAAAGCAATTTTCTCTTTTCAAATAAAATTTTCTTCAATTAGAATAAATTTTCACATTTTCGAAGAAATATTTCTTCACTTCTAGGAAATGGAAATATTTCAATGTCTCTTATAATGACAAATACTTTTCTCGCAAAAAAAATTCGCATTTATACAGAAAATTTTTTTGAAAATAATATTTTTTCCATATTTTTTGATAAAAAATTCACTATGAGAAGTTTTTTCTTCAATAAAAACAAATGTTTTCTCAAAACTAAAGAGTCTTTTTCTCTAAAATCGAATTATTTTTCTATATTTCTCTTTTTCATAGAAGGTTTTTATCATTTTTAGACAATTTAAGGATCGCATTTAGAGAAAAGCATTCTCTGGAGCAATACCAATTTTCTCTAAATATGATGGTTTTTTTTCACATTTTCCCAGAAACTAATTTCTGAGTTCAGTTTGAAAAGTCATTTCGAGAAAAATGCGTTTAAAGTTTTTCTAAGCATGCATTTAATATGCAATTTTATCTCAAATAAATTCCATTCGGTTTTTGGATTGTTTTCGTTCAACTTCGGTTTTGGTCGATACTGTTCGGTTAATTTTTTTTCATCTTTATATAGCTTCTGCTGGTATTCGTAAAACTTCTTTTTTTTTCGTTCAAGTTTGGTTCTTGACTTCGTTTGCCTTCGGCTCATTCCTTGTTTTTTGTGAAAGAACTTTTAAAAGCATAGGATCTATTTCAGTACCAGATACAAATACTTGCCAAGTTTCATCAAAATCGGTTCATCCGTTTTGATATGAATAAGCCAAACTAATAGTTGATTGAAAAAAGCACCCTCTAACGGAAGTTTTCTGAAATTTAAATAGCCTCAATTCTGTTGCAGAGTCAAGTTATTTCATGTACCAAATTTTAGTAAAATCAATCAAGTCATTTAGGAGTTATTGAGTCTTAACAATGCACTACTTAATGCGCCCTCTTTCGAAAGTCTTTGGAATTTTTTATATTTTATGTTTTACCTTGGGTGTAGTTGAACGTTCATACCAAATTTCATTGAAATCGGTTTAAGCGTTTAAGGTTATTGAGTCTTAAAAACGCACTACGTAAAGCGCCCCCTTACGGAAGTCTTTCGAATTTTTATAGCCTACTAGGGGATGTAACCCGGTGTTACTCGGGGTTGTGCTTCGAGCACAGAAAGAGGGCGATTTTCAAAACTTCTCTCATTTTTACGTTTTTAAAATTATCAATTCAATTTTAAAATATTTTAAATTATCGTTTTTTGCGGCTTTGCCCCTCCTTCCGTCGAAAGTGTTTGGTCAAATTTCCGTAAAACTGTACCTGCCAGACATGATTAAAACAAAAAATGACATCTTCAACGTCTTGATCTGACGTCTGCTTTCTGAGGAAAATGGACACCCGCACTCAGAAAAAAAACACATATCTTCCTCCGGTGAAAAATTTCTCTATTTTCGATAAAAGCAATTTTCTCTTTTCAAATAAAATTTTCTTCAATTAGAATAAATTTTCACATTTTCGAAGAAATATTTCTTCACTTCTAGGAAATGGAAATATTTCAATGTCTCTTATAATGACAAATACTTTTCTCGCAAAAAAAATTCGCATTTATACAGAAAATTTTTTTGAAAATAATATTTTTTCCATATTTTTTGATAAAAAATTCACTATGAGAAGTTTTTTCTTCAATAAAAACAAATGTTTTCTCAAAACTAAAGAGTCTTTTTCTCTAAAATCGAATTATTTTTCTATATTTCTCTTTTTCATAGAAGGTTTTTATCATTTTTAGACAATTTAAGGATCGCATTTAGAGAAAAGCATTCTCTGGAGCAATACCAATTTTCTCTAAATATGATGGTTTTTTTTCACATTTTCCCAGAAACTAATTTCTGAGAGCAGTTTGAAAAGTCATTTCGAGAAAAATGCGTTTAAAGTTTTTCTAAGCATGCATTTAATATGCAATTTTATCTCAAATAAATTCCATTCGGTTTTTGGATTGTTTTCGTTCAACTTCGGTTTTGGTCGATACTGTTCGGTTAATTTTTTTTCATCTTTATATAGCTTCTGCTGGTATTCGTAAAACTTCTTTTTTTTTCGTTCAAGTTTGGTTCTTGACTTCGTTTGCCTTCGGCTCATTCCTTGTTTTTTGTGAAAGAACTTTTACAAGCATAGGATCTATTTCAGTACCAGATACAAATACTTGCCAAGTTTCATCAAAATCGGTTCATCCGTTTTGATATGAATAAGCCAAACTAATAGTTGATTGAAAAAAGCACCCTCTAACGGAAGTTTTCTGAAATTTAAATAGCCTCAATTCTGTTGCAGAGTCAAGTTATTTCATGTACCAAATTTTAGTAAAATCAATCAAGTCATTTAGGAGTTATTGAGTCTTAACAATGCACTACTTAATGCGCCCTCTTTCGAAAGTCTTTGGAATTTTTTATATTTTATGTTTTACCTTGGGTGTAGTTGAACGTTCATACCAAATTTCATTGAAATCGGTTTAAGCGTTTAAGGTTATTGAGTCTTAAAAACGCACTACGTAAAGCGCCCCCTTACGGAAGTCTTTCGAATTTTTATAGCCTACTAGGGGATGTAACCCGGTGTTACTCGGGGTTGTGCTTCGAGCACAGAAAGAGGGCGATTTTCAAAACTTCTCTCATTTTTACGTTTTTAAAATTATCAATTCAATTTTAAAATATTTTAAATTATCGTTTTTTGCGGCTTTGCCCCTCCTTCCGTCGAAAGTGTTTGGTCAAATTTCCGTAAAACTGTACCTGCCAGACATGATTAAAACAAAAAATGACATCTTCAACGTCTTGATCTGACGTCTGCTTTCTGAGGAAAATGGACACCCGCACTCAGAAAAAAAACACATATCTTCCTCCGGTGAAAAATTTCTCTATTTTCGATAAAAGCAATTTTCTCTTTTCAAATAAAATTTTCTTCAATTAGAATAAATTTTCACATTTTCGAAGAAATATTTCTTCACTTCTAGGAAATGGAAATATTTCAATGTCTCTTATAATGACAAATACTTTTCTCGCAAAAAAAATTCGCATTTATACAGAAAATTTTTTTGAAAATAATATTTTTTCCATATTTTTTGATAAAAAATTCACTATGAGAAGTTTTTTCTTCAATAAAAACAAATGTTTTCTCAAAACTAAAGAGTCTTTTTCTCTAAAATCGAATTATTTTTCTATATTTCTCTTTTTCATAGAAGGTTTTTATCATTTTTAGACAATTTAAGGATCGCATTTAGAGAAAAGCATTCTCTGGAGCAATACCAATTTTCTCTAAATATGATGGTTTTTTTTCACATTTTCCCAGAAACTAATTTCTGAGTTCAGTTTGAAAAGTCATTTCGAGAAAAATGCGTTTAAAGTTTTTCTAAGCATGCATTTAATATGCAATTTTATCTCAAATAAATTCCATTCGGTTTTTGGATTGTTTTCGTTCAACTTCGGTTTTGGTCGATACTGTTCGGTTAATTTTTTTTCATCTTTATATAGCTTCTGCTGGTATTCGTAAAACTTCTTTTTTTTTCGTTCAAGTTTGGTTCTTGACTTCGTTTGCCTTCGGCTCATTCCTTGTTTTTTGTGAAAGAACTTTTAAAAGCATAGGATCTATTTCAGTACCAGATACAAATACTTGCCAAGTTTCATCAAAATCGGTTCATCCGTTTTGATATGAATAAGCCAAACTAATAGTTGATTGAAAAAAGCACCCTCTAACGGAAGTTTTCTGAAATTTAAATAGCCTCAATTCTGTTGCAGAGTCAAGTTATTTCATGTACCAAATTTTAGTAAAATCAATCAAGTCATTTAGGAGTTATTGAGTCTTAACAATGCACTACTTAATGCGCCCTCTTTCGAAAGTCTTTGGAATTTTTTATATTTTATGTTTTACCTTGGGTGTAGTTGAACGTTCATACCAAATTTCATTGAAATCGGTTTAAGCGTTTAAGGTTATTGAGTCTTAAAAACGCACTACGTAAAGCGCCCCCTTACGGAAGTCTTTCGAATTTTTATAGCCTACTAGGGGATGTAACCCGGTGTTACTCGGGGTTGTGCTTCGAGCACAGAAAGAGGGCGATTTTCAAAACTTCTCTCATTTTTACGTTTTTAAAATTATCAATTCAATTTTAAAATATTTTAAATTATCGTTTTTTGCGGCTTTGCCCCTCCTTCCGTCGAAAGTGTTTGGTCAAATTTCCGTAAAACTGTACCTGCCAGACATGATTAAAACAAAAAATGACATCTTCAACGTCTTGATCTGACGTCTGCTTTCTGAGGAAAATGGACACCCGCACTCAGAAAAAAAACACATATCTTCCTCCGGTGAAAAATTTCTCTATTTTCGATAAAAGCAATTTTCTCTTTTCAAATAAAATTTTCTTCAATTAGAATAAATTTTCACATTTTCGAAGAAATATTTCTTCACTTCTAGGAAATGGAAATATTTCAATGTCTCTTATAATGACAAATACTTTTCTCGCAAAAAAAATTCGCATTTATACAGAAAATTTTTTTGAAAATAATATTTTTTCCATATTTTTTGATAAAAAATTCACTATGAGAAGTTTTTTCTTCAATAAAAACAAATGTTTTCTCAAAACTAAAGAGTCTTTTTCTCTAAAATCGAATTATTTTTCTATATTTCTCTTTTTCATAGAAGGTTTTTATCATTTTTAGACAATTTAAGGATCGCATTTAGAGAAAAGCATTCTCTGGAGCAATACCAATTTTCTCTAAATATGATGGTTTTTTTTCACATTTTCCCAGAAACTAATTTCTGAGAGCAGTTTGAAAAGTCATTTCGAGAAAAATGCGTTTAAAGTTTTTCTAAGCATGCATTTAATATGCAATTTTATCTCAAATAAATTCCATTCGGTTTTTGGATTGTTTTCGTTCAACTTCGGTTTTGGTCGATACTGTTCGGTTAATTTTTTTTCATCTTTATATAGCTTCTGCTGGTATTCGTAAAACTTCTTTTTTTTTCGTTCAAGTTTGGTTCTTGACTTCGTTTGCCTTCGGCTCATTCCTTGTTTTTTGTGAAAGAACTTTTACAAGCATAGGATCTATTTCAGTACCAGATACAAATACTTGCCAAGTTTCATCAAAATCGGTTCATCCGTTTTGATATGAATAAGCCAAACTAATAGTTGATTGAAAAAAGCACCCTCTAACGGAAGTTTTCTGAAATTTAAATAGCCTCAATTCTGTTGCAGAGTCAAGTTATTTCATGTACCAAATTTTAGTAAAATCAATCAAGTCATTTAGGAGTTATTGAGTCTTAACAATGCACTACTTAATGCG
Organism: Tetanocera ferruginea; assembly: GCA_958299015.1. Lineage (NCBI taxonomy): Eukaryota > Metazoa > Arthropoda > Insecta > Diptera > Sciomyzidae > Tetanocera > Tetanocera ferruginea. Next base: position 70,665,577 of record OY282641.1, on the reverse strand, counting down.
CCCTCTTTCGAAAGTCTTTGGAATTTTTTATATTTTATGTTTTACCTTGGGTGTAGTTGAACGTTCATACCAAATTTCATTGAAATCGGTTTAAGCGTTTAAGGTTATTGAGTCTTAAAAACGCACTACGTAAAGCGCCCCCTTACGGAAGTCTTTCGAATTTTTATAGCCTACTAGGGGATGTAACCCGGTGTTACTCGGGGTTGTGCTTCGAGCACAGAAAGAGGGCGATTTTCAAAACTTCTCTCATTTTTACGTTTTTAAAATTATCAATTCAATTTTAAAATATTTTAAATTATCGTTTTTTGCGGCTTTGCCCCTCCTTCCGTCGAAAGTGTTTGGTCAAATTTCCGTAAAACTGTACCTGCCAGACATGATTAAAACAAAAAATGACATCTTCAACGTCTTGATCTGACGTCTGCTTTCTGAGGAAAATGGACACCCGCACTCAGAAAAAAAACACATATCTTCCTCCGGTGAAAAATTTCTCTATTTTCGATAAAAGCAATTTTCTCTTTTCAAATAAAATTTTCTTCAATTAGAATAAATTTTCACATTTTCGAAGAAATATTTCTTCACTTCTAGGAAATGGAAATATTTCAATGTCTCTTATAATGACAAATACTTTTCTCGCAAAAAAAATTCGCATTTATACAGAAAATTTTTTTGAAAATAATATTTTTTCCATATTTTTTGATAAAAAATTCACTATGAGAAGTTTTTTCTTCAATAAAAACAAATGTTTTCTCAAAACTAAAGAGTCTTTTTCTCTAAAATCGAATTATTTTTCTATATTTCTCTTTTTCATAGAAGGTTTTTATCATTTTTAGACAATTTAAGGATCGCATTTAGAGAAAAGCATTCTCTGGAGCAATACCAATTTTCTCTAAATATGATGGTTTTTTTTCACATTTTCCCAGAAACTAATTTCTGAGAGCAGTTTGAAAAGTCATTTCGAGAAAAATGCGTTTAAAGTTTTTCTAAGCATGCATTTAATATGCAATTTTATCTCAAATAAATTCCATTCGGTTTTTGGATTGTTTTCGTTCAACTTCGGTTTTGGTCGATACTGTTCGGTTAATTTTTTTTCATCTTTATATAGCTTCTGCTGGTATTCGTAAAACTTCTTTTTTTTTCGTTCAAGTTTGGTTCTTGACTTCGTTTGCCTTCGGCTCATTCCTTGTTTTTTGTGAAAGAACTTTTAAAAGCATAGGATCTATTTCAGTACCAGATACAAATACTTGCCAAGTTTCATCAAAATCGGTTCATCCGTTTTGATATGAATAAGCCAAACTAATAGTTGATTGAAAAAAGCACCCTCTAACGGAAGTTTTCTGAAATTTAAATAGCCTCAATTCTGTTGCAGAGTCAAGTTATTTCATGTACCAAATTTTAGTAAAATCAATCAAGTCATTTAGGAGTTATTGAGTCTTAACAATGCACTACTTAATGCGCCCTCTTTCGAAAGTCTTTGGAATTTTTTATATTTTATGTTTCACCTTGGGTGCAGTTGAACGTTCATACCAAATTTCATTGAAATCGGTTTAAGCGTTTAAGAGTTATTGAGTCTTAAAAACGCACTACGTAAAGCGCCCCTATGAAATTTTTATAGCCTATGTTATCTGGGGCGCAGTCGAACCTTCATTCCAAATATAATTGAAATCGGTCCAGGTGTTTAGGAGTTGTTATAGAGTGCCACGCCCACATAATTCCGCCCAATTTTTTACCTTTTCTTTATCTTTGGTGCAGTTGAACCTTCATTCCAAATTTCATTGAAATAGGTCCAGGCGTTTAGGAGTTATTGAGTCTAAAAATGTACTACTACTTAAAGCGCCCTCTTGCGTAAGTCTTTGGAATTTTTTATGGCTTATGTTTTATTTTGGGTACAGTTGAACCTTCATACCAAATTTCATTGAAATCGGTCCAGGCGTTTAGAAGTTATTATAGAGTGCCACGCCCACATACTTCCGCAATCGAAAAAGTGGGCGCAAAAGTGGGCGTGGTCAATTTTTCTTTCCGACAAAACTTAAATTGGATTACTACGAACATTTGAAAAAAAAATTATCCAAATCGGTCCAGCCGTTTTCCGATTTTAGATAAATCAAAAAAAGTGGGCGCAAAAGTGGGCGTGGTCAATTTTTCTTTCCTTAAAAACCTAACTTGAACTAAAACGAACATTTAAAAAAAAAAATTATCCAAATCGGTCCAGCCGTTCTGAAGTGATGCGATTTCAACCAAACGTACACTTCTTTTTATATATATAGACTAGCAATTCCCGGTGCGCGTTGCTACACCCGACACCTATATTGGAAAAGTATAAATATATGGCGAAACCCGGTGCACTTCGTTACACTGAAGAAAAATTGTGAAATTATACTATTTCGGTTACAAAAAGATTATATGAAAGCTTTTACTACTAATGATTCAAACTTTAACATAACGTTAATGTTGCATCAGTTCAGTTGGTATCAATGCTGAAAAATTCACACATTTGTTTTAGCAATTTATAAGACACAGTAAAGTGAAACCAAGTGTTTTTTTTTGTATGAAATCTTAAAAAATAGTTGTATTTCGAACTTTATGATTTCTTATCACCGAACTCAATCCAATACATTTTGATAAACAATATTTTTTGTTTTTCCATCCGGTGCGTAAATAAATAAAGTGCTTGGAATGCCAACTCTTGAACAGGCAACGTATAATTGACCGTGCAAGAAACACGGCTGTTCCAAATTTAATCCGCATACTTGAAGCGTTTGTCCTTGCGCCTTATTGATGGACATGGCAAATGACAGACGCAGTGGAAATTGTAAACGCTTGAATTCGAATGGCATATCTGTTGGTATCAGCGGAATACGCGGTATGAGTACAATTTCGCCTTTAGCTTTTCCAGTCAATATTATTGCTTCAATCAAATTCGGCATCAATTTTTTTACAGCCAATCTGGTGCCATTGCACAGTTTTGGTGCGTTTAAATTCCGTAGCAAAATGATTGATGAGCCGGCCTTTAAATTTAAACAATGCGGTGGCATACCAGGTGGTTCTAATGAATTTAAAAATTCGATTGGATAATGTATGGCATCATCGTTATTCATTGCGCTATCAATAGATTTATATGATGTCACTGCACCTGGTAATTTTTCTTGGATCAGAAAATTAATTGCATTGACATGTAAATTTGTTGGTGCCAAAATTGCGCGTTCTCTCAACCAATTGTGATCTCTGTAATTTTGTACAATATTTGGAAAAACGCGTTCAATCAGTTCTTCTTTTGATTTGAGAATTGTACAGAAATTATCTGGCAAAGTAATGAAACCATTTGCATTATCGATTTGAACTTTTCCATTGCCGATTTCTAACAATTGTTTCGAGAAACGATCTGCAGATTGATCATTGTGCAACACGCATATTTATGTGCAATGTCAATTTTTGGACATATCGCCACAGAAAGGAAGACTTCAAGCATGCATTAATTTCATCCGCTGGTGTGGATCGTGCAATCACGGGCAATGTTTGTCGAAAATCACCAGACAATAATATCAATGCACCACCGAAAAGTTGTTGATTGCCACATAAATCTTTCATTGTACGATGTCTCCAGTTGTCTCCAGTGATTTTTTGTGGCTCATTGAACATTCATCTAATAGAACAATTGCTGCTTGTAAGTAATAAAATTATCCAAAAGAATTTGCTTCGGCAAAATTTATGTCTGTTTACGTCGGAATCCAAATGAAAAAGAAAGCACACTGGGTACATTGGGTGGTGTGAATAAAAAATAAGCAAGTGTCTTCTGATATTTGACATCTTGAAAACTTCAAAAGTGTCATGTGTGAAAATGAAATTTAATATCGATAATGGATAATATTGATATTATCGATATTGTAGACAATTTTTCTTTATGCAAAAAACTTTTGTAGACTATTACAAACATTTAAAAAAAAAATCAGCGCAGGCGTTCTGCGATTTTAGATATATATATCAAAACAGTGGGCGCAAAAGTGGGCGTGGTCAATTTTTCTTTCAGTAAACACTTAAATTGGATTACTACGAACATTTGAAAAAAAAATTATCCAAATCGGTCCAGCCGTTTTCCGATTTTAGATAAATCTAAAAAAGTGGGCGCAAAAGTGGGCGTGGTCAATTTTTCTTTCCGACAAAACTTAAATTGGATTACTTCGAACATTTGAAAAAAAATTATCCAAATCGGTCCAGCCGTTTTCCGATTTTAGATAAATCAAAAAAAGTGGGCGCAAAAGTGGGCGTGTTCAATTTTTATTTCCTTAAAAACCTAACTTGGACTAAAACGAACATTTAAAAAAAAAAATTATCCAAATCGGTCCAGCCGTTCTGAAGTGATGCGATTTCAACCAAACGTACACTTCTTTTTATATATATAGATGTTATCTGGGGCGCAGTCGAACCTTCATTCCAAATTTAATTGAAATCGGTCCAGGTGTTTAGGAGTTGTTATAGAGTGCCACGCCCACATAATTCCGCCCAATTTTTTACCTTTTCTTTATCTTTGGTGCAGTTGAACCTTCATTCCAAATTTCATTGAAATAGGTCCAGGCGTTTAGGAGTTATTGAGTCTAAAAATGTACTACTACTTAAAGCGCCCTCTTGCGTAAGTCTTTGGAATTTTTTATGGCTTTTGTTTTATTTTGGGTACAGTTGAACCTTCATACCAAATTTCATTGAAATCGGTCCAGGCGTTTAGAAGTTATTATAGAGTGCCACGCCCACATACTTCCGCAATCGAAAAAGTGGGCGCAAAAGTGGGCGTGGTCAATTTTTCTTTCCGACAAAACTTAAATTGGATTACTACGAACATTTGAAAAAAAAATTATCCAAATCGGTCCAGCCGTTTTCCGATTTTAGATAAATCAAAAAAAGTGGGCGCAAAAGTGGGCGTGGTCAATTTTTCTTTCCTTAAAAACCTAACTTGGACTAAAACGAACATTTTAAAAAAAAAATTATCCAAATCGGTCCAGCCGTTCTGAAGTGATGCGATTTCAACCAAACGTACACTTCTTTTTATATATATAGACTAGCGGATGTAACCCGGTGTTACTCGGGGTTGTGCCTCGAGCACAGAAAGAGGACGATTTTCAAAACTTCTCTCATTTTTACGTTTTTAAAATTATCAATTCAATTTTAAAATATTTTAAATCATCGTTTTTTGCGGTTTTGCCCCCTCCTTCCGTCGAAAGTGTTTGATCAAATTTCCGTAAAACTGTACCTGCCAGACATGATTAAAACAAAAAATGACATCTTCAACGTCTTGATCTGACGTCTGCTTTCTGTGGAAAATGGACACCCGCACTCAGAAAAAAAACACATATCTTCCTCCGGTGAAAAATTTCTCTATTTTCGATAAAAGCAATTTTCTCTTTTCAAATAAAATTTTTTTCAATTAGAATAAATTTTCACATTTTCGAAGAAATATTTCTTCACTTCTAGGAAATGGAAATATTTCAATGTCTCTTATAATGACAAATACTTTTCTCGCACAAAAAAAATTCTCATTTATACAGAAAATTTTTTTGTAAATAATAATTTTTCCATATTTTTTGTTAAAAAATTCACTATGAGAAGTTTTTTCATCAATAAAAACAAATGTTTTCTCAAAACTAAAGAGTCTTTTTCTCTAAAATCGAATTATTTTTCTATATTTCTCTTTTTCATAGAAGGTTTTTATAATTTTTAGACAATTTTAGGATCGCATTTAGAGAAAAGCATTCTCTGGAGCAATACCAATTTTCTCTGATGATGCCTTTTTTTTCATATTCCGAGAAACTATTTTCTGAGTGCAGTTTGAAAAGTCATTTCGACAAAAATGCGTTTAAAGTTTTTCTAAGCATGCATTTAATATGCAATTTTATCTCAAATAAATTCCATTCGGTTTTTGGATTGTTTTCGTTCAACTTCGGTTTTGGTCGATACTGTTCGGTTAATTTTTTTTCATCTTTATATAGCTTCTGCTGGTATTCGTAAAACTTTTTTTTTTTCGTTCGTGTTTGGTTCTTGACTTCGTTTGCCTTCGGCTCATTCCTTGTTTTTTGTCGAAAGAACTTTTAAAAGCATAGGATCTATTTCAGTACAAGATACAAATACTTGCCAAGTTTCATCAAAATCGGTTCATCCGTTTTGATATGAATAAGCCAAACATAGTTGATTGAAAAAAGCACCCTCTAACGGAAGTTTTCTGAAATTTAAATAGCCTCAATTCTGTTGCAGAGTCAAGTTATTTCATGTACCAAATTTTAGTAAAATCAATCAAGTCATTTAGGAGTTATTGAGTCTTAACAATGCACTACTTAATGCGCCCTCTTTCGAAAGTCTTTGGAATTTTTTATATTTTATGTTTCACCTTGGGTGCAGTTGAACGTTCATACCAAATTTCATTGAAATCGGTTTAAGCGTTTAAGAGTTATTGAGTCTTAAAAACGCACTACGTAAAGCGCCCCCTTACGGAAGTCTTTCGAATTTTTATAGCCTATGTTATCTGGGGCGCAGTCGAACCTTCATTCCAAATTTAATTGAAATCGGTCCAGGTGTTTAGGAGTTGTTATAGAGTGCCACGCCCACATAATTCCGCCCAATTTTTTACCTTTTCTTTATCTTTGGAGCAGTTGAACCTTCATTCCAAATTTCATTGAAATAGGTCCAGGCGTTTAAGAGTTATTGAGTCTTAAAAATGTACTACTACTTAAAGCGCCCTCTTGCGTAAGTCTTTGGAATTTTTTATGGCTCATGTTTTATTTTGGGTACAGTTGAACCTTCATACCAAATTTCATTGAAATCGGTCCAGGCGTTTAGAAGTTATTATAGAGTGCCACGCCCACATACTTCCGCAATCGAAAAAGTGGGCGCAAAAGTGGGCGTGGTCAATTTTTCTTTCCGACAAAACTTAAATTGGATTACTACGAACATTTGAAAAAAAAATTATCCAAATCGGTCCAGCCGTTTTCCGATTTTAGATAAATCAAAAAAACTGGGCGCAAAAGTGGGCGTGGTCAATTTTTCTTTCCTTAAAAACCTAACTTGAACTAAAACGAACATTTAAAAAAAAAAATTATCCAAATCGGTCCAGCCGTTCTGAAGTGATGCGATTTCAACCAAACGTACACTTCTTTTTATATATATAGATGTTATCTGGGGCGCAGTCGAACCTTCATTCCAAATTTAATTGAAATCGGTCCAGGTGTTTAGGAGTTGTTATAGAGTGCCACGCCCACATAATTCCGCCCAATTTTTTACCTTTTCTTTATCTTTGGTGCAGTTGAACCTTCATTCCAAATTTCATTGAAATAGGTCCAGGCGTTTAGGAGTTATTGAGTCTAAAAATGTACTACTACTTAAAGCGCCCTCTTGCGTAAGTCTTTGGAATTTTTTATGGCTTTTGTTTTATTTTGGGTACAGTTGAACCTTCATACCAAATTTCATTGAAATCGGTCCAGGCGTTTAGAAGTTATTATAGAGTGCCACGCCCACATACTTCCGCAATCGAAAAAGTGGGCGCAAAAGTGGGCGTGGTAAATTTTTCTTTCCGACAAAACTTAAATTGGATTACTACGAACATTTGAAAAAAAAATTATCCAAATCGGTCCAGCCGTTTTCCGATTTTAGATAAATCAAAAAAACTGGGCGCAAAAGTGGGCGTGGTCAATTTTTCTTTCCTTAAAAACCTAACTTGAACTAAAACGAACATTTAAAAAAAAAATTATCCAAATCGGTCCAGCCGTTCTGAAGTGATGCGATTTCAACCAAACGTACACTTCTTTTTATATATATAGATATAGATATAGATTGGTTAGTATTTACCAATTAAAAAAGTGATATTATTGGTTTTAAATTGATTTTAAAGTGTGCACATTAATAAAAGTGTTTTGATTTATTTTCAATTCTATAGAATTTCAAATCATTTTGACGAGTGCATTGTGTTGTGCGTTTATCGTGTATTCATCAAATTCATTGTAAGTAAAAAAAACACGTGTTTGTTGTTGTTGTTGTTTGCGTCATACGATTCAAAACAGCAATGTGCAATGGAAAATATTGATTTAATTTTTTTTTCCATTTCTATTTGTTGTTATTGTTGTGAGTAGTGCTGTGTTCCAAGAGTGTTGTGAGAGAGAAACACTGTTTTTTAAATATGGAAAACATGGATAACGAAATTTCACACAATATTAGGCTATGGAGATCATTTTTTTATATCACAGGTTCAAATCCTGCCAGCCACAGTCCGAATTTTTTTAATTTAAAATAATTCGTACTTGGCAAAAATAGAACCAAAAATAATCTTCATAGCCTAATATTGTGTGAAATTATCCTTAATTTAGATCTATTTGATTTGGATTTCAGTTCATTTAGAACAAAATGCCAACAAAAAGACGTTCGAATTTGGGTCGTCGAACGCGAAATTATCCGAATATTCGCAATTTTAGAAGAACTCAAAGTGTAGAGCAGCTTTCACAACTAAATGCATTACAAAATACACGCCGAAATAGATCAGCCGATAGAAATACAAATGAAATTCCAATCAATCCATCATCTGGACGGTTGACACGGATTATACGTGCTGTGCAAGAGATGGAGAATGCTGCTTTCGCTTATAATAGCGACATTGACTACAGTGCATATGGCAATATTGGTGGAATGACGGTGATATGTCCACATTGTGATGTAGCTAAATTCAATGGTGAAACGGCTGGAATGTGTTGTGCAAATGGTAAAGTGAAATTGCCAGCATTTGAAACTCCACCGCATTGTTTAAATTTAAAGGCCGGCTCATCAATCATTTTGCTACGGAATTTAAACGCACCAAAACTGTGCAATGGCACCAGATTGGCTGTAAAAAAATTGATGCCGAATTTGATTGAAGCAATAATATTGACTGGAAAAGCTAAAGGCGAAATTGTACTCATACCGCGTATTCCGCTGATACCAACATGCCATTCGAATTCAAGCGTTTACAATTTCCGGTGCGTCTGTCATTTGCCATGTCCATCAATAAGGCGCAAGGACAAACGCTTCAAGTATGCGGATTAAATTTGGAACAGCCGTATTTCTCGCACGGTCAATTATACGTTGCCTGTTCAAGAGTTGGCATTCCAAGCACTTTATTCATGTACGCACCGGATGGAAAAACAAAAAATATTGTTTATCAAAATGTATTGGATTGAGTTCGGTGAAAAGAAATCATAAAGTTCGAAATACAACTATTTTTTAAGATTTCATACAAAAAACAACACTTGGTTTCACTTTACTGTGTCTTATAAATTGCTAAAACAAATATGTGAATTTTTCAGCATTGATACAAACTGAACTGATGCAACATTAACGTTATGTTAAAGTTTGAATCATTAGTAGTAAGAGCTTTCATATAATCTTTTTGTAACCGAAATAGTATAATTTCACAATTTTTCTTCAGTGTAACGAAGTGCACCGGGTTTCGCTATATATTTATACTTTTCCAATATAGGTGTCGGGTGTAGCAACGCGCACCGGGAATTGCTAGTTGTTAATTATATGTATACTATTTTTACGTTTTTTCAGCAAAAACGTTTACCAACACTTGTTTTCTGTTCTGCCATATTCCAGTAACGGTACAATTATCTGTATAATTAATTCTTATTAATTTTGTGGCGCAGGTTGTGATTCGACGCGAGCAAATAATAGCAGTTGTTACAACTGATTAACACAAGATAAGTTAATAAATTAATATCACAATCAAAGTAAATAAAAATTGAATATAATACATTTTACTATAATAAAGAAATATTTTCATGTTTTTTTTTAAGTGGTCCGTGGAAAGCATTGTTCGGAAGAAAAGCGTGGTTTGATTATTTGGTTATTTGCCCGAAGTCCGCGTAAGGTTTCGCTTTTAAAGAATATACACATAGAGAAAAGGTTGAGATTTGCAAATGAACATTTGCTTTGGCCGCTTCAAAAGTGGAGGAATATCTTCTGGACTGATGAGAGCAAAATTGTTCTTTATGGTGGAAGATGCTCAAGGCAATATGTAAGACTTTACCTAAAACCGAATACAATCCCAGGTATACAACAAAAACACTTAACTATGGCGGATCGTCCATAATGGTATGGGCAGGTTTTCTTACAATGGCGTCGGCCCAATATGCTTGATTGAAAGAATTCGTATGTATTTTGAATATGAAATGACGTTGAAATGGGTAATGCAACAAGATAACGACCCAAAACACACAAGTAAAGTTGCTAAGAATTGGTTTCGCGACAATTATATTGAGGTTATGGAGTGGCCGCAGTCCCATGACCTCAATCCTATTGAAAACTTGTGGACAGATCTCAAGAAAGCAGTTTGGAATGACAAGCCCAAAAATAATAAGGAATTGTGGGAAGTAGTCCAAAAAGCCTGTTACAATATTCCCTTGGACAGATGTCAATGTCTTGTTGTCTCAATGAAGAACAGATGTAATGCTGTTCTAAAAAAAAAAAAATTTTAATGACAAATTGATAAAAAAGCTAAGAATTAATTGTTTTTGTTATTTGAATATTGTTTAAAAGTAACGAAAACAAGGAACTGCTAATATTTTGCTCGATATATTTACGTACTAATTCAATTGTTGCTGTAATTATGAAAAAAAAATTAAAGTGAACAAATCTTATTTATATATAAAAGTTTGTATTTAAGTATTTTTGTATTTTTGAATCAATTACTTTTAAAATATATATATTCGGAATCTGCCATTTTATAGTTTTTATTGAATTAATTTGGACCCATGCTTGTGCACTGCTATTATTTTGATCGCAGCTGAATATCTGATATTCTACCCCGACAACAATCAGTTCGTACGCCTGCATTTTTTATAAAATTAACACTTTCAACTTTTATTTATAATAAGAACACAATATTTCTGATAAGTTTTTAGTATCCTTAAAGCTTGAAATCTAATGTTTTAGAATTAATAGCATAAGTAAAAAAATTACAAAAACAACAACGTTAATAGCGAGATTAACCAACACAGTCATAAAATGCAATCCAAAAACTGACATTATTAAATTCGTACGATAGAAAGAATGCGAGTGTGCACAAGGATAACGGGACAAATTATTTTTTGCTTATTCTGTATATCAATTGAGAATGTATTGGGAATGTGTTGAGAAAATTTTGGTCACTCTTTGATTTTATGCCAGCAGTTTTTTTAATGATTTTCTACTATGGCACGTGAAAAAGCGGTTTGTGAAGAAATAAGAAAGTTAATTGTAAAAACTTTCTTTTCATATATGTAATACTTCTATATTGGCAGTACACTCAAGGTACATTCGCCAACATTAGAGTGCAGATATATTGTTATATGAGCGAGAAAATATATTAACGGATGTACCCGAAATTTAATTTCAAAATAAAAAAAATTCAGGAGCGGTGCTTTCATTGTCAAAAATTTCAGTTGATATTTTTGTTGTTTGAATTTTTATTGTTTTAATTTTGCTGTCTTTAATTTTATTTGAATCATATTTTACGCGTTGTTCTTATAATTGTAGTATATTGGTGCGCGGCTGTTATTTTTGCCAAACAAAAAATCATAACATATTTTTCATAACAACCGCCCCTGTGACGATGTGACATTTTCTTGTGAGTAGTAATTTTCATATATTCAAATATACTAATACAAACAACAAAATCTTAGGTAGGCTATCTCTCTTTGATTTCGTAGTTGAAATTCATTGAAAATGCAGGTTGCTGCCAATATAGAAGTATTACATATATGTCTCTTTTACACAGAAGTTATGGCTTTTATTGCCTAGGATTTAGTCCCTAGGATTTGAAAAGTCAACTGTCGAATACGTCATCAAAACTTATGTGAATATCGCCTAAATTGAGCCACAGCAGCATGGGCGAGGTAATAAATGAAAAGTAAATGATCGAGATCTACGAGCATTGGAGGCCATAATAATAGAAAAAAGACGGACTTCAGTGAGAAACTTGGCGAAAATGTGGTCGAATATCCACAAGGTCTCGGAAAACAGCGCGTCTTTTCCTCCGGATGAGGAAATGGGTGCTCCACGTCCTTTGCTCCAACTCTAACAGCGAATTGAACACAGTGTTTCTTTTTGTCACACTAAATTTTTCTTGTCAATCTTTGTTGCACCTTGTTTGTTGTTTTAGTTCTACAGTTTCTGAACTTCGGTTTAGTTTTCTTTTGTTTTATTGAATAATGTTTAACACTCTTTATTTAACACATTTAAGTTTCCTTTATTTTGTAAGCAAAAAAAGGTACACTTCACTTGCATTTGTTAATCTTTATATATAACATAATTTAATTAAATGGCGTTTTTCGCAACGCACGCAGCTTACCAACATTAATTTTCTCGTTACCTGCTCTATCTTCGCTCGTTGGTTTTCATCGACGATACAGTACTGTTGAAAAAACTTGGTTGCAGCACCCCAGTTGAAACTTTTTGAGCACGTAACTTTTGCTATTTTTCGTCGTGTGACAGATATTATTGTTTTAAGCGTTTTGGACGATTCCAATGCCTGAATTCTGTGAGGATCAAAGGACCATGAATAATTGGTTGATTTTTGGGGTTGGATTCGGTTTCAAGGGGATATATATAATCAATGACCCTACACATCAGTGACAAGCTGTCAACAATAGAGTCCGCTGAATGTAGTCACGACTTCTTGCCATGGTGGAAGTTTTATGCCTTAGTGGTCAGATTGTACGCGAAAAAGTTTTTTCTTTGCGTATTGTATTGAAAATTTTACCACTACAGTTAAAGCATTTGCATTAGTATTGACGATTTTTGACATAAGGCGCATATAATGTTATCCCTTTCGCATGGAAGTTTCCCATCTCTTTATCTCTGGCGTTATTGTCGATGAATAACATTTGCAATTAATAACAAAATAATAATTCGGTTATATATCAGGCATAACAGGAAAAAGATTTTTTGACTGTTAATATGTAGGTATATACTAGGGCGGGTCGATTTAAAAATCGCTGAATGCTCTGTGAAAATCGTATTCTAGGGATCAAAATAAGAATTTTTGCCGAAGGAACCATACCTCTAAACCGAATTCTGACCTCCCCCAATTTGGGTGGAACTTTTGGGTAGGGGCAAATTTTGAAAAATCCCACTTTGACCCATTCAGAGTGCTCCAATCGAGTCCAAATATATGACCAACCCCCACTAACTTTGGAGGCTTGACCCACCCATGCCAGTGGCACACCCCCTGGAACCCCCTATGGGGTTCCCCATACAAACATTTAAAAAAATCACAATTTTGGGCCTTTACATGAAAAAATCAGCGAAATGGCTATGTTCTTTCTTTATTTTTATTTATTTATTTATAATAATATTTATTATTTATTTATAATAATATTTATTATTTATTTATAATAATATCTATTTTTTCCCTTTTGAAATTTATTTAGTCAGAACATATGTAAATGAAAAAATTAACTCAAGTTAGTTATAGAAAAGAAACTAAAAAAATTATTGTCTGAAGTCTTTTTTTACTTTCAAGTCTGGGCAATTTCACACGGCTCTCCAATGTCGTCGCCATAACAGCCTCTACATTTTGCGGTATAACCCGTTTGGAAACGCTAGCCAGCAATTGAACATGTCGTTCCGTTCCTTGTATGTGTGATGGAATTTTTGGATCATTAAACGGTGGATCATCTTGATTTAAATATTCTTTCAATGTATCGTACGGAATGCTTCGCGTGAATGGTCGTTCAAATACGATATTATGTCATTCATATTGATCATTTTTGTGTAACTTGTGCAATTAAACTTTATATCTGGTTTTTTATAAGCTCTAAGTTGCGTTGGGTCGTCAACATCTGTTCGATAGCGTAGAATTATGTTGATAGCACAGTCGCACTTTTCTTTGCTATCATCAAACAACATTGATAACAAGATATTTTCCGAATGCGCATAATATGAATTATCTGTAATTACTTGATTGACAATTTTGCGTAAACGAGGTTCTAGAAATCGTGACTAACTAATGAAGTTGAAAAATAATGCACTGCCGTACACGAAAGAGCTGTAATACTTGATATTGAAGTTCATTGGCACATAACATTTGATTATAAATTCAACCAGAATTCTTAAATTTGCATATGGATTTTTCGTTGTCACATATAATCGTAATAATCTAGAGGCCTTGGTGAGCCACCGAGAATGTACATTTCCCTGGTTTGATGTTAGCCAGATCCACCGAAACCACGCCGCTAGAAATTGCATGGGCCATGTCGTATAAGTACTTCGAATCGGTGGAAAATTCAATTTTTTTTGGAGCGGGAGCATATTTTGCAACTCAACTTTCTGGAAGCCGTCCACCACCTGAAAATGTATAATAATAAAATAATTAAAAATGGTTGACAATTATAATAAATGAGTGATAGCAATAACTTACCGGAAGAGTTTCACCAGTTTCGATTTGAAGGCTCAGTTTTCCGGTTGCCGATCTTGGTTCAGTGCTGGTTGATTTATCCAAAGCTTCAAACAAATGCCGAAACGGAAGTTCGTTGAAGTGTACAAGGCAAACGAACCAATGCAATGGTCTTTTTAACAGCAATTCGAATCGTCGTATAATTCCACCGTGTGGGCCAGTGTTTGTTGGCTCACCGTCAGTGCATATTCCAATTAATGCATCCAGTGATATATTTTTTTTATCGTTCAAAAAATCATTTAATTTGGTTGTTTTGTATTCAGCGGTTTCATGTTCCAGTCTTACGTAACCAATCAATTCAGAATTGGGTTCTCTCAAAATAACAAGATGAGGTTCTTTTACCATCTTAGTGTGATACTTCTCATCAACTTAAGCTGTCGTTAAAGTATCATCTTTTTTGCCATCGAATGAAAACGCTAACAAATTGGTATGATCTAACCGTTTGCGAACCACTTCTTGTCTGCATTTCTCTTTTTCTCTGCGAACTTTCGATTTATCCATGATGGATAAATCCATGCTTATCTTTCATTTTTTATGACTCATTGGGTTTTCGATAGTTGTTGTTGCTTCATCTTGCGGTGTAGAGGATGGTGGATTCATTGTAAACTTTTTGATTTGGAATGGTCAACTTCACTTATTATTGTTTTTTTTTAATATTTTTTTATCTGAAATTAGCACTTCACACTTTGAGTTCTTCACAACGACTTAATGCATTCACAAAAACTGTTGCGTTATATATGGTCTACGAGACGAGGTAATAAGAATGAAATGGTAATTTCAATTCTACCTGCTGTGTCTTGTGGTGGCTTAAAAACGCACACAAGCAATTTTAGGATCTGCAATTGTGTCACAGTGATACCTTAATTTTTTAAAAGGGTTGCGGTGCATTCCAGTGATACCTTAATTGTTAAAATGGTTGCATAAAATGCGCATTTCTTAAGAAGGTGCCATAAAATACCCACAAAAAAGGTTGTAAAAACAACCTTCATTTCTTAAGTAGGTGCTATAAAAAAACTACACAAGTAAGTTTACGACATGCAGCTGTGTCTTGTGGTGCCTTAAAAAACGTAGACAAGCAATTTTCCGATTTGCAATTGTGTCACAGTGATTCCTTCATTTTTTAAAAGGGTTGAATAAATTTCTAGAGAAAAAAACTCCAAAAAGAAAAAAACATATGCACTTCGCTGATTTTTCCATGTAAAGTGCCAAAACTGGCGATTTTTTGAAATGTTTGTATGGGAACCCCCAGGGGTTCCAGGGGTGTGCCACTGGCATGGGTGGGTCGGGCCTCCAAAGTTAGTGGTGGTCGGTCATACATTTGGACTCGATTGGAGCACTCTAAATGGGTCAAAGTGGGATTTTTCAAAATTTGCCCCTACCCAAAAGTTCGACCCAAATTGGGGGACATCAGAATTCGTTTTAGAGGTATAGTTCCTTCGGCAAAGTTTCTTATTTTGATCCCTAGAATACGATTTTTACAGAGCAATGGGCGATTTTTTTGCCTCCACAAATCGACCCGGCCTAATAATCCTATATTACTTGTCGGAGAAAGTTATATGTATATGTATATATACACCGGTGGCCAATACTAAAGCAACTCAATATCAGTATGGGGCATAAACTTAATCAAATTCACAATGTTAAAGATAGAGCGAATTTTTTTTTTTCTAAAACATAATTACAGTGAGGCCTCGATTATCCGTAATGGTCGGGACCGGAAGCATTCTGGATAATCGATTTTCCCGGTTAATTGAGTAACAAATTTTAATAGTTTTTTTTATATATTTTTTTTTAATTAATAAAGGAATATTGTTCTACATAGTTTTACAGTAACAAATTCAAGCATTTAATGTACATGTTTAAATATTATAAGAAAAAAAAAGTATTTTGCCAGAAAAAAGCAATCATAAGAATTTATTGTTAAGTAATTTTTAAAAAAAAAAAATTTTTTTTCCTACACAAAGAAAGCTAGACGTCGATAAGCTGCAGTCAAAACGGACGGCCGAAGCCTTCGCTAATCGACTCTCACTCCTGCTTCAAGAAAGCACTCCTCCGATCGACGATATATGCGGACAGTGGACGCACATATCCCACTCTATGCGTACGGCTGCCGAAGAGGTGATAGGCTACCACCGCCCTCGCCGAAACCAGTGGCACGACCAGGAGTGTCGCGACGCCACTGCAGAGAAGGACATCGCCTACAAAGCCACCCTGCAGTCGGTTGTAACGCGTGCTGTTATGGAGCGATACCGAGAGAAGAGGAGGGAAGAGAGACGCATTTTCAGGCGAAAAAAACGAGAGGCGGAAATGCGTGAGTGCGAGAAAATTGAGATGCATGGCGACAGGAATGAGACTCGAAAATTTTTCGAAAAAATAAGACGCCTGGCCGATGGTTTTAAGACCGGAGCCTCTTCCTGCAAGGATGAGAATGGGAATCTAGTGACAGATATCCAGAGTACACTGATGCTATGGAGGGAACACTTCTCTAGTCTTTTAAATGGCGACGCTGACAACAATCCCGCCAGTGGAGATGATATCCCGGAAACCCCAACCATGGATGACAGCGTTGAAGTTCCGCTGCCCGACTATAACGAGGTCTTAACAGCTATAGCTCGGCTTAAAAACAACAAAGCCGCAGGAGCCGATGGTCTACCGGCTGAGCTGTTTAAGACCGGTGGCGAAGCTCTGTTTAAATGCATTCACAGACTTCTATGCAGAATATGGTCGGAAGAATGCATTCCAGATGATTGGAACCTCAGTGTGCTCTGCCCAATCCACAAGAAAGGCGATCCCACCATTTGCGCCAACTACCGTGGGATTAGCCTTCTAAATATCGCATATAAGGTCCTGTCGAGCGTATTGTGTGAAAGACTGAAGCCCATCGTCAACCAACTGATTGGACCTTATCAGTGTGGCTTCAGACCTGGAAAGTCCACCATTGACCAGATCTTCACGCTCCGACAAATCTTGGAAAAGACCCTCGAAAAACAAATCGACACGCACCATCTCTTTGTCGATTTCAAAGTCGCCTTCGACAGTCCAATAAGGAGTCACCTATACACCATCATGTCTGAATTTGGTATTCCTGCCAAGCTAATACGTCTTTGCAGGATGACACTGTACAACACCAGCAGCGCAGTGAAAATCGGGAAGGACCTCTCCCTTCCGTTCGATACCAAGCGAGGTTTCAGACAAGGTGATTCCTTATCGTGCGACTTCTTTAATATAGTAATGGAGAAAATTTCCGAGCTGCTGACCTGAGACGCAGCGGCACAATTTTCTATAAGAGCGTTATGCTGCTGGCGTATGCTGATGATATTGACATCATTGGCCAAAATACGCGCGAAGTCAGTGCAGCATTCTCCAGGCTAGAAAAAGAGTCGAGTCGAATGGGTCTTGCAGTGAACGCAGATAAAACGAAGTATCTCGTGTCAACAAACAAACAGTCCCAGCGTCTTGGAAACCACGTCACTGTTGACAACACCTCCTTTGAGGTAGTGAAGGACTTCGTTTACCTGGGATCCAGTATTAACTCCTCCAACGATATCAGTATTGAGATTAAACGAAGGATAACTCTTGCCAACAGGTGTTACTTTGGGCTCAGTAGGCAATTGAGAAGCAGAGCTCTCTCTCGACGAACAAAACTGACGCTCTATAAGTCAATAATCATGCCCGTCCTACTATACGCATCACAAACCTGGACGTTGAGCAGCTCTGATGAAAGGACTTTGGGAGCGTTCGAGAGAAAAATCCTTCGCAAGATCTATGGTCCAATCTGCGTCAATGGCGAGTACCGAATACGATGGAACCACGAGTTGTATGAGCTATATGCCGACATCGATATAGTCAAGCGTATTAAAATAGAGCGACTTCGCTGGCTAGGTCATGTCGAGAGAATGAACGACGAAGCTCCAGCGAAAAAAATATTGGATTCGGTACCCAGCGGTGGCCAACGCAGACGAGGAAGACCGCATCTCCGTTGGAAAGACCAGGCATTGGATAACCTGACGACGCTTGGAATTTCCAACTGGCGCCAGCAAGCGCACGACAAAAGAGGCTGGCGCAAATTCTTAGACCAGGCCAAAACCGACCAACGGTTGTAAGCGCCATCTAAGTAAGTAGTAAGTAAGTAATTTTTAAAAAAAAATCATGCAATGTTGCTTGTCTCGTCTTTTTCAATTTCATATTTTCGTTTACAAGCTTTTCTTGGATGCGGTAAATTCGGATTTTATCTTGTTCTGAAATGCCGGAGCAGCCAGAACTCTCCAAGAAGTCCAGTAATGTACTGGAAGCATGTATTGCTTCTTTTAAAGATACGTTTGGAACAATTAAATCACCTGCATCAGATTCTTCCGAACTATTTTCTCCCTCTGGTTCATCAGAGCGATTTGTCACACCGATAATTTCTTCATGGGACAAAACAGTAAATAAAGAAGCGTTTTCATCACAGCTGAGCCAATATTCTATATCCTCAGTGGTAAAATCGTTCGCTATATCTATTATTTGTGTTACATTATCGAGTGTATCCATTATTTCTATGTCTGTAATAAGAATCAATCCATATTTTAATTAAATCAATTTTATTAAATTTCGGATATATGCCTACTTACCTTCATTTCCTGGGCAGAGCAAGTTATTCCACACATTTTTTAAAACTGCTGGCAACTGACCTTTTAAAAACACTGGAAGTGCCAGTCAGCAACAAAGACATAGCACAAGCTTACTCCTTTGGCGGTCGTGCTAACAGAGCCGGTGCTAAATCATCTGTACTGAAATCCGTGGTGGTGAAATTTCACACTCATGAAGCGAAAATGCACCTGCTGGCGTCAAAAAAAGAAATTAAAAAGGACCCTGTTCTAAAAACGAAAATCTTTGTGAATGATTTTCTAACAAGAGACACCTTGAAGCTTTTTGGCCACGCAAAGTCGCTAAAAACTGTGGGATACCAGTTCGTATACACCAGAGGTAATACCATCTTTGCAAAAAGAGCTGGAATCTCGCGCGCTGAGAGAATCAGCAGCTATCGTCGTGTGGATGAGCTGCTCCTAGCAGCTACAACGCGGTCAAATACCAATATTCGCAGTGCCACTGCTGCTGACGCCGATCAAACCATAAGTGATGATGAACGCGAATGTCCGTCTTCGCCATCAGATAACTAATTGCTTTACCAGGCAGCATATATCTAACAAGTAAATACAAATCTCATTACCCATTTATACATTTTCATACCAACTAATGAACTATTACAATAACATCACAGAATACAACAACAATATAAGTACACAAAACAATTTTTTTAACATCTCTTTTAATGCAAGAAGCATCGCGGGTATTGATAAGTTCAATGCGTTCCGTACGGAAATATCATTATTTCAACAACATCCACGAATAATGTGCATTCAGGAAACTTGGTTTGCGGAGAACGTTATACAACTCTATGAAATACCTGGCTATACAAGTGTCCACTGCTGTAGAGGAGATAGCCATGGTGGGTTATCATTATTTATTGATGAGAAACTTCAGTTCACGCTTGAAGAGTTGATCAACGAATCTTACTGCCACGTTATAAGAATAAAACTGCAAGCAATCACAGACAATGGTAAACCACTGGTGGTAGTTGGATTCTATAGATCGCCGAAATGTTCATCAAACACATTTCTTGAACTATTAGAAAAACAGCTTAGAATTGCATCCCCCCACAGCTGCGTCCTAGCAGGCGACTCCAATATTGACTGCCTATCATCTTCGCAAGATCATTATACGCTTAACAATTTAGTTGCTACGTACTGCCTACGCATGTGTCACAGTCTTATCACGCGGCCCACATCCATGTCGTCAATTGATTGCATAATATCAAATATTGCCGAAGTTGAAGTCGCGTCTGTTGAATGCCCGCTGAGCGACCACAACATTATTTGCTGCCTTCGTGACCTCAGCTGTCAATTAAACAAATATATATTAACAAACAAAACCTTGTATGATTATAAAAAAATAGCGGATCAATTGCAAGCTGACTTCGAAATAATGGAAACGAAATAACAACACTATCCGATTCCAATGCTGTATACGA
Organism: Tetanocera ferruginea; assembly: GCA_958299015.1. Taxonomy (NCBI): domain Eukaryota; kingdom Metazoa; phylum Arthropoda; class Insecta; order Diptera; family Sciomyzidae; genus Tetanocera; species Tetanocera ferruginea. Next base: position 70,645,067 of record OY282641.1, on the reverse strand, counting down.
AGAATTCGAGCGCATTATTTTGAACGCAATAAAGTACCTCTTGGCGCCATGGGTCAATGACAATTTCAAGGCCTTGGTGCGAAAGAAATCAAACCTATATAAAAAACTCAAACGCCTACCACATAGGCATGATCTAAGGCTTCGACTTGAAGAGTTTAATAAGCTAGTAGCTAAAGCAAAAAAACACCTCACTGATGCGTATTACAATAAGCGACTCCTAGACGTCAAGGGCGATATAAAAAATACATGGAAAGTTCTCAATGGGCTCCTCAATCGCAAACGCAAAAATACAGCAGTCGAGAGCATTGAAAATGTTGATGGCACAATTTTGCAAGACCGCGCAGAGGTTGCAAGCTCACTAAACAAAGCTTTTGTAGAACGCGCCAGTATCATAGCATCTGAAGTCCTACGTTATGACGATGATGATGATGTGAGAAACTTTCCACTTTAATGAATATTGCACCGAAGACTTTGAAAATATCATCCTTAATTTGAACACCAACAAAGCAATGGGGCCGACCTAATACCGGCAGCCGTTCTAAAAAACTCATCCCGTCCCTGCGCGGAACTTTTGCGACACCTTTTTTCTACAATTATAAAAACTGGGGTGTACCCTCTTAAAATGAAACTACAAAAAGTTTTTCCCATATTTAAAGGCGGCGAAAAACAAAATCCAAAGAACTATAGACCAATTGCAGTCCTGCCAATTATCAACAATGTTGTAGAGAAAATGATGAAACAACAAATTGCAGTTCATATAGACAGAATCGGCTTACTGTACAGACATCAGTATGGATTCCGCTGCAAATCTGGAACGCAGCCTGCACTCATTCAAGCCGTAGAGGACATATGCGCGAATCTTGATAAAGGATGTGCAGAGGTCGGAGGCCTATTCCTGGATCTCCAAAAAGCATTTGAATGCGTCGACCATGAGGTGCTTATATAAAAGCTGTTATTTGCTGGTTTCAATAGAGATGCCATCAACTTAATGCGAAGCTATCTGACTGATAGACTGCTGTTTGTGGTGAACGGCGGAAGCAATAGCTGTCTGGAAACCTGCCGTTATGGGGTGCCTCAAGGCAGCGTCTTAGGTCCACTACTCTTCCTCATTTTCATCAACGATATTCAAAACATCAATCTTCATGGGAAGTTATTCTTGTTTGCTGATGACATCGCCTTATTTTATCCATCCTATTCACGACTTGCTCTGAAGACACATATTGAGCATGATGTTAGAATTCTGACTGAATTTTTTCGACTCAATCGCATCTCATTGAATGCTGATAAAACTCAATTTATCATATTCTCGCCACGAAGCAAGACTCATGAAAACTGTGTTCTCAACATTAATGGCATAGATGTTGTAGAGGAGACCAATGTTAAATTCTTAGGACTAACGTTGACCAGTAATTTAAACTGGAATGAGCACATTTCTACCCTACAGCGTAAGGTTTCATCTGGCCTCGGACTATTGCACAAATTCAAAAATAAATTTTCAGTCGACACGAAACTCACTATCTACATGTCTCTAGTTCACTCGCACCTGTCGTACATGCCTATGTGTTGGGGGTATAAAAATATAGTCGAACTCAGCAAACTACAGCGCCTGCAGAACAAGGCTATTAAAGCCGTTTTCAACCTACATCCGCGATTCACCTCTAGCCAGCTATACAGCCCGTCATTCGGAGATATCCTGCCAGTCACATCTCTCCATAAGTACCAACTCATTCTTCATGTGTTTAAGAATTTGCGAAACATCAGTTATAATACGACACAGCTCTCTACGCGCACACATAATATCAATACTCGAAATAGATCTGACATAGTAGCGGCGAGATGCAAATTTGAGGTGACCAAGCAACGATACCTGTATGCAGGCCCGACAGCCTATAATAGTTTACCACTCGAATGCAAGAACGCAACGTCTATAGGCATATTCAAACGAGAATTTAAGATATATCTGCTGGATTCAATTTCAATTTAAATAAAAATACCCGTATGTAAATAGTCTACAATGTACAATGTATTATAAATATTATTTTAAGTAAATATAAGACGAGGTACAACAAAAATTGCAAAAAGTAAAACTCATTTTTTTATTATTTAATCTTACAACAAAAAAAAAATGTTATTCATTTGTAAAATATTTAAGGTATTATAAAAATAAAGGTAAAGTAATTTCATTTATTTACTGCTTGACGTTGGAAAATTCGGAGCTTGGATTTAATGGGTCGCATCAAACTCTGCACAGTTTTATTGGTGACCATATTTGTCACCTGCAGGTATTTTTTTCTGAAGTCGTTGATGTTTTTGGCTGAGCGAATATATTTCCTTAACTCAGTTTTGATTATAGCCCAATATCTTTCAATAGGCCTTAATTCTGGGCAGTTGGTTGGATTTAAATCTTTCTCAACAAAATGTATGTTTTTGCTCTGGTACCAATTCCTCACCGAACATGAATAATGGCATGTTGCCAGATCGGGCCAAAATATTGTCGGATAAGTGTGACTTCTAATTAAAGGCCGAAGTCTTTTCTTCAAACATTCTTCTATATATATATCTGAATTTAAAGTGCCGGTCGCAATATATGGAGTGCTTCGTTTACTGCATTGGCAAATGGCCTGCCACACCATGAATTTTTGGGGGAATTTTTCTCGTTGAATAGTTTTCAATTTTTCAGGAACCTTACCTCTATCAATTGCAGAAAAGTATTGCCTCCCAGGAAGCGAACGAAAATCTTTTTTTATGTAGGTTTCATCATCCATGATAATGCATGTGTTCTTATTGGTCACAAGATGATTATATAATTTTCGGCTTCGCTTAATTGCTACAGTTTGTTGTTTTTGTTCCCTTCGGGGTACAAAATATTTTTTATATGACTTTATATTACATTCTTGCTTAATTCTTAATATTCTAACGCGGTTGGTTTTAAATTTTTTTGCCAGATCACGTAAGGACAGGTTGGGATTTTGTTTCAAACTTCTAATGACCTTCTTCTCCAATTCCTTGTCCCTTCCAGTACTTTTTTTACCCGTGCCTTTCTTTCTCGAGACGGATTTGAGTTCTAAGAATCGAATAACTGTTCTTCGAGCGGTCGTGTAACTGCATTTAGCAAGCTTAGCAATTTTTTTGAAGGAAGCGTTTTTATTGTTTAAGTAAATGTGCACAACTCTTTCGCGGACTCTTTCTTGTAAAGACGACATCTTCGGGTCGGAGAGTTCAACAAGACTGATACATGGATTGAATAAATAAGACATATTGACAAACTGAATAACATAAAATAGGTAACATTGGAATTCGTAACTTGAGAGAGAAATCTAACGGAAAATTTGCAATTTTTAATGTACCATGTCTTATATATAATTAGAAATAGGAAATATAACTTAGAATTATAACATGCCAACATAGTATGCTCCTTCAAAGCTCTCCATCTGAGCAATGGGGCTCAATGAAATTATGTATTAAACCTATGAATTAAAATAAAAACAAACAAAAAAAAAAAAAAATCGAATCACGGAAAATCGAGGCCTCACTGTATTTATTAACTAATTGAAAAACAAACTGAAAGAATAATATTCATTTATGTATGTTTTTAAATAATGTACTAAATGCATAAGGCTCAAAATTTCCTTGGTCATAACTAAAGCAACTCTACTGTAAGATTTGTTTTGGCAACGATAGTTGTAAGAAGAACCGTTGTAAACATAGTAAACATATTCCGTTATGTTTACTATAATTGTTTGCCTGACATAGAAAAAGTTATTTTTGTAATTGGCTGAGTATTAATCAAGTTAGAAGTGATTTTTAAAAATATAATTAAAATGGCAAGAAACAAGTATAATTCATGTATAAAAAAGAGAATACAAAAAGGGTAAATGTCAAGAAGCTTTATGTGAACAATTTGGAATAAGCAAATCAGTGATTTCGCGGCTTATAAAGCGTTTTGAAGTGACTAAGTCTGTGATCACAATTCACTGTGACGGAAGGCCAAGGAAAACCTCACCGCGAATGACCCAAAATATAATCCGTGAAATAAAAAAAAAACCCATTAGTAACATCCACGGAAAAAGTCCGAGATTTAGGATTAGAAATCAGCGCTAGAATCGTTCGCAGGCGAGCTATAGAGGCCGGATTACGTGCACGCAAACAGCCAAAAAGCCATTTATTTAATCGAAAAATCGGTTGGCTAGGCTGGCCTTTGCAAGAGAGCATGTCGTTTGGAATGTTGCTAAGTGGAGAAATATTTTGTTCTCCGATGAATCAAAATTTAATATCAAGGGCTCCGACATGAAAAATTTTACCGTAAGACCGCTTAAATCCTAAATACTGTAAGGGAACTGTGAAGCACGGAGGAGGCAACACTATGGTATGGGGTTGCTTTTAAGGACACAAGGACGCAATGGACCGATTTTTATATAAATCTGTTTTGTTAAACGTTATGTTGCCTTATGCAGAGGAAGAAATGCCACTGCTTTGGGTCTTCCAACACGATAATGACCCAAAGCATACCTCGAATTTTGTTAAAGAGTGGCTACGCGAGCAAAATATTAGGATTCTCAAATGGCCAGCTCAGTCCCCCGATTTAAACCCGATAGAGAACTTGTGGAGTATCGTGGATCGGAAAATTAAGAGGAATAGTGCAACGAATAAGCACACAATCTTCAGTCGCATTCAAGACGCATGGAACAACATTCCGCAGGATCAAATTCATCGACTCATAGATTCAATGCCTCGTAGATGTGCTGCTGTCTTGAAAAATAAAGAATATGCTATTGACTATTAAATATTTTTAGTAATTTATTTGAAAATTGAAAAGTTGCTTTAGTTATGACCAAGGAAATTTTGAGCCTTATGCATTTAGTACATTATTTAAAAACATACATAAATGAATATAATTCTTTCAGTTTCTTTTTCAATTAGTTAATAAATAATTATGTTTTAGAAAAAAAAAAACTCGCTCTATCTTTAATATTGTGAATTTTATTAAGTGTATGCCCCATACTGATATTGAGTTGCTTTAGTTTTGGCCACCAGTGTATATTGGAGGTGGTGCTGCGAGAATGGGGTTAGTAGAAACTAATTGGTATTATAATACCTTTTAACGATGTAGTTGAATGTAAAATCCGATGGTTGATAATTTGATAAGATAATTTGATAAGAATCGCTTAAGAATATTTTCCAAATTTGGCAGCATTTTCTCAAAAGTCAAAAAATGTAAACAAATCTGATAAAATAATATTCAATTTCCGAATATTAGAGGAGCATGAAGAGCTTATGAGGACCAGAAAAGAGTTACAACAACAATGAGTGAAGCAGAATAAACCAAGAGCTATAATTTTTACATGATTTATTCCTTCTGACCACATACATATTTTATTTAACACACATTCATCCAACATTTATGTTAAGTTCAATTTAAAACACGAAAATGCACTCACGCACACATATTTTTGTTCACATAACTGCTGGAAAAACTTGTTTTTGTCCTTGTATTTGGATTTGAAATTGCCACGCGTCTGAAAACGGTTTGTGTTCTTACTTATCTGCTTGGTCACTTTACGTCGGAGTCTGTTGATTACAGCGATCACCGCAGACCTGGGCAAAATGCATTAATTTAACATTACCATTAAATTAATAAAAATTTAATTTAATGTAAAAATAATTTCATTACCATTAAATTTTGCAATTTTAATGCATTGTTTTTTACATTAAATTATTTTCTCATCAAAATAATGCATTAATTTTCCATTAGCATTAAATTGTATGGCAAATAATGCATTGATTTTACATTATCATTAAAACGCATTGTAAATAATGCATTATTATTGCATTACCATTAACAACCTATCAAACCAATTTTGATGAAAGGTATTTTAACTAATACAAATCTGCTCTGGAGGTGACAGGTGGGTCATTGGAACTTTAATGGATGACTGGTACATTTGGACAAAAATGGATGATTCTATGGTCAATTGGATGCAATGGGATTATCTCAGGTCATAGGCGGTTCGTTGGAACTGTTTTGGGTTCCATGGAATTTTTATGGGTTCCATGGAACATTTGGACCAAAATGGATGATTCTATGGCCAATCGGATGAAATGGGATTATCTGAGGTCACAGGCGGGTCTTTGGCACTCTTATGGGTTCAATGGAACATTTGGACTAAAATGAATGATTCTATGGCCAATCAGATGAAATGGGATTATCTGAGGTCACAGACTGGTCATTGGCACTTTTATGGGTTCAATGGAACATTTGGACCAAAATGGATGATTCTATAGCCAATCGGATGAAATGGGATTATCTGAGGTCACAGGCGGGTCATTGGCACTTTTATGGGTTCAATGGAACATTTGGACCAAAATGGATGATTCTATGGCCAATCGGATGAAATGGGATTATCTGAGGGCACAGGCTGGTCATTGGCACTTTAATGGATTCCATGGATTCCATGGATTCCATGGAGGTGACAGGGGAGTCATTGGAACTTTTATTGGTTGAAGCAACATTTGAACCAAAATGAATGATTCTATGGCCAATCGGATGCAATGGGATTATCTGTGGTCATAGGCGGGTCATTGGAACTTTTATTGGTTCCATGGAACATTTGGACCAAAAAATATGATTCTATGGCCACTCGGATGCAATTGGATTATCTGAGGTCACAGGCGGGTCATTGGAACTTTTTTTAGTTCTATGGAAAATTTGGACCAAAATGGATGATTCTATGGCCAATCGGGTGCAATGGGATTATCTGAGGTCACAGGCGGGTCATTGGCACTTTTATGGGTTCCATGGATTATTTGGACATAAATTATTAAAACTTTTAATTTCAGAGAGTTTTTTCTCTATCTTGGCGTTTCGTAAAATACACTTTGAATAATTTAGGACAATATTAAGAAAATGAATTAAAAATACTTCTGGAAAGAGACTTATCGTGATTGCTTACACATTTCAAAGAATATATAACAAAAGTTAAGTTAAAACAAAAAATTTAAAACCGTCTAAATTCGACTGAGTTTTGCTCGGAAAGTGGAATCTTTTAAATTATAGCTCTATTTTTCAAACAATTGCTATTGGAGGAATACATAAAAGATAATTTTGGTTAAAAATTTTTAGTTTTAGGAAAAATTCAAATTCAATTTATTCATAAGCTCTTCTCAAAATTAATTTCATATGGATTAAATGGCGGCTTTGTAGAAAAATTTAATTTCTCTTTTATAAGGTTGGGACTTTTCCCCTCAAGCGAAACCACAGCTTTTAAAAGGGGTTTGCATATCTTTAGCCTATATCTAATTTAGTGACATATGAACCATTAAAATTGGTGTATTGGTCTTAGTTAGCCATAGCATACAGTTGTAATAGTTCTTCTGAAGTTGGTTATTCTATTTATATTTCGACACTAAGTACTACAATAGAAACTGTTTCTATTTTTTTTTCCACCACTGTATGTATATGTATTACCCCTTTTTTATTAGTCAAGAATTGAAGTCAATTTTCTGAGCTTGTAGGCCAATTCGCCGCAAATAGGAAGCGAAGAAAGAGGAAAAAGTTGACGGTACACAGTCAAGTGTACTGGCAAGTTTTTCGAACTCGAAAAATTGCTTTCATTTCTTGACTAGTGTACAAGGGGACTATGTATCAAAAACATACAATCGAAAGAACTCCAAAGTGATAAGTTTTCGAACTTCCCGAGAGAAAGTGACCGAGAAGTCACACATGCTTCATTCCTCGTTCCGTTCTGAAGAACGAAGCATGTTTCACTTCTTTTTGACTCATTGCCTTATCACGCGAAATTCTGCTAAACTAACATTTCGGAGGTCTTTTCTGCTTATGCTTTTATTTTGTAAATACAATTTTAGCAGTGGCTTATATTGCTTACGATTGGCCATAGAATCATCCAATTTTGTCCAAATGCTTCATGGAACCCATAAAAGTTCCAATGACCCGCCTGTGACTTCAGATAATTCCATTTCATCCGATTGGCCATAGAATCATCCATTTTTGTCCAAATGTTCCATGGAACCCATAAAAATTCCATGGAACCCAAAGCAGTTCCAACGAACCGCCTATGACCTTAGACCATCCCATTGCATCCAATTGGCCATAGAATCATCCATTTTTGTCCAAATGTACCAGTCATCCATTAAAGTTCCAATGACCCACCTGTCACCTCCATAGCAGATTTGTATTAGTTAAAATACCTTTCATCAAAATTGGTTGATAGGTTGTTAATGGTAATGCAATAATAATGCATTATTTACAATGCGTTTTAATGATAATGTAAAATCAATGCATTATTTGCCATACAATTTAATGCTAATGGAAAATTAATGCATTATTTTGATGAGAAAATAATTTATTGTAAAAAACAATGCATTAAAATTGCAAAAGTTAATGGTAATGAAATAAAGTTTCATTATCATTGATTTGTTTTAATGATAAAATTATGGTTAATGCATTCCCTCATTTAATGCATTAGTCCCAGGTCTGGATCACAGCCTGTCCGCATGGCTTTTTAGGAGCCATCTTTCCAATTTTATTTGACAAATTATTATTTTTATTTATTTATATTGAATTCTTTGACACATAGTGCAAATGAAGTTTTGATGAAGTTAAATGCGTACAATTGTTGTTGGAAATGAAACGTGTTTAATCATTTAACATGTTAAAAAACGAGTTTCAACGAGTTCAAATCCTGGTGTGTGTACTTGCTAATGACAGAAAAGCTTCTTTTTTTTTTTTGAACACTCCCAAATCTGAAAAAAGCTTCATAATTTGACAAAATATGTCAATAAATTTGTCAAAAAATAAATAATTTAATATTTTATAAATTTAAAAAAAAAAATGTTTCACAAAATTGTATGTTATGAAGCAGGTTCCCCTTCTTTTCCTCCTTATTTGCGAATGTTTCCATATGAGCACACGATTGTGCAAGAATGGGAAGCGTTTTTTCACGGAATTCGTGATAAAAAAAGGACAAGTTCGTCATCTGACGAAAAGCGCAGCAGCTGCAGAGCAGAAAATTTTTGTCGTATCAAAATATTTCTTATTTTTTTATTTCAAAATGTAAACAAACAAGCCGTCAATTTTAAACAAGTTCAGGCAATGTGAACGATTGAGTTGAATGAAAAAGCTTTTTTGTTTAACATGTTTAATGAAGTCTATATGAACGTACTATTATAGTTTCCTGTATTATTTAAGCGAGTATACAAATGATAAGCGTTCGATTTTTTACAACTCGCTTGGTAAAAAACACAGCTATTGTTTAGAAAAATATATCGTAAAAGTATTATACTGATATTTTACAAGATGCTAATGTGAGTTTATAAGAATGCGTCTTTACTCGATGGCGGCTGATCAAAAAAGAAGAAGTTACTAATCGTTAGTCTCTTAAGCGCCTAAAACGGCCTTAAGCGCCTAAAACGGCCTTAAGCGCCTTAAACGGCCTAACGAACAGCGGACGCTGTGTTTAATGGATTTGTTCAGAAAGATATGTATGCACATTTCGATACAATATTTTGATAAATATTAGAGTACAGTAATTCAAGAGTTGATAACATTTTAGCTTAACATAAATTGAATAAAGTTTCATTAAATTGAGGAATCTTAATCGAAATGTATATATTTAGTAGATATAAAAGTAAAAACTAACAATATCAAAAATTCAATAACCAAACATGCTCCTGGCGTGAACTTTCATATTCTTAAGAAGCTTTACATAGCTTTATTTACCTTCTGCGAATTGTTATTGCCTGCAGAGATGTGATGACTGAGAAGAAAATTGTTTTATTGAAAAATTGTCCGTCTTGTTGACATTGGTCTGCGCGTTTCGTTGGCTCGCACTCCGTAGCAAATAACGTGTAAATACATAGCTTTTGCACGCACAGCCTTCATTCCTTATCCTTCATTCTTATTTCTCTCCGATTTGATCATCCATTCTGTCATTTTTCTGTTTTAATTTTCTTACTTCGATTTTTTATTTAAAAAACAAAAAAAAACTACAGCTACTCAATGTGGATGCGCCAAAATAGTGCAAGAATATATCATAGAAATTGTTTTTAACAACAGACTTAACCACTATATATTAGGCTGTTCTCTATTTGTATGGGATTTTTATTATATTCGAAAAAGGTAGGTCTCACCCCCCAAAAAGTTGTCAAATGATCTCAGAAGTAAGCTGGAAAAATTTAACGCCCCTACGACCCCGCCTTCCCATGCCGCCGTTCGATTGAAAAAAATAATATTTATCGCTCATACCCCTTGCTTTCTCATTTTGGAAATTATTTTGTTTTATAGTGCATGAAGATGAACAAGAGCCTGAATGTGCCCAAATTGTTACAGTGTCCCAAGGAGTTTCTGGTGGCAGGAGAGCTCGCAAACATTTTATAATGCCAAAACTTGTTGCAGTGCTTGACAGATGTCAAGTTTCAGTGCGCTACGCTGTTCTCATCCTGCAAGCAACAGCAGAAGCACTCGGCCACAGTTTGGATGAACTGATCATTACTGCAACTTCAATTCACAAAGTTCGTTCACAGTTGCGAACCCAACGGGCTGCAGAAATAAAGAGCAATATTTTAAAATCATTACCTCAATTTGTGGTGGTTCATTGGGATGGAAAGTTATTGCCCACATTGAGTAAGTGTAAACGTCATAATTATATGTTATCAGTTTAAACTAATAGTCGATTTTATAATTATATAGGTATTCACGAGCAGAAAGTAGAACGTTTACCAATTGTTGTCAGTGGACTCGGAAGCGAGATGTTAATAGACGTTCCTAGGCTGGATAGTTCATCTGGAGAAGAACAAGCAGCAGCGGTACATAAGGCATTGCAAAATTGGCAACTTTGCGACAGATTGCAAGCTTTGTGTTGTGATACGACAAGTTCCAATACTGGAAAGAAAAATGGTGCTTGTGTTTTGTTGGAGAAAAAATTGGCAAAAGACTTGCTGTATCTTCCATGCCGGCATCACATTTACGAACTCGTATTGAAAGCCGTTTTTGAGTCTAACTTGTCAATGCGCTCATCTAGTCCAGACGTTCCCCTTTTCAAAGACTTTAAGAAGTCGTGGCCACAACTTAAATCGAAAAAAATTGTGAATGGAATGAAAGATAGCAACTGCCATGGAAAACTTATTGATTTTATGGAAAATATTTCCCAGTTCGTCTCACAAGAGTTAAAAAAGCGTCAAGTGCGAGAGGATTACCGTGAACTTTTGGAGCTGGCGTTATTGTTCCTTAAAGCAGAAAGTGAAAGCGATTTCAAAATACGGCCACCAGGAGATGGATGTCGAAAGCAATATACTGCTTGAAAAAATTTCTTCTCCGTGAGGACTACCCATTGCCCAAAGAAGAATTGAATGCTTTAGGAGATGTCTGCTGCTTCATTGTCCGTTTTTATATTAAGGCTTGGTACAAATGCTCAAACGCAGCAACAGCATGCCAAACAGATATCGACCTCATTTGCCAAATGGTGAAATATCAAGATATTGACCAAATGACAGCAAGACCTGCATTGAAGAAACTTATGAGTCATTCTTGGTATTTACATCACGAAATATCTGCTCTCGCGTTTTTTGACGAAACTTTGGAACTCGACACTAAAAAGAAAATGGTACAAGCTTTGACAAGGGTTCCAGTGTAGAACAAGTGGAAAAAAGGCTTCCTTTACATATTGAGGATATCAGGAACTGGGAAGGTAATAATTCGATTAAAAAACTTTTAAATTTTAAACTAATAATTAAAAACGTGCTAACAGATAAGACGGTTGACGAATTTATAAATGAGAAAAGTGCGGAAATGTTTCGTCGATTTAAAATCGATGACAGTTTTCTAAGTTGTGACCCGGAAAATTGGAGTAGCCATGAAGCTTATATTGATGGGGAAAAAATTGTAAAGTCGTTGCGTGTTGTCAATGATACTGGTGAGAGAGCAGTTAAGCTGTTGGAAGACTATCATGGCCTTCTCACCAAAGACGAGAATCAAAAAAATACATTCTGCAGTGTGTTCAGGAGCACAGAAAAATTTACACAAATTGTTCGAAAACTGTTTTGAGTAAAAATTATTAATAAATACATATTGTATAATAACTTTGAACTGATTTTCATAGTTTATGCACTATAAAACAAAATAATTTTCAAAATGAGAAAGCAAGGGTATGAGCGATAAGTATTTTTTTCAATCGAACGGCGGCATGGGAAGGCGGGGTCGTAGGGGCGTTAAATTTTTCCTGCTTACTTCTGAGATCATTTGACAACTTTTTGGGGGGTGAGACCTACCTTTTTCATAAAAATTAAAATAGAGAACACCCTACTCTATATCCGACTGATACCAATCATCTAAAAATAGTGAATTTAACGGTTATTTTATAATTTATAGAAATATCGCTATTCTAACCACGGTTTCCCACAAATTTCATTTAAAACTATTCATGACACATCTACATGGCATTACCTGTTTTATGACACCTCAACCATATTTTTATGTTCAGCCATTTACTCTAGGCGACTCCCACAAGAAAAAGCTTATCAAATCAATATATACAAAGAAGCCTTTTCTCTAACGCTGCACGAAACAATTGTTATAAAAATTATTTCAATCCATATTAGTTGTCAAATTTTTCACGTTCTTTAATATATAGTGCGTGTACCTTCATTTCTACCTTTCAACCTTAACCCTTAAATGCTCAAGAGCCCAAAAAATATATTTATTTATTTATTTATTGTGAAATATTTTACAAATAAATTTATAAAAATTTGTTAGTGCAGGGCGTCTAAGGCCATTTTGCACCATTTTGATCTGAACTTCCATGAAGTGTTGCTTTTTCAGTGCACTTTTGATAAAATCGAAAGCTTTTTTCCGGCTACAGTCGAACAGGAATTTTAATTCTTGGTGACATTTGGATAAAGGGCATTCCATAGTAGAATAAATAAGGTAAACTCGCTAGAAGAGAGCGTACTGCCGTAAATGTCAAAATGAAGTTGACAACTCATATAAAATCCCAAAGCACTCTCAAAACAATGAGAAAGCAAGAAAAAAAAAATTCCAATTGAAAAAATCAAAAACTTTTTTTATTTAAAACTAGCTGATGTTACCCGGTGTTGCTCGGAATTGTTCCTCGAGTACAGAAAAAAGGCGATTTTTAAAACTGGTCTGATTTTAACATTTTTTAAATTATGAATTTAATGTTTTAAATTATCGTTTTTTGGGGTTTTTCCCCCTAAATTCGTAGTAAGTGTGTAGTCAAATTTCCGTAAAACAGTACCTGAAAAATATTAAATCTTCCAGTTCTCGCTCCGACGTCTGAAAAAATCCTTCTTTAAAAAACTTTAAGAAATGCGTTTAAAGTTTTTCTTAACATTCATTTAATATGCATTTATATCTCAGAAAAAAAAATTCTAATTTTAAAAAATCCTTTGAGATCGATTCAATTTTTGTATTGTCTTCGTTCAACATCGGTTTTGGTCGGTACTGTTCGGTTGATTTTTGTTCATCTTTATATAGCTTCTGCTCGTTTTCGTTAAACTTCGTTTTTTTTTCGTAAGTCTTTGGTCCTTGACTTCGTTTGCCTTCGACGCATTCATTGATTTTTATCGAAAGAACTTCTAAAAGCATAGGATCCATTTAAGTAATAGATACGATCGCTGAACAAGTTTTATCGAAATCAGTTAATCCGTTTTGAAGTGAATGAGCCAGATATAGTTAATTGCATAAAACGCCCTCTTCCTAAGGAGTCAGGTTAATAACCAATCTAAATTTTAGCAAAATCGGTCAAGTCGTTTAGGAGCTATTGAGTCTTAAAAATTCACTATTTAAAGCGCTCTTTTGCGTTAATCTTTGCAATTGTGTATAGCCTATGTTTTATTTTGGGTGCAGTTAAACCTTCTTACCAAATCTAATTAAAATCGGTCCAGACATTTAGGAGTTATTATGAAGTGCCACGCCCACAGACTTCCGTCCACTTTTTTAGATCTTTTTACACCGCCCCTATCATTTTCTTCTCTATGAAACGTACTCGGTGTCCAAATTTTAGCTCAATCGGATGAACGGTGCGCGAGCCTATACGGAACAAACAGACAAACATTTGATTTTATATATTGGAGAAGACGACACAAAATTCAAATTGGAATAATTCAAATTTTATTTCCTAACACAGGGCCGAATTAAGCTGGAAGCCAGTAAGGCCACTGGCTTCAGGCCCCCACCACTTGGGGGCTCCCACCATCCGTGTTAGAAATGGGAAAACAATTTTTAAAAAAACCAATGTCGAATCGAGTACTCAATAGAATTATTATAGAAAGAAACCTCGATTATTGTGTGGATTCTTGATGTATATTGTACTTTATATGTCGCAATAAATGAGCTCAGCTAGCTCATATTATGTTGAATATTTGCATACGAACATGGAGACATTTTTTCTATTATTGAGAGAAAAATTTTTTGAAACTTTAAATTAAGAAAATTTACTAGTTTTACGTCAAATGGTCTGGTAGTAACACATAGGGCTATGACTCTTATTCGAAGTTTTTGAACTTCGAAGTATTCGAAGCTTCGAAGTTCGAAGCTTCGTTTCAAAACTTCGAAGAGGAAAAAAACTTCGGATTTACGAAGCTTCGAAGCTTAACTATTCGTTCAACATAAAAAAATTCGAAGCTTCGAAGTTTTTACTCAAAATATTTCAAAATGTTTTGTGCCAGTGTGATACAGTGTGATACACTTCGAGATCCTGGGTGTGGAGCATTTATACTAAAAGTTCTGATGCTCAATCAACGATTTGCAATCTATGCGAGCGAGTATTGTAGTCGCATGGGTCCACGAGTTCACTTAGTGCGCATCTAAAGGTGCATTAAATTTTTCCAGAAGAACAATTAGTCGTGACCGTAGCGAGAAAATTGTACAAGCATGTACGAAGTTAGAAGCCTGCCGTCGGCTGCCATTCATGGATGTTGTCGAACCTGGTTTTACATGCCCTTCGAGTGAGACAATCGTATAGCGTCTGCGTGCTCGAGGATGGAATAAAATGCAAAATAGTTGCAATATCAGAAATTCGAATTTATTGCATTGGATACAGACTGCTGGACCTCTCGCGCCATGGATGGTTTTTTAAATGTCAATGCACATGTAATTGACGATCAATGGCAGCTGCAGGTATTGACGCTTAGTGCGCAGGAAGTAGAAAAAAGACACACATCCGAAATTTTAGCCGATTATCTGCAAGTGATTGTTATTTGTTATATCAAACTGGGTATCATTCGAATACTCGAAGAATTGAATTCTTCGAGGTTTTTCCTATTCGAATAGTAATATTTGAAGCTTCGCCTCAAAAACTTCGAAGTTCCGAAGTTTGCTTCGAAGCTTCGAAGTATTCGAATACTTCGAAGCTTCGAAAAAACCGAACATGAACAGCCCTAGTAACAAATTTTCTTTGTCTTTATCAAAAAGAATCACAGTATATAAAGTTGAAGTTTGAAGTTTGCGAAAGGTTCGAATTTTGTAATGATCTTCAAACGATTCCAACTGAAGTGTTAAACGCAAAAGCGAAAAATCTTGTTGATTCTTGCCCAGAACATGTAGAATCGACTCTTGGTAATGAACTGGTTCAACTCGCCAAGCTTGCAAGGCTCTTTAAACGAAAAATCGCAGAATCTGGAGCACAATTTCTTTATCGCATAATAATGGAGAACAATCTTCGCTCAACTTTTGTAATATGTACTAAAATAGTTCTTCGCATATACTTGGTCATGATGGTAACCAATTGTAGTGGAGAGAGATCATTCTCCAAAATGAAACTGCTCATAAATATATTGCGTACGAGTATGGGACAGAAACGTCTTACCAGCCTCATGATTCTTAGTACAGAAATTGACATTATTCGTGATTTATCTTTCGAAAATGTTATTGAAGTGTTCGCTTCAATTAAATCTCGTACAACTTCTAAATAAAAACCACTCATACTATTCTGATAATTGTCATTAACGATATTTATAGAACAAATAACGATTTTTCTAATTCAATATTTTAAACATAATAAAATTGATATAATTAAATCTATAATAATGACTCTGCATACGTTTTTGTGCAACTAACTTTTTACATTCATTGTTAGGGGCCCTCACCAATAAACTGGCCTCAGGGCCCCACCAACCTTAATTCGGCCCTGTACACACAGCTGATTTTGACAATATCGGCAGTACCGAGAAGAGAGCACAATCAGCGCTGCATATACCTTATTTATTCTACTATGGGGCATTCCATTAAAATATGCTGAAGTTGTCAAAGTTGAGTCACAAAGATTGCATTGAAAAGGTTCAGTTTTCGTAAAAAGATGCTTAGTGCTGAATACTGTGTTGCCGAGTCGTATTCTAGCCAGTGTGATGCAATCTTCCCACGTCAAGTTGATGTTGTAGTTAGGTCTTGTTAGGGTTTCGTTGTGTGTTCTTAAAAAGGAGTTTGAAAATTCCCAAAAAAGTTGCGATTTTAGATTTTGGATTGCAGAAAAATTATTAAAAATTATTAAGTCTAGACAAGGAACTTCATAAATAAGAGGGAGAGTGAGTGCTTCCTTAGCGGCAGCATCAGCTTCTTCGTTACCGTGAATACCGATATGTCCGGGAACCCATAAAATTTTAATGGGATAATAGCACTCCATGTTGTTTAAAATAAAATTAAATACTTTACTTTTATTGTAAGAAATGGCTTTTAGCACACTAAGGCTATTAGAACAGATCAAAGTTTTATTTCTCAATTGAACCGCATATTATAGCGCTAAGTGTATTGCTGTTAGTTCAGCAGCAAAGATACCAGAGTGCATGGGTAGAAGAGATTGTTTGAGTTTATCGAAGGTAATTGATGATTGTCTGCAGACAGCATAAAAAGTAGCACATTCCTGGAAAGACTCGTTCGAGAATAGTGTCATTTCGGGAGCAAAAAGAAAACTCAACTCGGTAAAATTTTGTCAATGTTGATATTTTGCTCAAAACGGTTGTTATTGATTCTCAAAATTGGCTGTTTAGGTATAGGTAATTTATATTGAAACATTAAACTTATAATCCTTTAAACCCCGCACAAATATGTTCCATTAGAATCATGTGCCAAAGATTCGTATATATTTTCCCAAAATGTTTCATGTAGAATTGCCATTGGTGATGTTAAAGATTTTGAAGCAAGCTTGATGCTTCGATTTTTTTGTATCGTTTAAAAACTTTGGAAACGAACTTCAATTCTTAGACCATCTATTGGATTAGTGCACAAGTTGGTATTAGTACACAAGTTGCTGTTCTGAAGCACTTGTTGAGCGCAGCATTTATTTTTTTATGTTTGTTTTGCTGGTCCAGCTGTAAATAGTAATACATTGCTGAATTACACCAACAGCTAGAGATCTGCATATTCCAATCGCAGTTTCGATGTGTGGTCCTTTCTTCCTTGAGCAAATGACTTTAAGTAAGTAATTAATTTTGCTTAATTTGCTGATTAAAATATTCGTTTGCTCATTCCATAATAATAACTGCAGCTTTGTTTTCTGCAGACGTGAAGTATTTCGGCTTTGTCAGCAGGTATGATAGCTCCTCTTCTAAGAGCCCACTGATTGACTTTTTCATCAAAAATATTAACGTTTCGAGCAACCGTTTCAGTCGATCCCGAGCAATTGCAAAAAAGTTATCTGCGTATAGTCCAATGTAATTAATGCCAACTGTATTTTTTAAAGATTTTAATAACAAACTGAACTGAACTTTTAATAAAACTGACAATGGCAACCCTTGAGGTACACCATTCTCAAACGCAAACCTTTGCGAAAGATGACCATCAACTCTAACTATTATTTGTCTGTTAGTGAGAAAAGACAATATAATTTTAAGCATTACTTTTGGGATTCCCCATTCATGTAATTCCTTTATGACAAAACTCGAAACAACTCGGTCAAAAGCTTTTTCGAGATCTTCCGATAAAACGAAGCTATGCTTTCTATTCCTTAGGATTTCTCTCAACTTGGTTTCTAGTAGATGACATAATGTATGCACATCGTGATTGGGAAGGAACGCATGCTGTTCTTTTTGAAGCTTGTGTAATGAGCATTTAAATAATCGTTTAGCAATAATTTTTTCGAATGTTTTCGATAGCACGGGAAGTAGTGATATAGGCATGTATCCCTATAGAGAGTTCAGATTTTTTCTGGCTTTGGAATTTGTGATATAATGCCATGATTCCAATCATGGGGATAGACACCAGAGACCTGTAAATATTACTGTAAAGTTTACAGATTCTCATTTTCAGCTTACTTGAAGCATTTTTCAACATAGAGTATGTTATTTTGTCTACACAACGGCTTGTACCTTTAGTGGTCTGAAGAGTATGATCTAATTCCGATACTGTGACTTCCTGGATAGTTGTGGTTAAAACAGGTATAACGGCTGGTAGTGCATCAATATTAAGCGGTATTTTTTTTCGTTGACGATATTTGGGTCAACGGAGCTATTTGACCCAATTGAACACCAAAAATTTGCAAATTTGTTTTCTTTATCTTTAGGATGGGTAACAACTGCGCTTTGAATGAAAATAGTAGGAAAATGTTCGACCCTCGTGGTTCTTATATTGTTTACTTTTTTCCAAAGGACTCGTATGTACATCATAGGATTAAGCTAGTTAAGAAACGTTTGCCGAGTATGTCGTTTGGCTATTTTACATACAATTATAGCTTCCTGTAATTTATACTGCTGTAGTGTATATAGAATACAATGTATAAGCTAAACAAGACGACGTGGAATCTGCTTGGCCAGCAACTTTCCGTCACTCGTTTGACTAACAGTGAGCTACGTTGTGGAGTCTGTCTAGTCAGTATATTCCCACGTAGCTTGGATATATGAATATACGCTGCACACTCAATACAGATTATACACACAACACATATAATACACTTAATGTAATAATTGTTTATGTATGTCTAGTTTAAGTAGCTCCAGCGGTTGAACCGCCGAGCATAAGTTTCAGTTTAATAAAGACACTAACAGAAAGAAGTATTGTTTTAATTAATATGTTAAGTGGATCTAGTACATGGCGATCCTGCCAGGAGACCGTGACAATATTTTAAAGCTGGTACAACTATAAAAGTGTTAAACGCGCAGTAGAAAAACTATGTAGAAAAATTAGTGGAAAACTCTAAATAATGTGCACCGCACTTTCAGCGTAAAATGTAAAAAAAAAAAAAAAAACAATTAAGTTTGCTTTGTGTTTTCGTGTGACTTTGATAAATTATATAAAATTTAAAAAAAAAAATATGATTTAATAGTTTTGCAATAATTACAACAAAATATACACCAATATGTAGATAAGAATCAGCGTGAGGTTTTTAATATTTATTTAAACAAACTCAAATTGATCTTTACGCAGTAAAGTTTTTAATAGGAATAATAAAATATTGAAAAATTATTTTTTATGTATATAAATTTATAAAAGCATACTTAGAAATAATTGTGCAGTGTTTGAACATAAGGTTTAATTGATTCATATCAACACCCCGGCCCAATTAAATAAACCCAAGAATTTCTCTGAATTTGACAAAGGTGATTCTTGGTAAAGCCTTCGTGAAGAAATCTGCGACTTGATCTTTGGTTGACATATATTCAATTTTGATTTTCTTGTCTTGAACCAAGTTATATTTTATATCAATATGCTTCATGCGTTGATGCTCTTTCGGCTCTTCTGCTATTTTTATACAAGACATATTTAGGTTTTTCACAACTTGGAATAAGCAGTTGTATCGTTGTATTCATATTTTCATCGTATTCACATTGTTTTTGTTTTCTATTTGAAAAATAAATCAAACATAGGAGCTCAATAAACGTTTGTTTATTCTTTCATATAGAAAACAAAAACAATTTGAATACGACTTGAATTCGAATACAACGATACAACTGTGTATTTCAAGTTGTGAAAAACCTGATTGTCTTCAAAATTACAAATACAATATTACAGGTAAATTTATATTTATATTTAAATCTTCAAGACGATGCATAATAGATATAGCTTCACAAGCAGCTGTGCATAAAGCAACGTATTCCGCCTCGGTAGACGACAGTGCCACTGTGGGTTGTTTTTTAGTTATCCATGAAACACAACATCCAAAAACTTTAAAAAAATATCCAGAAATCGATCTGCGGTCATGAGTGTCATTTCCCCAATCTGCATCTGAATATCCAAGTAAAATTATATCAGTCTTTGCATTGTAAAGTAACTCTAAATCAATTGTTTTCTTTATGTATCGAAGAATCCGTTTTAAGTGTATCCAATGTTCATCCGTTGCTCAATTTTGAAACTGACTAAAATAATTTACACTAACGCTAAGATCTGGTCTAGAAGTTAACATGACATACATTAAACAGCCAATGAGTTCTCTGTATGGCTCCTTTGTTAATTTATCTTTTTCATTTTTACACAAATTGATTTTAAGCTCCATTGGTGTTTCGACTCCATTGCAATTTTCCATTCCGAATCGTTTTAAGAGATTTAGTAAAAAAACTTTTTGACTAATTTTTAACTCAGATTTGTCGATGTCTCGTGAAATTTTAATTCCAATATATGTGCAAGCTCTTTCAAATCCTTCATCTCAAACTCTTTCATGAGTAGCTCCTTAACAACATTTATTTCTTTCATATCACTTCCGACAAGCAAAAGGTCATCGACATATAGTAGAAGATAAACAAATCTTCCGCAAACTTTCCTTGAATACAGGCAATAATCATGTTTCGATCTTACAAAATTAATTTTTGTTATAAAATTGTGAAATCTTTCATTCCACATTTTAGGAGCCTGCTTTAAACCATATAAAGATCTGTTAAGTTTACATACCAAATTTTCTCCGCAGATGTAACCTTCAGGCTGCTTCATATATATTTCCTCCTTCAAAAAGCCATTCAAAAATGCAGATTTTACGTCCATTTGATGATTATGGTACCTATACTAATTGGCAATTGTAAGTAACATTCGAAAAGTTCCAACTCTTGCCACTGGAGAATAAGTTTCTTGAAAGTCGAATCCTTCTTTTTGAGAAAATCACCTTGCAACGAGTCGTGCCTTATATTCACCAGGGTAGCCTTTGTCATTTAATTTTCTCTTAAATACCCACCTGCAACCAATTAATGTTTTTCCTTTGTCCAGAGTCCATGTTTTGTTTTTCTTCAAAGAATCTAATTCTTGCTTCATTGCTCTCATCCATTCTGCAGAATCTGATCTTGATTGAGCCTCGGTGAAACTTGATGGTGCGTCGCTTACAAAACCTTCAGCATTCAACGCTAGACATACGAAATTTCCGTCACAGAATCTTTCCGGAATTCTCCTATGTCTTGTACTTCTGCGTAAAGATTGTTGTACATCTAATTCATTTGAACCAACTTCATTTAGTGCTTCGATGTTTACTAGATTTGGTATATTCTCATCGATATCAGGTAAATCTTCATAATCACTAACGCTTTCATCATTATTGTTCTCAAAATTTTCAGGTGTTGCATTTTCTTGATTGCTGTTCTCGTTACACGATTGATCATAAGAAGTATAGTCTTCAATATCGAATGTCAAAAATCTCTTTTTATCAGTACTCAGCATTTTGTACCCAACATCGTTTTCGTTAAAGACAACGTCTCTGGATACAATGATTCTTTGTTTTTCAGCATCCCACAATCTATACCCATTTCCACCGTATCCTATAATGAGTTTTTGAGATTTGTTGTCCAGCTTCGAGTTAATTTTGGTATGTGTGAATAAGCAGCACATCCAAAAATTCGCAGTCCTGCTAGATTTGGCTTTTTCTTCAACCATATTTCTGCAGGTGCATACTTAGAATCCAGTGCTACTGTTGGACTTCTATTTGTTAAAAAATTAGCACAGTAAATAGCTTCATTCCACAATAACTTGATTAAATCACTACCAGCTATCATCGCCCGTGCTTTTTCAAATAGTGTTCTATTCATTCTTTCTGCTGTTCCATTTTGCTCAGGTGAATTGGGCACAGTATATTCCAAAACAATACCAGCATCCTTACAAATATCTTTGAAGTCCCTTGAAGTGTATTCGCCTCCATTGTCACAACGTAGTCTTGAGAGTTGAGTACTGAACATATTTTCTGCCATTGCTTTATATTCCTTGAAACACGTTAATACTTCACTTTTATTGGACATCATATAAACTAAAGTAAAGTGCGAAAAATCGTCGATGAAGGTGACAAAGTACTTCTTACCATTCCATGAGTTAGGTGTGATGGGTCCACAAACATCAGTGTGTACTTTTTCCAGGCAACGAGTTGTCATTTTTGTTTTAGCATGCTTATTAAATGGATGTCTACACTGCTTGCCAAGAACAAAGGATTCACAAAAAAATTTCGATTCATTTTGAAATTCTTCGATCCCATCAACCATAGCCGGAAGCCTCTTCAGATCACTGAAGTTAAAATGTCCAAGTCGTTTATGCCATAATACAATCTGGTCATTCTCGCCTACTGCAATCGCTCTGAACTCTTTCGTGACTGTCAGTTCAAACTCGTAGAGTTTGTCTCTTCTGAACCCTTCTAGCACCAACTTTCCTTGATTATAAACTTTTACCTTACTTTCTGCAAAAACTTCATTCCAGCTTCTTCCAATCGTCTGATAGAAAAAAAATTGCACTTCAACTCCTTACACAGCAAAACACCTTTTACATCACAGCTAACAAATTTTCCATTTACCAGAAAACTTCCTTTAATCGTACCAATTTTCGTCACTAGTAAAGAAACTCCATTCTTTGCTACACCAATTGTCACAGGTTAACTAAGGTTATGCAGATCATGAAAATACTCTTCTTTATTAACCATATGATCAGACGCTCCTGAGTCAACATACCATTTTATACAGCAGTTGGAAGAGATGTTGAGTGCTTCTGTGTGATTAACCATAAAGGATACTCTGTCTGGTTCTGCAACATGTGCTGACTTGCTGTTGTTGCTTCTGTTTTCGTTCTTCCATTTATAGCAATTTCTTTTCTTATGACCAGTTTTTCCGCAATAATGGCATTTCCACTTAAAAGCTGCCCTCATAGCAATTGTTTCGGTAGACAAATCTTCAGTACCATTATTTTTCTTCTTTTCTTCATCTAGTAAACGGCATTTTACGAAGTCCATTTCAAGTAATTCCGGGTTAAGTGTCTCGATTGCTGTAATGACAGTATTGTAGATGTCTGGTAACGTAACTAAGAGGTTACAGATAATATCAAGCTTTTCAAGATTAGCTCCTGATGACTTTAGTTCACGTATAAGTCCATCAAATTTCAAAAAATGTGATTCCAAACTTTCATTTGCATCACACTTCATGTTGAGCAACTTCTTTCTCAGGATAAGTTGACTCGAAATACTTTTCTTTGCAAAAATATTTGTAAGCGCTTCCAGTACCTTATAGGCGCTGCTTTTCTCCTTCACATACTCCAAATGTGAATCAGCAATTCTTCTTATTATTAAAAATTTTGCTTTGAGGTCATTCTTCCGGTATTCGGCTAATTTTGCTGCACTCGTTTCTCCTTGAATTATGTCTTCCAGATCTTGTTCGATGAACTGCCGTAATCCATGTTCGTCCAAAACAATTTCTAGCCGAAATTTCCAATTATCAAAATTCCTTCCCTCGAACAATGCGATTGAAAATCTTTCGTCCATGCCTGAGCCCATAACCAGATAAGAATCAGCGTGGGGTTTTAAATATTTATTTAAAAATTAGAGCTACTTAAACTAGACATACATAAACAATTATTACATTAAGTGTATTATATGTGTTGTGTGTATGATCTGTATTGAGTGTGCAGCGTATATTCATATATCCAAGCTACGTGGGAATATGCTGACTAGACAGACTCCACAACATAGCTCACTGTTAGTCAAACGAGTGACGGAAAGTTGCTGGCCATGCAGATTCCACGTCGTCTTGTTTAGCTTATACATTGTATGCTATATACACTACACCTCCCATTTCATTTAGAATGATCTTACAAGGAAAGGTCCCCAGGTGACAGTCTCCGATTTGAATGATTTTCGGATATGTGATAGAAGACAAAAATCTAAGGTCGACGTATTTTTTTATATGTGCTCAATCGATGGTTTAGGGTGTCAAACTCGCGTTCCAAAATCATCGAAAATTTCGTTTTTTTGCTTTAATTTCGCTATTTTCCATGGAAACATTTACAAATTTGGTACCAAACGAAAGCTCTTACAAAACCACACACGATGACATCAATTTTACATAAGAAAATTTTGTTGTAATTTTGTTGTTGTAATTTTTAGTAATGTTTAGTCGATATCATAGAAGTATGTTGACACAATTATTTCATATTAATTTATGTTGGATTTAAGGCAATTTTTAAACTTACCTTTTTTTTTGTTTTTTAAATTTTTTTACTGTGTGTATTAAAAATTTTGTTTTATTGAAATGCATTTATTTACTTTAGAGAAAAAATTTTATTACACTAAAAGTACCCAATATGGGTATCAAAAATTTTATTTTATTATGGCCTATTCTTATGTTTAAATATTTTATCAAAAAAGTTGACATTTCATAGGGCTTCCATACAAAATGTGTGTTTTTTCTTGTAAGTCTCATCGCACCAGTAAACAATAGTTTTAATCATCCAAAGTACCAAATATGGACATTTTTACGATATGCAAAAGAAATGGAATGCATTTTTTCATATTTCTTTAAAAAAATTTTTTTTGATTTTTAACAGTAAAAATCATAAAAATATTCTTCTAATTTCAAAACATCAACTTTGTGAATGAATAACTCATCAGATATGAAAATAATTTTTTTTATTTAAATTTTATAATAAAAAACATTAATTTTAAAATAAGTTCACGTCCTTCAAAGTGCATTTCGGCATAAATTCGATTTGATATGGTTTTTTTAAAAAAACATTAAATTTTTGATAGATCTTTAAAAAAGTACCACTCACTGCAATTTCTTAGTAAATATTTTTTAATTCAAAATTTGAATTATTATCTCTCATTAATATGGTTTACTGTAAAAATGTATAAAGAGATAAGAATTATGCAAAATATTTTTTGTTTTAAAATTTGAAAAATTAACAAGGGGCTACCCTTGTGAAAAGTGAATATTTAAGTCATTTTTACTTTTGTGCTTAACATCTGGTATTTAACACAATATTAATTAAAGCACATTAATAAAGGGTGAGATTCAAAATTTTGAATTAAAAAATAATTAATAAAAACTTGCATTGAGTGGTACTTTTTTAAAGATCTATCAAAAATATAATGTTTTTTTAAAAAAACCATATCAAATCGAATTTAAGCTGAAATGCACTTTGAAGGACGTGAACTTATTTTAAAATTAATGTTTTTTATTATAAAAAATAAATAAAAAAAATTATTTTCATATGTGATGAGTTATTCATTCACAAAATTGATGTTTTGAAATTAGAAGAATATTTTTATGATTTTTACTGTTAAAAATCAAAAAATTTTTTTTTTAAAGAAATATGAAAAAATGCATTCTATTTCTTTTGCATATCGTAAAAATGTCCATATTTGGTACTTTGGATGATTAAAACTATTGTTTACTGGTGCGATGAGACTTACAAGAAAAAACACACATTTTGTATGCAAGCCCTATGAAATGTCAACTTTTTTGATAACATATTTAAACATAAGAATAGGCCATAATAAAATAAAATTTTTGATACCCATATTGGGTACTTTTAGTGTAATAAAATTTTTTCTCTAAAGTAAATAAATGCATTTCAATAAAACAAAATTTTTAATACACACAGTAAAAAAATTTAAAAAACAAAAAAAAGGTAAGTTTAAAAATTGCCTTAAATCCAACATAAATTAATATGAAATAATTGTGTCAACATACTTCTATGATATCGACTAAACATTACTAAAAATTACAACAACAAAATTACAACAAAATTTTCTTATGTAAAATTGATGTCATCGTGTGTGGTTTTGTAAGAGCTTTCGTTTGGTACCAAATTTGTAAATGTTTCCATGGAAAATAGCGAAATTAAAGCAAAAAAACGAAATTTTCGCTGATTTTGGAACGCGAGATTGACACCCTAAACCATCGATTGAGCACATATAAAAAAATACGTCGACCTTAGATTTTCGTCTTCTATCACATATCCGAAAATCATTCAAATCGGAGACTGTCACCTGGGGACCTTTCCTTGTTAGAAAGAAGTCATTCTTATTTATTGCAAAATTTTTATAAACTTGATAAAATTTTTTTTCGATCTGAAGTTGTAAAATATATATAAAGCCTATATTGTGTTAAAATTATTTGTTTTTCTTTTTTTTTTTATATAATATTAGCATTTGATTTATAAGTAACTTATAATAATAAAATATATATAAAACTATTAATACATAATTTTTCTTGTTTATTTTTAAAATCTGATTATTGTTAATTTTTTTTTTTATAAAGCTATTGCTTTCATTTTGTATATATATACAAATATATACAAAAACAGCACGGCAACCCATATTCCTTAATTGATGATGCGAACATTTGAAATTTCAAATGGCAACACTGTTCTAAAGAAAGTTCTGGAAATTGATGATACTTGTTTTGTCTGTTTGTCTCTTTCGCTCTTGTGTTTATTGCATGCAGAACAATAAATCAACCCCTACTTAAATCAACTAGCGTCAGTTGACGACGGGCTGTTGAATGAATAGGTTTGCAGTTGAATGCAGGAAAGTGCTCAGTTTCCTTAATATGAAGAATAATTATTCTGAAAGTGTATTTTTAATGGCGCTGATTGAAGATTGAATTTTCTGGAAAACAAATAAGGTGAGTTTAAGTATTAATAAGTGTATTTTTGAAGAAATGTAAAGTTGTTCGGCACAGTTGGTTAAATTAATCCTTGGTTCAATTTTATTAATAAATACAGTTTAAATATTAAGAAGTGTATCTGTGAAGATTTGTGAAAGTGTTTTTTTTTTATTGCTGCTTAGATCATGCACCAAAACTGCGCATTTGGATTGTTTTATTAAAGCACGCTTTAGTTGCGCAATTTTGGTGAATCTACTATTTGCCAATTGCTAGAGTCGAAATATTGAGGAATCTTCATATCATTAACCAAGAATTAATTAAAGTAGCTGTGCCGAACAACTTTTTTCGTGAGAATGTATTCAGGGCCGTAGCCAGGTCGTAGCCGCACAAATCATTGTACAATTTTGTTTTATCATTTTTCCTGGCTGAAGTTATTTTATGACTTTAAAGTTAAATTGGATTTCTTAAAAGCAATTTATTGATCAATGCTTACTTAATTTATTGATCAATAAAATATCCTTGA
The DNA here is from genome assembly GCA_958299015.1 of Tetanocera ferruginea. Classification (NCBI taxonomy): domain Eukaryota; kingdom Metazoa; phylum Arthropoda; class Insecta; order Diptera; family Sciomyzidae; genus Tetanocera; species Tetanocera ferruginea. The sequence continues at coordinate 70,617,748 of OY282641.1, read as the reverse complement.
TATCTGTATTTTTATATTTTGAGTAGTAAAGATGAATATTTCTTTTCCATAGTATTGAGCAATTTTAAAATAAGACTTATTAGAATTAGTTTTGAGTTATGAGTTTTAGAAACAACAACGAACGTTTTACAATGATAAAGTAGATAAAATGAAAATTTTTATAAACATTTTACGTCATACAAAAATAAAAATGCACGTTTTAAAACACAAAAGTTAAATGTAACTTTTTAGAAACAGTAATGAACGTTTTAACATATTTTATTAACTGAAAACAAGAATTTTATAAAACAAATTATGTTTTGTCGCTCATTATCATTCATGTTTTTATAGTTTTAAAATGCGTATAACTTAAATAGAAAAGAAGATAGCATTTTTAAAAATTAAACTTTTATTTTGAGATAAGGAACTTCGTCAAGAAAATGCTTTGGATTTCTTTTTTTTTTGATAGTACGAAATAAGTAATTTAGATTTGTTTATTCCAGTAACTTAAATTAATATTACAAAATGGTTGAACAGGCTTATGATAGTTTGCAAGAACTTCTAATAGAATGGAATCTAAATGAAGTTTATTCAATCCTAAAAGGTAAGTTTTTTTGTACTCCTTTATATTTTATTTTATTTACTTTGTTACAGATAATCAACTTAACGTGGAAAGACTTAAATTACTGTCCGTTGAAGATATAAAAGATCTATTACCAGCGGTGGGAATAAGAGCTGAATTTCGAGAGAAATTATTTAAGTGGCGAAAAGAAAATGTAAGTTAACATTTGTTTAATATAGTCTTATTGCTTATTCGATATTTTATTATTAGCAGTATAATATTGACGATCAGACAGTTTCTGGGTGCAGCCAAATTGAAAGTTGGTTACGAACCATACCCTCCTCTTCGCCAATCAACAGCCCCGTCAACTTAGTAAGAAAACATTTTTTAAATCAATAAATAAATATAAATTGGGTTTTTATCGCTCATTTGCTCGAATAATGTCATAACTAAAAAAGCGCTATTTTTGAGTTATTGATTCAAAATTATTTATCATGTCATGCTTCATACTGTATAAAATTTGCAAGTTATTATCTGGAATATATTATCATATTAGTTATTATCGTGTGAGTAAATTTAAAGCTTTAAAAGCGTTTTTAGCAAAATTACTTTTTTTGAATTATGACGTTATTCTAGGAAAATAGCGATATATTTATTGGGTTTATTCATTTTTTCAGTAACAGTTATTTGTAACACTTAATTTGCATTTGTTTAAATGAATAAATAAATAAATGTTCTTTGATGCACATGTCATTAAATTGGAAAAGATATAAATATAAAATATCCTTTGAAATTGTTAGTTTGCTGTAAGACTCGGTAGTCTGCACTAGTTTTTTGAAGTTTGCGGTCTAATGGTTTCTGTACGCTAGGCACAGTTCCAACACGCTACTTATGAAACCACCGCTTATAACTTCAATCAAAACAAGGTTACATGTAACTGGCAGACATACGGTAGCGGATAACTTAACAATTGAAGGAACAAATAATTTTACACATGTGCTTTCAAAGACAATTTTTTATTTTATTTAAAAACTTTATTATAGACATTTCATTAAAGCAAGAATTAAATTCATCATTTTCCTTTATTAAGAATTTGTTGTATGTATTTGATTGTTTAAAAAACAACCCAAATGGAAGAAGTACACTGCAATTTTATTATAATAATAATTTTCTACTTGATTCCCATCGTTTGGATATAATATCAATATTGTTGGATAATATTTTTTCCAACAACATTAACCTGCATTGCAACGATTTTGTACATATTTCAACACAAATAATAAATATATTTCCGACTGAAAGCAAGGTTGAAGTTATTTTATATTTAAAGTTAACAAATAAATTTATTAAAGTTTTTATAGGACTATTACTTTATCCCCAGAGGTCGTCGAAAAAATCCGGGTGGAAAACTGTATGATAAATTTCATAATATTAAAAATAAAAGGAGGAAAATTGTTAAATCCTTAAGTTATCAAGATAAATCAACACATTCCAATGAAGAAGATATGCTTGATGAAATCGATGGGAAGAGTTTGCTTCTTGTAAGCAAATATCAAACAAAGGTAAAACTTTATAAAGCATTATATTTTTGACATTATAACTAAAGCATTATATTTTTGACATCTCAATTATATTTTGTCTTCCATTTCAATGCCAAAAATATATATAACAGAAACTTTGCCATATATGTTCACATTTTGTTATTTGTTTTCTAAATGGATCCTTTTTTTATGTTTCATTTCTAGATAGCAAAGATTTCATCCTTTCAAAGCTGCTTAATAGTGCTATCATACCTACAGCACGATTTACCAAAAAAAAAGGTAAAACTTCCGGAAAATTTACAATATTTGACGCTCAAGAGAGCTTTACTTTGTTCCTTAACTCAATTAACAACTACGAAACCAAAATCACCGCTCTTAAAGATAAGTACTTTGAATCATCACTAACCGTGCAACCAATAATAATTGTCGTTGGTGCCGATATTTACCAGATAACCGATTTTATATTTTCTTTGACAATGTTTTATACAAACTAAAAAGTTTCATTGAATGTTTAAGTATCTGCTTTAAAATATTTCAAGTACTCAACTTGAACTATCCTCTAGCTAGTCAGAGTGTCTGGCTTTTTATACAAAAATACTTTTTTTCTATTTCCACCCACTTTGATAAACCATCACCTTCTGTTACTGCTTTGATAAATTTCTTACAAAAAGATAAAACTAAAATTTTGTAAACTTCACAATGTTAATGAAATATTCTTCCAGTTGATACATTTTAAACACGATCATTTTATTTAAAAGTTTAAAATTAATGATTAAATTTATGATCATTAAATCATATATTAACTATTCTATTATTTTTTTGACAAAAATATTAATTACAAAAATAAAATACAAACAAATTTTTTTGATTATTATATAAACATTTCTTTATCATCACTCAAATTCCTTTAATTTTCATTAACAACTAATGATAAAGTTTTCTTGATGAAAGTAATTTTTCGATATTAAACTTTAATATATTGTTCTCTTATTATTTGTTTTTCATATTGGCAATGAAATGGAATATTTTTGCTTCAAGTGCTTTGCAACTTTTAGCGTTGTAAGTGATTTATTAGATCATTTAAGATTTCTTCACTGTATAAATAATTTTGATAGATTAAAGTGCGTTCAGCCAAAATGTAACCAACTTTTTACTTCCATAAAAGCTTTTCGTTCCCATTTACTTACAGTACATAAAAAGGAAAACTTTGATATAAATTTGAATACCAAATACAATTTTCCTTATACACAAAACAATACCTCAGCAACAGTAATAAGCAATCAATCCGGTTATTTAAATAATTCAGAAACTTTTACGTTTAGTATTGATAATGAGTTAAGATCCTTAGAAAATCAAATTTTAATGTTTTCACTTAAATTGTATTCAAAAGATAATATTCCACGTAGAGACGTTATTGAAATTCAAAATTCAGTATCAGAATTATTGTTGTGTTTGGGAAAATTTTTTGATAAAGCTCATAAAAACTCTATTAACATTCAATTTTTAAAAAGCATCAGTGATTTTTGCATGAATCCTTTCAAAAATTTTAAAACAGAGCATTCGTTTTTTAAGTACATTGAAAAAACTGGAATCTTCAAAGCACCAAAAACTTATTTATTATCGAGCTCTATTGTTGAAAGTGTTCGTCATGGAAATCCATGCTTATCTGAAAAGTTTGTAAATTTTTATTTGTTGCCAGTGCGGTTTCAAATCAAAAAATTTTTGAAATTACTATTAACAACATAAAAGATTCATTAAAAAATAAATCAATAACTAATTTGTTAACGGTGAAATTTTTTCCAAAAAATCCGAGCAACTGCAAAAGAAGTATATTATACCATACATTTTATATTTTGATGATTATGAGATCAATAATCCACTTGGTTCCCACAACGATGCAGTATGTGCTGCATATTATAGTTTTCCTAACATTCCAGACCATCTTCTGTCCAAGCTAGATTTTATTTTTCACTTCGGTTTCTTTAAAACAAGGAGCTTAAAACTATTAGGAAACGCCGTTACTTTCTGTCATCTCATTAATGAAATTAAATTCCTTGAGGAAAATGGATTAGAAATATGCGTCAATAATAAAAGTTTTCAAGTCTTCTTTGTCTTAGGGTTAGTCGTTGGTGATAATCTTGGCCTTAACACCGTCCTTGGGTTTTCAAAATCATTTAATTGTAACTCATTTTGTAGGTCTTGTAAACTTGATAAAATTAAAACACGATCTTCATCTAAAGAACATTTCGATAAATTGAGAAACAGAATTAATTACGAGGAAGATTTAAAACAAAACTGTCCACTGTCAACTGGTGTACGCGAAAAATGTATATTTAATGACATTGCAACATTTCATGTTACAGAAAATTTTGCATTTGACATAATGCATGACTTATTTGAAGGAGTGTGCGTGTACGATTTATGTAAAATTTTAATATCCCTATTACATGAAAATATTATAACTCTTGACCAACTAAACGGAAGAAAAACTTTATTTCCATATGGGGAAACAGAAGTGGGTAATATGTCTCCTTTGATACAAGAAAACAAACTAAACTCAAATAATTTAAAAATGACAGCAAGGGAGTGTTGGACTTTTTTACATTTTCTGCCTCTTATTATTGGCGATTTGGTTCCAAGAGATAATAAACCATGACCGTGGCATGCAGGTTTAGTGTGTGGCTTAGCATGCTCGGAGCCCGGGTTCGATCCCCAGCCGTGGCGAAAAAGTTTTTTCAATAAAAAAATTGTTCTGATCGGTCACCACCTCTCTGCAGACAATGGCAAACCTCAGAGAGTAAATAATGCCATGTAAAGCTTCTTGAGAACATGAGCCGTTCGGAGTCGGCATAAAACATGTAGGTCCAGTTCTCGGTCAATTGTGTGCAAACGTTTAATAACACACACAACACAATTGATCATAAGAAGCTCGGTCAAAGTCCTTTCAAGGGCTGAAATGGCCAATTTGTTTTGTGTTTTTGTTTTTAGATAATAAACCATGGAATTTGCTGTGCTTTTTAATAAAAATTGTTGATTTTCTTTTGGAATCAGAATTTGACACTGAAAAAGATTTTGAATATTTAGAAAAGCTTGTTGAAGATCACCATTCTTTATATATATCCTTATATGGACCGAATTTAAAACCTAAACATCACTTCCTTACACATTACTCGTCTGCAATAAAAAAAATGTGGCCTTTTGAAATAAATATGGTGCCTAAGATTTGAAGCTAAGCATAGACCCTCTTAAATTTATTCAAGATGTATAACTTTTCGATTAAATCCTCCTTTAACTCTTGCTACGAAGGCCTCATTAAAATTTTCTGAGTTTCTCACGCGATATGAACAGGGAATAGACATAAATGAAATCAAAGTAAATAACTTTAAATCTACTAGTATACATTCATTGCCATTTTTTGAAAAACTTGATAACTCAGAAATCCCTCTTGAATCTTTAAGATCTTCTAATGAAATAATGCATAAGGGAAAATTATATAAAGAAAATTATTATTTATCTTCTTTTGTAAAATCAAATATGAATTTATACAAAATAGTGCTACTTTTGACTGATGATATAAATGTTTATGTTTACTGTTATAGTATTGAAATAAAATGTTTTGATCAACATTTTCAATCATTCGAGATAGGTAAAAAATTAAACAATAAAATGTATATAAAGAATATTTCTTTCTTTACTAGTCCTCCATTACATATTCATACAATCAATAATGGAAAAAGTTATGTTAGAAATAAGTTTTTGTAAAAATAAAAGTTTTAAAAAATACACATAGCCTTTCTTTTCCTTTAATGCTTTTGCTAAAACTAATCTGGTAAGTTTATCTGGTAGTAAAGGAATTTTGGTTATAAATATCAAACAAAGTTTGTTTGATTTGAACTTAAAAATGTGTGATTTTAAGAGATTTATGTTTAAATTATATAAACATTTGTTTGTTAACTCAACCATAATCGGTGTTGAATTTAAAGGATTTTTGTTTAGAAATTTTAACAAGATAAATGTTAAGTTAAACAAAAATATTTTTAAATCAACCAAGTTTAATTTCGATTGAAACAACCCATATATTGTTTAAATTAAGCAAAAATACTAATGGAGACAAATCAAGTGTGTTTTTAGTTGGATTTAACTCGTTTGAGTTTGATTTTTCCAATGACCCGCCTGTGACCTCAGATAATCCCATTGAATCCGATTGGCCATAGAATTATCCATTTTGGTCCAAATGTTCCATGGAACCCTTAAAAGTTCCAATGACCCACCTGTGACCTCAGATAATCCCATTGCATCCGATTGGTCATCGAATCATCCAATTTGGTCGAAATGTTCCATGGAACCCACAAAAATTCCAATGACCCGCCTGTGACCTCAGATAATCCCATTGCATCCGATTGGTCAAAGAATCATCCATTTTTGTCCAACTCATAAAAGTTCCAATCACCCGCCTGTCACCTCCATGGAATCCATTAAAGTGCCAATGACCCGCCTGTGACCTCAGTTAATCCCATGCATCCGAATGGCCATAGAATCATCCACTTTGGTGCAAATGCTCCCCATGGAATCCATTAAAGTGCCAATGATCTGCCTGAGACCTTAGATAATCCCATTGCATTCTATTGGCCATAGAATCACAGAATCGAAGTTGAAAATTGAAGCGTAACGAAAAAATGATTGAAAATTCTACCATAACAGATGTTACGGTTGAAATTCTTAATATACCCCCTAATATAATTTCGTTTCATACAAAACGATTCTAAATGAGTAAACTCCAAAAACTCATGAAAATTACCTATTTTTAGCGCTGCAAGTGGGGGTAACCCTCTCATGAAATTGAGCTCGATAGATGATTATCTTTTTAATTTAATTTTTTTGTACTCCTCCTTGATTTTCAGATTCAACAGAAAACATACAGCAAAACAACGCACGACAAGAATTAGATATGTTTTTGGAAGACAATGATATATCATTCGAATGCTTTCAGAAATTTCCCCTAATTCGGGAAGTTTTCTTAAAATATAACCCGCCACTGACTTCTTCTGCACCAGTCGAGCGGTTATTTTCTTTTGCTGGTATGGTAAATACGCCTCGCCGGCGGAGTCTTTCAGATCAAACCTTTGAAAGCTTAGTTGTTATCAGAGGAAATAACTTAGATTAGAAATTTCTGATTTAGTTTAAAAAATATTTGAATTTTCTTGTTTTTTGTTTATTTTTGAGTTATTTATGTTTAGTTGTATTTCATTTAATAAAAATTTTGAATATTACTTCATAATGCTTTTTTAATGATAAATCAATAATAATGCATTATTCACAATGCGTTTTAATGATAATGTAAAATGAATGCATTATTTGCCATACAATTAAATGGTAATGAAAAATTAATGCATTATTTTGATAAGAAATTAATTTAATGTAAAAAAAATGCATTAAAATTGTTATGGTTAATGGTAATGAAATAAAGTTCCATTATCATTGATTTGGTTTAATGATAAAATTATGGTCAATGCATTACCTCATTTAATGCATTAGTCCCAGGTCTGAAAAATGTAAGGTAAACACGTTTTCTTCAGGAAAGTTTTAAGAAAATTTTGTTTGAGAAGTTATTGGGAAAAAAGTGTTTGCATCTTAAAAAAAAACACTGGACAAAAGATCAATCGGATGAGGTTGTTTTCGGTTGAAACTTCAAAACATCGTTAAAAATATATATTTCTGCAGCAGGATATACTTTTTATTGTCTTGGGAGGCCTACCTGTACTGATATTTAACATTGCCTGAAACTTGGATTTATTAAATTCTGCCAAAAAATGTTTGTTCGCTCGTTGATAAAATTTCCATTAATTTAAAGAAGCGCTAGGGTGTTCCGAATGCAGCAATTTACCTAGCTTTTGTGTATTTTATGGTAAAATGATAGACTTTCTGATGGTTGTAAAATGCAACAGTAGGTATATAAGGGTTAATGATTGATGATGATTTTAGTCTGAAGTTAACCTGGAACTTTTACTCAAGAAGGGAGCTCAGTGAGATGATTGTTCATGAATATAGATTTCTCTGATGTCATAACAATCTTCAAAGGTTATTTAACACCCTCGGAATGAAAACGAAACTTCTTTGAATGATTGTACATTCACAGTGATATGGAGGATTCATGAAATTCTAAGAGGAGTGTTCATGCATTTAGCTTATAGAAAGAAAATTAACTTATCTTTTTGGTCAAGCCTATTTTGATTTAAAAATTGGATGAAAACTAAATGTCCGAAACCAACAGCGTCCCACCAACCTTATAGCTGCCTAAAAATGTTTATGAATGTATTTGTATATGTACATATATCTAGAATACTTTTATTTTCCTGTTTACTTTTACATTTTACTGAGAAGGCCCAATTTATGGGTAATGCCCCACATTACAATTGAACCATATAAATTTCGGTCATTGCTTCTTGTTTCATTGATTGATTATTCCGTTAATTAATTTCCGTTCGATTTTTTTCGTCATTCTGTCATTTTATTTCAAATTTTTTTTTTAAATTTTGGACTTAAATCTTTTTATTTCCAAATGTTTGACTTTAAATTGTTTAATCCACAAAGAAAAACTACAGCTACTTGACATGATTGTGCAAATATCGAACAAATAATTATTGAACAACAGATTCGACCACTATATAGCTATGGTATTGGTACCAAATATCCATAAAAGCGTGAGTTTAACGCAATTTATAGAAAAATCGGTATTCTAACCACAGTTGCAAATAATTTGATTTTGAACTATTTATAGCACATCTACATGGTACTTCCCGTAATATGACCCTTAACCATATTAATATGCTCAAAAACTAAATCTAAAATTATATTAAATACATTCTTAATTGAATTTAATTGACGAAAATGATTTGCCAAAAAGTAACTTATCACTAAATACTCTATAACAATGGTAACAGATTGTTCTCATAAAAAAACCCAGAATATTTTTCCTATGTTAAAATCACCCATAACTACAATATCGTGATTTTTGCTAAGGTTATCAACTACAAAATTTATATTATCGATATGCTTTTGATAAACTTCAATTAAGCTGTTTGGTGGAATATAAGACACAAAAAAATGAATTAAATCACGATTTGAAAACCATATTTCTACACAAATCTGTTCAATTGAGCTATCATTATTAAGTTTTAATAATTAACTATGCAGCTTATTGCACACAGCCAATAAAACACCTCCTCCTCTTTCCCGGCCTGTGGCTAAAGTGAAGTGATCAAATCGGCAAATGCTTTAGTAACTATCAAATATCTCCGCAGATGAAATTTCAGCATGCAGCCAAGTTTCGGTAATGGTCACAATATCATACTCATGCAGAGACATAGCGAGAAGAAGATGCGATGTTTTCGTGCGTATTCTTCCCATATCATGGTAATAATTTGAATATCCCGACGATTTCGATGATTTTTGTTGAACGGTGTAGTCACAAGGCGAACTAGCTATGTTGAGAGAAGCAGCAGTGAGGTGTTGGAAATGTAATGGATTGGAGTAATTGGAAGCATGGTGAACGTCGGCATGAAAAGCAGAGCCAGAAGAGACAATGCTTGTATTCAATTCAATTCAATAAAGATTTTATTCATTAATCACAATATAACGAAGTTAACAATATTTCAAATACTTAAGCAATAAATACAAAGTGATTAACAAAAACTACATTTATTTTATTTATTTATTTTATTTATTTAAAAGCCTTGCATAGTACACTTAGAACTAGGTTCTCTTATAGTACATGATGTTATAGATAACAACTTCGTTTACTTAGGAGTATTATGGCTAAATTTTAATTTTATGACTTAAATTTAATAACTTAAATAAGATCTTACTTATCAACTAAGTTTATTTACTTAAATCCATTACATTTCAAATTTCAATTATTTATATATTATAACAACTATCTTAATAATATAGAAAAAGAAAGAAAAAAAAAAATTCAAAAAATTATACTATAGAACATAAGGTTTAAAACAGTCTAGGAAAATAAAAACATAAAATATAACGAAATGAGCAATAAAAAAGCCCGAGAAAAAAAAAAAAAAATACGAAAAAGTAAAAATTAGGAACTGCTAAGAGGAGAGATGTAGAAGAAAGTTCAAGTTTTAGGAAGTGGAGAAATAGGATAAAATAGTTTGCCTAAAAGTTCTTCTCCTGTTAATTTCTCTTATACTTTGGGGCAGTGCATTCCATAGTCTGATGGCGTTAATGAAAAACAGACGAGAGGAGTTCAGCGAGCTATGCCTAGGTACAATGAAAGTAATATTTCTTCTAGACAGACAGAACTGAAGTTTTGAATAGAGATAAAGCGGTGTCTTCTCAAGAATGAGTTTATGCAGATAAATACAGTTTCTAGCATTCATAAAAGTACTTAAATCACATCCGAGTATAGCATTTCTGAAACTAGACAAATGATCAAATTTTCGCAAGCCATAGACGTAGCGTGTAGCATAATTAAAGGCAATTTGAAGTTTTAACTGTGAAGATGAGTCGAGTTTACTGTATACTATTTCCGAGTACGTTATAACTGGTAGAATCAATTGAATCACCAACTTACGTTTTACATTTACAGGAACAACATAAGCTGACATTCTCAAATTACGAAGGACATAATAAACTTTTTTGACTACAGAGTTAACATGATCTACACATGAAAGAGACGAATTAATATGGAAACCAAGATTGACAACTTTAGACACAACAGTAAGCTTATTTGTTCCAATAAATAAGTCTGGGACATCATTTATACAATTTTTATTCTTACAAATAGGAAGAACATAAGACTTTGAGGCATTTAGTTGAAGACCATTACCACTGGCCCATTTCTCAATACTGCTAAGATCTTCATTCATTCTACAACAAAGATCTTCAAGAAGCGAAGATTTCCGAGACAGATACAGCTGTACATCATCAGCATAGGCATGAACAGAAGAATTTTTGCATACATAGAAAATGTCATTTATAAACATTGAAAATAGTAAAGGTCCAAGTATAGATCCTTGTGGAACACCACTAACAATTTGCTTATATTGAGAAGATAATTGTCCGACAATGACTTTTTGAACCCTATTGAACAAATAATTAGACATCAACTTGACGGCACTATCACAGAACCCAAACAAATTCTTAAGCTTATGACTCAAGTAGTGATGATTAACTTTATCAAAAGCTTTAGAAAAGTCCAGTAGACAGAGCAGAGTCATAGATCCAGAATCATATTCAGGTCTTATGTCATCCATAACTTTTACAACTGCTGTAGAGCATCCATGCCCAGCTCGAAAACCCGATTGAAAAGGGGATAAAAGTTTTTTTTCAAGTAAATATTTATTGATTTGTTGCGCCATGAGCTTCTCACATACTTTTGACAGCGGGGATAAAATACTTTTTGGCCTAAAGTCATTAGGACCAGAAGGGTTTTGCTTTTTTGCAACAGGTAGCACAATCGCAGTTTTCCACAGGTTTGGAAACGATGACGACATAAAACAAGAATTAACAATATGTGTAAGAGGACTAATTATATGAGGGAGTATGAGTTTAATAAATTTAATGGGAACACCATCTTCACCTGTAGCGTTCGATTTAATTTGCATTACACATTTTCCAACATCAAATTCGTTTACTTGTGTGAAATTGAAAGATTGTTGCATGGTCAGGTTATAATGGGGGAGTATAGTACTACTAGAGCTATCTGCAGTGCCAACGAAAAGATCATTGAGAGTTTCAGGATTAATGTTGCATTCAACTATATTTTTATTGCATACTCCAAGTTTTTTAATATTTTTCCAAAGTGTTCTGGTTGGAAGCGAAAGTTGAAGTTTGGCAGAGAAGTAGCGTGATTTGGCTTGTCTAGTGAGGTGAACAGATTCGTTTCTAGCAGTCCTATAGGCATTCCAGTTGTTAGAGGTGGGGTTTTTCCTCCATATTGTGCGAAGCCTGTTTCGTTTTTTAATGGCATTCAAAACATTTTGAGAAAACCAAGGGCAAGAATTATTCATCACAGTTTTCGTTCGTAAGGGGACATGTTTCTCAAACAAGTATTTTATTGGATCAATAAGAGAATCAAGTTTGTCATTGATATCAGGGTATAGCCAACAATTATTAAGGGGAGTGATTGAAATATCATGCAATAAAGACGTGTAATCAATACATTTAAAATCACGATAAGAATAAGTATTAGACATAACATAGTGAGAAAAGTTAACATTTAGCGAACAAAATATTAAGTCATGATCAGAAATAAAGAACAGTTGGTCAAATAACATCACAGCAGAACGGTCAGAAACAATAAAGTAGTCTAAAAGACTAGGAGTAGAGTTGTTAGCAAATCTAGTGGGTTGACTTTCATTTACAATTGATAATCCTAAGGACGATATTTTTTCATATAACGAATGCTTCAAATAGTCATTCAATATAATATTAATATTGAAGTCTCCACCCAATAAAATTAGATCGTAATCTAGTAAAGAATTGGACAAAACAGAAAACAACGGATCAACAGGGTGACATTTACTCGGGTTATACACACACGACATAAGCAATTTAGTGTTTTGATCATATATGCAGACATTAATGAACTCAATACCTGGTCCAGTCGATTTACTCACAAGTTCAGATTTTAAATTTGTTCTACAGTAAATTGCAACACCTCCTCCTTTTTTGTCACAACGATCATTACGAAATAGCTTAAAATTATTCAAATTGCAGATAGTTTGATTTACTTCATCACATAGCCACGTTTCAGAAATGCACACTACATCTACCGAAGAGTCCTCGAAAACATATTTAATATAATCCAGTTTAGCTATATTCAAGCTGCGAGCATTAAAATGAACTACATTCAAACCACCGCGTTGCCTACACAGTATCTGAATCATAGTTTTCTTGTTCTCATTAACAACATCAGATGGATGACTAACGCCAAACACCAGAAAAAGCAACAGGATAGAACAATTTAGGCAGGAAAAAAAATAGACAAATTAAGTATAAGAAATAGAAAGCAAGTAAAAAGATAGTTAATGCAAAGCAACATATTAGAAAAATAATTAGAAAAGTTCGAACAATAATAACAACAATCAAACTGAATTTAAATGAGAATTTAAAACAAAGAGAAGGCAGAGAAATAGAAAGGAGCAGAGACACATAATGGATAAGAATAATAAGGTTTATAAGAGAGATACTTAATGTATAACCATATCGAAGATTAAGTGGTAACCAGCAGAACGTTCTCATTAGAGCTCTGGACAGCATTGCGCAGCTCATCCAGACTGCCAATTTTGATGCAATCAGCATTTTTGTACAGCCGTACATGGACTGCACCCCGGTAGGTAAATGCATTAAACAAATGTTTCTGGCGTTTAAGCAATATCGCCGCTTGCATTATTTTTCGGTTGTCAGAGCTCAAGCTTTCATGAATGAAAATATTATTATCTGAGTTGAAACCAATTGATCGTAGATTCACAGCAGATTTTGTTCGTCTCCTGTAGTCACCAAATGCTTTTAAAGTGCGGTTACGATCGAAGGGAGACGAGAATTTAATTATAAGCAATGGATTTGGATTGCTTGAAGCTGGTTTAACACGAAAAATATCCCTTATCTGCGGTGGCTGGAAATCAATAAAATGGCAGATTCTGTTGAAGATACTTTTTAAATTTTCGTCTTCTGAGCGCGGCACTCCAAACAAAACAGCATCCGAAGAGAAATCGTTGTTGCTAGAGTTGTTACTCAGAAACTCTTTCCTTTCTCCTTCCAGTTCGTCACATCGAGAAGTAAGAGCTTGAAGTTGCGTGTCCAGCAACTCAATTTTTTTATCACACTCACTGATAGTTAATTTGAGCGCATTTAAGTCCGATTCTATTCTATTAGTAATTTTTTCTTCGATGTTCGCTAAATCTGTAGTAAGGCTTATAAACGAATTATCGTACTGCTTAAAGAGGCGATCTTCCAAACTCTTTATTTCTGCTTTCAAATTTGCACTCAGTCGTTGTTCTAATTCTTGCAGGAGAGTACGGAGAGCTTGAGATATTATATCCCCACTCTCGGGCTTATGCATAGCATCGCTTTTGCTACTCACACGATTTGAGTTTTGTTGAAGTTGTTAGCGCGTTAATCGGGGAGACGGTGTCATTTAACTGCTTAAGAAAAAATAAAAGTGCCAACTTAAGAGAGTAAAGAAGCACCGAAGAAAAATCAATTAAGCAGCAGAATTACAGGAAGAGTATGTAGTTGACTAAAGATGACTCAGTAGAGATGATATGCTGAAGCGTAGATGTTGTTGGAGCAAAATTAAGCGAAGCAGAAGACTCAGAGATAAGCGTGGTTTTAGTAGCAGCGTAGTTGTTGTAGAAGCGTAGTTGTTGGAGCAAAATTAAGCGAAGCAGAAGACTCTGAGATAAGCGTGGTTTTAGAAGCAGCGTAGTTGTTGTAGAAGCGTAGTTGTAGTAGCAGCAGAAAGTAGAAGATTTATAAGAAGATTTAAGTTGTTGTAGCAACCGACAAAAGCAAAAACAGAGATAAACAAAAAGTGTGCGAGAACGTGATGTTGACAACGTAGTGATATGCAATTTCTTGTCTCACTTTCACTTACAGTCTCATTTTTAAAATTTTGCCGACCACTGGTATAGAGTGACTCAGATGAGAACTTTAGTTTAGTATGCAAGTTGATGACGCATGCGCGAGACAGACAGGGGAGTGTACGACCACCCAAAGCGCGCATGTGCAATTTCGCTGTTCGTAGACAAGGCTTCGGTCTTTTATGTATTTATTTATATATTTTCATGGGTTTAAACGTCATGAGCACTTCACAAACAATGAGTGAACATAAAAGTTAAAAATTTATAGTTTTTATTTTGAAATTTGCACAAAAAGTTGTAATCAAACATCACCAAACGCGTCACAAAATTACAGAAACTCAACTTGTTGAAACGTTTTTTAAGGCTAAGTAATTTTTTAATGATTATAGCCAAAGATTATGGTATTTTAATTTGGAGCCCGCCAAAATACGTGCTGATCGTTTCACTCGTTTCTCAATATCTGATCACTTTGTTAATCACAACATTCTGTTGTTCATTACGAGCAAGTGGCAAATGCAGTTTTTCTAAGAAAAATAACTATGTTCATAAAAATTATATAAATTATACGTTCTAAGTAATACACGAAGTAAACATTAAAGAATAAAAATTTGGTAAAATATAATTAAGTTTAGTTTTACAAAGTTCATTATATTATACATTTAATAAAAAATTTTAATGATACAGCGAAACTGAAAAAAGAGTAGAAAAAAACATAATAAAGACTTATGAATACAATCCACATACATTTATAATAAAACAGAGATAATGGAGTTTATAACATTGAAATCATAATGAAATAGCCATGATTTCACTTCATTTAGAAACACAATTTTGTTTCGTATAGAACGTATGTTTACTGGTAAAACATTGAAAAGCCTGGGAGCAACACAAGTGTAAAAGTGAAAAAAGCGACTAAGATAGTGAGGTGGAACAGTAACAAGACATTGGTAATTTATTCTTAAATTATAGCTAGCATAGAACCTGTTTAATAAATAACCAGATCTATTAAAAAATACTTTTAAAACTCTAAAATAAAACAAATGCTTAATGGGCAAAATATTTAAATTCTTGAATAAAGGAAAGCTTCTATCTAACCTTCTTTTCCGACAAATAATCCGAATAACATGTTTTTGAGCGGTCAACAATGGATTAATTTTATTCAAATCAGTACCACCCCAGCAAACAATGCCATATTGGAGTTTAGAATGGAAAATACCATGGTGAATACACGTAAGCAATTTTGTGGAACAGAACGCATTCAAAAAATATATCTGTCTTGTAGCACCCACGAGATATCTTTTTAGAGCAGCAGTGTGATCTAACCATGACATTTTCCAATCAAGTAAAGGGTGATTTTTTAAGAGCTTGATAACTTTTTTTTTAAAAAAAACGCATAAAATTTGCAAAATCTCATCGGTTCTTTATTTGAAACGTTAGATTGGTCCATGACATTTACTTTTTGAAGATAATTTCATTTAAATGTTGACCGCGGCTGCGTCTTAGGTGGTCCATTCGGAAAGTCCAATTTTGGGCAACTTTTTCGAGCATTTCGGCCGGAATAGCCCGAATTTCTTCGGAAATGTTGTCAAATGTTGTGAATCGTGTTGTTGTTGTCAGATGGGGCTACGTCAAGTCTAAAGTCTACAGAAATAAGCCAGCAACTATTCCAGCTTTGGAAGACAACATTTCCGAAGAAATTCGGGCTATTCCGGCCGAAATGCTCGAAAAAGTTGCCCAAAATTGGACTTTCCGAATGGACCACCTAAGACGCAGCCGCGGTCAACATTTAAATGAAATTATCTTCGAAAAGTAAATGTCATGAACCAATCTAACGTTTCAAATAAAGAACCGATGAGATTTTGCAAATTTTATGCGTTTTTTTTAAAAAAAAAGTTATCAAGCTCTTAAAAAATCACCCTATATTAAACCAAGATATTTAAAAGTTTTAACACAATCAATGGATATACAATGCTCAGAGCAGTGCCGAGAATCATTATAAGTTGTTACGTGCTGAGAAAAACTACAAATATTGTTTTCAATTAAGAATTTTTCACAGCCTGCACAGTGAAAGATTAACTCCATTGGTTTTAAGTCATTTCCCGCTACATTGAAGTACATTAATTTGGTTTTATCGCTCAAAACTAACTTGTGCGATGAAAACCAATGCCTCAGTAGTACCAAATCACGACTTATGGCGCAGGTTAGATTAAGAGCCGAGTCATTAGCATAAGTACAAGCCATATCATCTGCAAATGCAATGACTTTACTTGAAAAAGGCAAACTAAAAATGGAATTTATGCATATGAGAAACAAAATGGGTCCCAGCACAGAACCCTGTGGGACACCTACATCAATATTAATAAAGTTGCTATGAATACTATTTATTTTCACTCTCTGTAATCTGTTAGACAGATATGAACGAAACCAGGAATTTATAGAACCTCTAAAGCCACACTTATTTAGTTTCAAAAGAAGTATTTCATGGTCAACCGTATCAAAGGCTTTTGTAATATCTACAAATAGAGCTGCACAGAGTTTCTTGTTATTTAGACCATCGTAAACGTTACTGCAAAAATTCAAAAGTGCGTCTTCAGTAGACAAACCTTCTCTAAAACCATACTGACAGTCACTGAAAAAATCTGATTTCCCTAAAAAATCAAGCATTCTTTTTTTAACAGCTTTTTCAAATACTTTAGAAAAGACAGGCAGTAATGAGATCGGTCTATAATTATTCAGATGAGTTTTATCACCTTTTTTAAAAAGTGGAATCACTACAGCTTTTTTTAGATCATCCGGGAAAATTCCAACCATTATGCTTTTGTTAAAAATATCACACAGTACATCAGCAATGTTAAAAACAATTCTTTTAACAAAAGCATTAGAAAAAGTACCATCTGATGATGAATTAGTATTTTTAAGAGACATTATTAATTTGTAGACTTCATATGATGAAATTGGTTCAAAAAAGAAGCTATTTTGGCTAAAATGCTCCATATCCAAACATTTACATGAGTCATCGTTAGATCCCGCATTTGCTACCACCTCCCTACCTATTTTTGAAAAAAATTTATTAAAAGCTTCAGCTATATGACTATGGTCAGAGATCGCAGTTCCTACGACATTAATACGATCCGTTTGAACAATGTTACTAGATTTATTTAAAATGTTATTTACCAGCTGCCATTCTTTCTTAACATTGCCTCTGATTTTGTTAAATTCATTTATATAAAAATTCGTTTTGCATGATGAAACTTCCATGGAAATTTCTTTGCATATTTCTTTGTAACGAACTTTTGCATTGTGGTTCATAGGGTGCCGTGAGCATTTTTTGTGTAGCTTATTTTTGCGTTGAATTTTGTTCAGTAGTTCCATTGTCATCCAAGGTTTTAGTCTCTTAAATTTATTATTACGTTTTCTAACAGTGGTTGTACACGAATTAACACGCTGAGCTAGAATATCAAAAAATAAACTATAAGCTTTGGATGGATCAGGTTCGCAATATACACTATACCAAGTCTCAGAAATAAGGCTTACATTTAATGAAGAAAAATCAGTTTTGTTATAAGAACAGTCAATCTGACAGTTTGTATTATTTGGTTTACCTACATTTTCAAGATATAAGCATGTCAAACAATGATCTGAAAAATTTTGGTTCGACACTGAGCTGTAGATGGAAATATTACTAGATTGCCTTAACTTCACAAAAATATGATCTAGAAATGTAGAAGAATTGTCAGTTATCCGAGTAGGTTCATTAATGCAAGATTCGAAACCAAACGCAGAAAGCAAAAATAAATATCTATCGACTATCGATGAATTTTGTAAAATATTTAAGTTCATATCGCCCAGTAATATAATATTTTCCGATTTATCATTGGAAAGAAGAGTGTCCAGGTCACTTAAAAAAATATCAGTGCTCAAATTATTATGAAACCGATATATACAAAAGAAGGAATATGACAGATTATCTATTACACAAGAAATTTTTACCGCATCAGAACTATTTAATTTTAAACAACTAAAATCACAGTTAAAATCATCTTTTACAAAAACAGCTACTCCTCCAGCAGCATAATTGTTATTACAATTTGCATAGCAATTATACCCAGGGATATTAAATAATGATAATTCAAAATCATAAATCCATATTTCTGTGAAAAAAATGAAATCCGGCTTATTTTCAAATGATTCCAAATGTAAAACGAAGTAATCAAAATTTTTCCTTAAACTTCTAATATTTTGATGTATTATATAGAAACTATTGGGATATTTTGGGTTAGATGCAATTACTTGAAAATTTAATTTTCTGCACAGCACAAGAGGGATATTAAATAAATTTACTGTACGATTATCATTTTCCATATTTATTTTAAATGTTTAAAACTGTTTTAATTTATTTAGATCCTCTAATGAATTAACAACCACAGCGTTATATCCCTCTGTTTTGCGCAATAAAATTTTTCCATTACTAACCCATAGATACTTAAAATTTAGGTCCTTTTTAAGCTTTTGAGCTTCGGCAAAAAGAGACCTAGTCATAGATGAAAGACTATCATTAATAAAAATATTAGAAAACTGCTCGCAATTAAAAAGATAAGTATTCAAATTTCTCCTACAATTATATTTACTCCTCATAATTAACTTCTTATTTAACCGGGATACAAATTTGACACATAGTATATCCATCGAAGAGTTTAACGATGCGGAACCCCTGGATTTCCTTATACGCTTCACATAACAATCATCGATCTGCGCTTC
Organism: Tetanocera ferruginea; assembly: GCA_958299015.1. Lineage (NCBI taxonomy): Eukaryota > Metazoa > Arthropoda > Insecta > Diptera > Sciomyzidae > Tetanocera > Tetanocera ferruginea. The sequence goes on along the minus strand of OY282641.1, from coordinate 70,598,306 downwards.
AGTAACGTTTACATTTAATCCCTCGGAGAATATTTTAAGAGCGCATTGAAGAGCGTTACCATTATTTACATCTGGTACGCCAACAATTTCAATGCACTTATCTCTATTAAGCTGCTGCATAAAGTTTACTTCACCTTGTAAAAGATTTACTTTATCTTCAAGAATTTTTTTGTCTGCTTGTAGAGAGTGAATCATGGAAAGAGCATCCACATTCGCATTTTTTAAAGCAATTATTGCAGCATAAACCATTTCCAGAGTTATAGCGGCAGGCGGTAAAGCATTGTTTATGATAAGCGTATCTTCTGCCATTTGTTTTGAGCACTGATTCGCTTGCTGTGGTTGTTGTTGGCTTAGTAAACAACTAGAAGGTGAACTAATACCTGGCAATGCTGCAGTAGGTAGAGAGCTTACGGCCGATGCTTCAGATGGAGTTTGAGCAAATGCAGGCGTGGGCAGAGCAGAAGAAGCATGATTTGAAGAAATTGGTGGAGAGCGAATCGACGAACGACGCGCACTTAGACAAGAATTACATTTGAACGAGGAATTATTTTTTTCCATAAATTCAACATCGCACTGCTGTATATTAACGCAGGTCCAATGAAAATATTCATTGCAATACACACATTTAATTTTTGCCTGGTGTCGGTCCACTTTCTGACCACAGATACACGGCATAATTGGTTTGTTGATAAATTTTAATATAAATGAAGAAAATGAAAAAAGTCGCAGCACGTATAGACCCCACGACGATACGACAACGAATGAATATCGGTTGTTGTTGCTGTTGAATATGTTATGGCAGTTGATAGCATAGATGTTGCAGAAGCAATGATGCTCGCAGTCATAATGAGCGAGTTTGTTGCTGATGTGGTTGTTGTAAACGAAGAAATTGCTGAAGCGATATTGCACGCAGGCAGTTAGAGCGAATTTGAGATTTCTGGAGTGTGATGAACGACAGTACACCGAGAAAAAGGTAACATGGAAAAATCAAACATTTCCATGTTTAATATATCCATGGTATACTTTGACCCCATAATGAAATTATCAAACAAAAAAAATGTGTATCTAACAAAAAATTGCTTAAATCATGTTTTAATAGAAAACAAATTTGAATGAAAAATAATATTGTTAGACCCAAACCTGACACTGTTTGAGCCAAACTTAAAATAGTTAAATCTAACAAAATAATGTTAAAGTTATGTTTCAACATGGTATAAGTTTAAATCAACTATTATTTTGTTTAATTCAAACCTTACACTGATTGACTCAAACTTGAAACTATTTAAAATAAACTTGAATCTGTTTGAAGGGTTAAAACATAATGAAATCTCTGTTAACGTTTAATTTTTGTCTTCTTCGGTGATGTTTACCTTTCTTATCATCCTCTATAATACTACAAAATCATTATACAAAAAATGTGTTATCAAACAAAATTATGTTTAAATCATGTTTTAAAAGAAAACAAGTTTGAATTAACTATGATATTGTTTGTCCCAAACCTGACACCCAAACTTAAAACAGTTTAATCTATAAAAATATTGTTTGAATTAGTGTTAAAATGGTACTAGTTTGAGTTAACTATCATTTTGTTTAAATCAATCATTGCACTGAATGACTCAAACTTGAAACTCTTCAAGTCAAACTTACCTCTGTTTGAACATGTAAAAGCATTATGACAACTTCTGTTTATACCTTTTTTTCCTCTTCCTCATATGATTCTCATATCTCTCACTTCCTCTATAACAAAATTGTATGGACAATTAGCAAAACCTTAGGCAACAATCTGTGTCCTTGTCTATCTTATAGAAAGCCCTTACACGAAATATTATAAGATGGCTGATCTTGTGAACATCATTACCACCAGTGTTGCCAAATAAACATATTAACTTTTTTATATTTAATACTCATGTGTGTCTTTAAACATTCAATGCAAATAGTAAAATATTTTGTTTTCTTGGTTTACGTTTTCATGTAGAATTTCATATTCTTTATATAATTCAAAATTTAATATTTTTGTATAGAAATAAATTTATATAATATATATACATAATTTGTAAATAAAAGTATACCAACATATTTTTTTAAATTAAAGATTTATATAAAATACAATACGTTATTCCAGCATTTGGGAAATTTGAAACTTTTTAATTAATTTTTTGAGCAACAAAAATTTAGAATATTTTATTCTGAATTTAAAAGTTAAGCCCTTAGTTTCATTGACAGATGTTTGGCAACTCTTCTCAGAAGTTCCAATTAATGCTGAATTCAGTGTTACAAAAAAGTGTATTATTTAACAAAAAGCAGCAGGCTACTACACTTTGAATGTGCAGAAACATTTACTCCTTTTTCATACTTGATTTATTTAACAGGTGATTCATTTATGCTGTCATCAGCTCTAGAGCACATAGAGTGCGTTCTATGCAGATTTTACTCTACATCTGTGTATACATCTGTGTTTATTTATATAAAGGGTGATATTGTACTAATAGTAAAAGGCTAATGTTGGACGCGGACATAAAAAGATACAAATATTGTAATAATCAAAATAATATTGGATCTAAGTTGTTAGTAAGTTTCCAAAGATGAAATTTGATTTATTTCATTTTTAATCATAGCAATTAAAGTATATCGAAGTTCAGACTTGAAAATTTTTTCTTATAAATTCTAGTAAAATTTATAAAACCTTAAAAATATTTTTTTGTTTTGTGTAAGCACCTTTGTCATCAGCGAACTGGTGCGCCGAGCAGCCAGTTCGACAGTTTGTCGAACCTGTTGGCTTGTTGCCAAAAATTTTTTTAATTTCATCATAATAATCATATAATTAGCATCATAACTAATGAAATTCTATAGTGACAACAAGACGAACACAAATACAAAACAAAACAAAAAGAAATTAACCACTATCTATAACAAAATAATGGAGAAAAATAAAAAATTTCATTCGCATGTTTTACGAACAGGTTCATTCAATTTGAACACTAACCTTTTCGAACAGGTTTGACCCTCCATGTTGTTCGACGAACAACTTCTGGAATGTGTAAGCCCTTATTAAGAGTATGTTCTTACAGATTCTTTTAATTGTAAACGCGATTTTCGCAAAAAGTGCTGTCTGAAACCGGTGGACAGCGTTACTCGAAAACTACTCCAAGGATCGCTACCAAATTATTTTTCACTTGTAAAATAAATACCATTACAACTTTTAATCGTTCGATTTAATCCATTTGCATTTAATCCTGAACAGCCCTTTTATTATTTAAACTGCAAAAACAAAAAGTACGTGAAGTTAACAGACGCTTTAAAATAAAGCATTTACTGTAGAGTTCTAGTTGAAAAACCTGAATGGGACCTTAAGCGCAGACACATATTTTTTATTGAAATTTTTTGTCGATAACGCCATCTGGCAGTGAAATGAATTTCATGAGCTACAAATTGTTATCCAAATCCATATTTGGATTTTAGAAAAAACACGGCTAATATATGTGCCAGAATAATTAATTTACATATTTAGGGTATTCACAAGGTTTCTTAAAGTCATTTGTCTTAAATTGTTAAATTGTAAGAAATAAAATAATAACTGGTTTATGCGAAACGCATACATTCGACGTAATAATGGCTGACTGAACTAAATAAAATATACGACACAACAATAAATATAGGTTTCAGTGTCGTAATATTTTAGCATGTTTTTGTATGGAAGCAAACGTCAGCAATTTTAAACCAGTGATGCACAGCGTTGGCAGAGCTCCGAACACAAGTGTTAAATTTTTGATTTAGTATGTGTGTGCAAAACAAAAATTTAACGGAACTATTTGTATATAAGATGTTTACTGCGTGAAGATCAAACGCAAACCGATTCAATGCCAGCGTCGGAGAAGTTCGGTAGCTTCGCACACACGACTTGTCTGTGAAAGCCGAGTGGCTCCTAGGAGCTCTCGTGTGCACCTCTGTTTTAAACCAATGCAAAATCTTAAGACAATAAGACGTGATAGCTCACCTTGTGAATTGTATTGTTTTTTAATATATACAAAAACAGCACGGCAACCCATATTCCTTAATTGATGATGCGAACATTTGAAATTTCAAATGGCAACACTGTTCTAAAGAAAGTTCTGGAAATTGATGATACTTGTTTTGTCTGTTTGTCTCTTTCGCTCTTGTGTTTATTGCATGCAGAACAATAAATCAACTCCTACTTAAATCAACTAGCGTCAGCAGTGATGCCACTAGTAGGGAAAAGAGGCTACATGTAGAAAAATTCATCCTTAGTTTTGAGATGTAGGGGGAAAAAGGACAGATTTCCAATATATGTAGGGAATTTTTAAAATTTTAAATTTCTCTCTATATTTCTCAAAAAATGTGTATTTATATTTGCATATAATTTCTTTAATTGAGTTGAAATTCTTTCAGTGTGAAAAACCTGAGCAAGTTAAGTCTTCATATATGCTTAAACATACCCACTGACATAATCATTCTGTTCTGTGCTTGAACATACCCATTTGTCGCTGAGCTTACTTGATGTCAATTTTGCCGCGTTTTCGTTTAGATTTTCTCCAACAAGATTAATTTTACCGCTTAATTTTTTATTAAAATTCACAAAATCAGAGTCTGAATAAAGGAGTAAAAACCGTAAGTTGCTTCAAATGTTATACATACTTTACTAAACAAATTTTCAATAAAATTGTTTTTAGAAAAATGAGTAATTCTTCCGATTCCATTTCTTCTGAAACGGGTGCTGTGAAGCGACGTGTGAAGTACAGAAAACAAAAATTTAATAAAAGCTGGCTGGAGATCGATGAATTCAAGGGATGGCTCGAAAAAATTGAAACGGATGCTTTCAAGTGTAAGTGTGCAGCTTATTATATTGCCTCATGCTAATGCAGAAGCTGAACGTATATTTTCTATTGTAACCGATATTCGTACAAAAAAAAGGAATAAAATCAGTCACGATAACCTCACTTCAATTTGCATAATTCGGTCTTTTTTACAAGATGAAAAACAAGATTGCACTTCTTTTAAATGTAACGAAAGCCATTTCAGACAAATGAATTATAAAGATCTTTATGATCATAATTAAAAAAAATGACTTTTACCTTTGAATAATTCTGTTGAATCAGCTTTATTCTAAACTAATTTATATGCGTGTAACATACGCTAATATATTATGTTTTTGTATTTTTTTTATTTATGTTTAATACCATGATATGGATTTATCAATGTTAACTAGTCAACATATATTTATGTTATTTTTTATTGTTTTTTGTGTACAATTCAATTATATGGATTAATCGATGTTAACTAGTCTACATATACTTATGTTAATTTTTTATTGTTTTTTTGAGTACGTACAATACAATTTTATGGATTAATCGATGTGAAATATAATATTAAATAAACATTTTAAGGCATACGTACATGCTATTTTTTTGTTTGCAACAAACTTTTTGTGTTTCATTTAGATGTATGAAATAAATATGTAGGGAAACTTGAAGGGTAAAATTATGTTTGCATAGGGAAAAGTAGGGATTTTCATGAAATGCGGTAGGGATATTTTCAAAAATTTAGTGGCATCACTGCGCGTCAGTTGACGACGGGCTGTTGAATGAATAGGTTTGCAGTTGAATGCAGGAAAGTGCTCAGTTTCCTTAATATGAAGAATAATTATTCTGAAAGTGTATTTTTAATGGCGCTGATTGAAGATTGAATTTTCTGGAAAACAAATAAGGTGAGTTTAAGTATTAATAAGTGTATTTTTGAAGAAATGTAAAGTTGTTCGGCACAGTTGGTTAAATTAATCCTTGGTTCAATTTTATTAATAAATACAGTTTAAATATTAAGAAGTGTATCTGTGAAGATTTGTGAAAGTGTTTTTTTTTTATTGCTGCTTAGATCATGCACCAAAACTGCGCATTTGGATTGTTTTATTAAAGCACGCTTTAGTTGCGCAATTTTGGTGAATCTACTATTTGCCAATTGCTAGAGTCGAAATATTGAGGAATCTTCATATCATAAACCAAGAATTAATTAAAGTAGCTGTGCCGAACAACTTTTTTCGTGAGAATGTATTCAGGGCCGTAGCCAGGTCGTAGCCGCACAAATCATTGTACAATTTTGTTTTATCATTTTTCCTGGCTGAAGTTATTTTATGACTTTAAAGTTAAATTGGATTTCTTAAAAGCAATTTATTGATCAATGCTTACGAATTCACATCAGATTTCAGAAATGCAAGATGGTGGGCAATATTATAAAATTTCAAACTAAATAGTTTGAAGTAGTTTTTTCTAAAATATATAGGTTTGGAATAAAATATCCTTGATATCTGTATTTTTATATTTTGAGTAGTAAAGATGAATATTTCTTTTCCATAGTATTGAGCAATTTTAAAATAAGACTTATTAGAATTAGTTTTGAGTTATGAGTTTTAGAAACGACAACGAACGTTTTACAATGATAAAGTAGATAAAATGAAAATTTTTATAAACATTTTACGTCATACAAAAATAAAAATGCACGTTTTAAAACACAAAAGTTAAATGTAACTTTTTAGAAACAGTAATGAACAAGAATTTTATAAAACAAATTATGTTTTGTCGCTCATTATCATTCATGTTTTTATAGTTTTAAAATGCGTATAACTTAAATAGAAAAGAAGATAGCATTTTTAAAAATTAAACTTTTATTTTGAGATAAGGAACTTCGTCAAGAAAATGCTTTGGATTTCTTTTTTTTTTTGATAGTACGAAATAAGTAATTTAGATTTGTTTATTCCAGTAACTTAAATTAATATTACAAAATGGTTGAACAGGCTTATGATAGTTTGAAAGAACTTCTAATAGAATGGAATCTAAATGAAGTTTATTCAATCCTAAAAGGTAAGTTTTTTTGTACTCCTTTATATTTTATTTTATTTACTTTGTTACAGATAATCAACTTAACGTGGAAAGACTTAAATTACTGTCCGTTGAAGATATAAAAGATCTATTACCAGCGGTGGGAATAAGAGCTGAATTTCGAGAGAAATTATTTAAGTGGCGAAAAGAAAATGTAAGTTAACATTTGTTTAATATAGTCTTATTGCTTATTCGATATTTTATTATTAGCAGTATAATATTGACGATCAGACAGTTTCTGGGTGCAGCCAAATTGAAAGTTGGTTACGAACCATACCCTCCTCTTCGCCACTCAACAGCCCCGTCAACGTAGTAAGAAAACATTTTTTAAATCAATAAATAAATATAAATTGGGTTTTTATCGCTCATTTGCTCGAATAATGTCATAACTAAAAAAGCGCTATTTTTGAGTTATTGATTCAAAATTATTTATCATGTCATGCTTCATACTGTATAAAATTTGCAAGTTATTATCTGGAATATATTATCATATTAGTTATTATCGTGTGAGTAAATTTAAAGCTTTAAAAGCGTTTTTAGCAAAATTACTTTTTTTGAATTATGACGTTATTCTAGGAAAATAGCGATATATTTATTGGGTTTGTTCATTTTTTCAGTAACAGTTATTTGTAACACTTAATTTGCATTTGTTTAAATGAATAAATAAATAAATGTTCTTTGATGCACATGTCATTAAATTGGAAAAGATATAAATATAAAATATCCTTTGAAATTGTTAGTTTGCTGTAAGACTCGGTAGTCTGCACTAGTTTTTTGAAGTTTGCGATCTAATGGTTTCTGTACGCTAGGCACAGTTCCAACACGCTACTTATGAAACCACCGCTTATAACTTCAATCAAAACAAGGTTACATGTAACTGGCAGACATACGGTAGCGGATAACTTAACAATTGAAGGAACAAATAATTTTACACATGTGCTTTCAGAGACAATTTTTTATTTTATTTAAAAACTTTATTATAGACATTTCAATGAAGCAAGAATTAAATTCATCATTTTCCTTTATTAAGAATTTGCTGAATGTATTTGATTGTTTAAAAAACAACCCAAATGGAAGAAGTACACTGCAATTTTATTATAATAATAATTTTCTACTTGAATCCCATCGTTTGGATATAATATCAATATTGTTGGATAATATTTTTTCCAACAACATTAACCTGCATTGCAACGATTTTGTACATATTTCAACACAAATAATAAATATATTTCCGACTGAAAGCGAGGTTGAAGTTATTTTATATTTAAAGTTAACAAATAAATTTATTAAAGTTTTTATAGGACTATTACTTTATCCCCAGAGGTCGTCGAAAAAATCCGGGTGGAAAACTGTATGATAAATTTCATAATATTAAAAATAAAAGGAGGAAAATTGTTAAATCCTTAAGTTATCAAGATAAATCAACACATTCCAATGAAGAAGATATGCTTGATGAAATCGATGGGAAGAGTTTGCTTCTTGTAAGCAAATATCAAACAAAGGTAAAACTTTATAAAGCATTATATTTTTGACATTATAACTAAAGCATTATATTTTTGACATCTCAATTATATTTTGTCTTCCATTTCAATGCCAAAAATATATATAACAGAAACTTTGCCATATATGTTCACATTTTGTTATTTGTTTTCTAAATGGATCCTTTTTTTATGTTTCATTTCTAGATAGCAAAGATTTCATCCTTTCAAAGCTGCTTAATAGTGTTATCATACCTACAGCACGATTTACCAAAAAAAAAGGTAAAACTTCCGGAAAATTTACAATATTTGACGCTCAAGAGAGCTTTACTTTGTTCCTTAACTCAATTAACAACTACGAAACCAAAATCACCGCTCTTAAAGATAAGTACTTTGAATCATCACTAACCGTGCAACCAATAATAATTGTCGTTGGTGCCGATATTTACCAGATAACCGATTTTATATTTTCTTTGACAATGTTTTATACAAACTAAAAAGTTTCATTGAATGTTTAAGTATTTGCTTTAAAATATTTCAAGTACTCAACTTGAACTATCCTCTAGCTAGTCAGAGTGTCTGGCTTTTTATACAAAAATACTTTTTTTCTATTTCCACCCACTTTGATAAACCATCACCTTCTGTTACTGCTTTGATAAATTTCTTACAAAAAGATAAAACTAAAATTTTGTAAACTTCACAATGTTAATGAAATATTCTTCCAGTTGATACATTTTAAACACGATCATTTTATTTAAAAGTTTAAAATTAATGATTAAATTTATGATCATTAAATCATATATTAACTATTCTATTATTTTTTTGACAAAAATATTAATTACAAAAATAAAATACAAACAAATTTTTTTGATTATTATATAAACATTTCTTTATCATCACTCAAATTCCTTTAATTTTCATTAACAACTAATGATAAAGTTTTCTTGATGAAAGTAATTTTTCGATATTAAACTTTAATATATTGTTCTCTTATTATTTGTTTTTCATATTGGCAATGAAATGGAATATTTTTGCTTCAAGTGCTTTGCAACTTTTAGCGTTGTAAGTGATTTATTAGATCATTTAAGATTTCTTCACTGTATAAATAATTTTGATAGATTAAAGTGCGTTCAGCCAAAATGTAACCAACTTTTTACTTCCATAAAAGCTTTTCGTTCCCATTTACTTACAGTACATAAAAAGGAAAACTTTGATATAAATTTTAATACCAAATACAATTTTCCTTATACACAAAACAATACCTCAGCAACAGTAATAAGCAATCAATCCGGTTATTTAAATAATTCAGAAACTTTTACGTTTAGTATTGATAATGAGTTAAGATCCTTAGAAAATCAAATTTTAATGTTTTCACTTAAATTGTATTCAAAAGATAATATTCCACGTAGAGACGTTATTGAAATTCAAAATTCAGTATCAGAATTATTGTTGTGTTTGGGAAAATTTTTTGATAAAGCTCATAAAAACTCTATTAACATTCAATTTTTAAAAAGCATCAGTGATTTTTGCATGAATCCTTTCAAAAATTTTAAAACAGAGCATTCGTTTTTTAAGTACATTGAAAAAACTGGAATCTTCAAAGCACCAAAAACTTATTTATTATCGAGCTCTATTGTTGAAAGTGTTCGTCATGGAAATCCATGCTTATCTGAAAAGTTTGTAAATTTTTATTTGTTGCCAGTGCGGTTTCAAATCAAAAAATTTTTGAAATTACTATTAACAACATAAAAGACTCATTAAAAAATAAATCAATAACTAATTTGTTAACGGTGAAATTTTTTCCAAAAAATCCGAGCAACTGCAAAAGAAGTATATTATACCATACATTTTATATTTTGATGATTATGAGATCAATAATCCACTTGGTTCCCACAACGATGCAGTATGTGCTGCATATTATAGTTTTCCTAACATTCCAGACCATCTTCTGTCCAAGCTAGATTTTATTTTTCACTTCGGTTTCTTTAAAACAAGGAGCTTAAAACTATTAGGAAACGCCGTTACTTTCTGTCATCTCATTAATGAAATTAAATTCCTTGAGGAAAATGGATTAGAAATATGCGTCAATAATAAAAGTTTTCAAGTCTTCTTTGTCTTAGGGTTAGTCGTTGGTGATAATCTTGGCCTTAACACCGTCCTTGGGTTTTCAAAATCATTTAATTGTAACTCATTTTGTAGGTCTTGTAAACTTGATAAAATTAAAACACGATCTTCATCTAAAGAACATTTCGATAAATTGAGAAACAGAATTAATTACGAGGAAGATTTAAAACAAAACTGTCTACTGTCAACTGGTGTACGCGAAAAATGTATATTTAATGACATTGCAACATTTCATGTTACAGAAAATTTTGCATTTGACATAATGCATGACTTATTTGAAGGAGTGTGCGTGTACGATTTATGTAAAATTTTAATATCCCTATTACATGAAAATATTATAACTCTTGACCAACTAAACGGAAGAAAAACTTTATTTCCATATGGGGAAACAGAAGTGGGTAATATGTCTCCTTTGATACAAGAAAACAAACTAAACTCAAATAATTTAAAAATGACAGCAAGGGAGTGTTGGACTTTTTTACATTTTCTGCCTCTTATTATTGGCGATTTGGTTCCAAGAGATAATAAACCATGACCGTGGCATGCAGGTTAAGTGTGTGGCTTAGCATGCTCGGAGCCCGGGTTCGATCCCCAGCCGCGGCGAAGTTTTTTCAATAAAAAAATTGTTCTGATCGGTCACCACCTCTCTGCAGACAATGGCAAACCTCAGAGAGTAAATAATGCCATGTAAAGCTTCTTGAGAACATGAGCCGTTCGGAGTCGGCATAAAACATGTAGGTCCAGTTCTCGGTCAATTGTGTGCAAACGTTTAATAACACACACAACACAATTGATCATAAGAAGCTCGGTCAAAGTCCTTTCAAGGGCTGAAATGGCCAATTTGTTTTGTGTTTTTGTTTTTAGATAATAAACCATGGAATTTGCTGTGCTTTTTAATAAAAATTGTTGATTTTCTTTTGGAATCAGAATTTGACACTGAAAAAGATTTTGAATATTTAGAAAAGCTTGTTGAAGATCACCATTCTTTATATATATCCTTATATGGACCGAATTTAAAACCTAAACATCACTTCCTTACACATTACTCGTCTGCAATAAAAAAAATGTGGCCTTTTGAAATAAATATGGTGCCTAAGATTTGAAGCTAAGCATAGACCCTCTTAAATTTATTCAAGATGTATAACTTTTCGATTAAATCCTCCTTTAACTCTTGCTACGAAGGCCTCATTAAAATTTTCTGAGTTTCTCACGCGATATGAACAGGGAATAGACATAAATGAAATCAAAGTAAATAACTTTAAATCTACTAGTATACATTCATTGCCATTTTTTGAAAAACTTGATAACTCAGAAATCCCTCTTGAATCTTTAAGATCTTCTAATGAAATAATGCATAAGGGAAAATTATATAAAGAAAATTATTATTTATCTTCTTTTGTAAAATCAAATATGAATTTATACAAAATAGTGCTACTTTTGACTGATGATATAAATGTTTATGTTTACTGTTATAGTATTGAAATAAAATGTTTTGATCAACATTTTCAATCATTCGAGATAGGTAAAAAATTAAACAATAAAATGTATATAAAGAATATTTCTTTCTTTACTAGTCCTCCATTACATATTCATACAATCAATAATTGAAAAAGTTATGTTAGAAATAAGTTTTTGTAAAAATAAAAGTTTTAAAAAATACACATAGCCTTTCTTTTCCTTTAATGCTTTTGCTAAAACTAATCTGGTAAGTTTATCTGGTAGTAAAGGAATTTTGGTTATAAATATCAAACAAAGTTTGTTTGATTTGAACTTAAAAATGTGTGATTTTAAGAGATTTATGTTTAAATTATATAAACATTTGTTTGTTAACTCAACCATAATCGGTGTTGAATTTAAAGGATTTTTGTTTAGAAATTTTAACAAGATAAATGTTAAGTTAAACAAAAATATTTTTAAATCAACCAAGTTTAATTTCGATTGAAACAACCCATATATTGTTAAAATTAAGCAAAAATACTAATGGAGACAAATCAAGTGTGTTTTTAGTTGGATTTAACTCGTTTGAGTTTGATTTTTCCAATGACCCGCCTGTGACCTCAGATAATCCCATTGAATCCGATTGGCCATAGAATTATCCATTTTGGTCCAAATGTTCCATGGAACCCTTAAAAGTTCCAATGACCCACCTGTGACCTCAGATAATCCCATTGCATCCGATTGGTCATCGAATCATCCAATTTGGTCGAAATGTTCCATGGAACCCACAAAAATTCCAATGACCCGCCTGTGACCTCAGATAATCCCATTGCATCCGATTGGTCAAAGAATCATCCATTTTTGTCCAACTCATAAAAGTTCCAATCACCCGCCTGTCACCTCCATGGAATCCATTAAAGTGCCAATGACCCGCCTGTGACCTCAGTTAATCCCATGCATCCGAATGGCCATAGAATCATCCACTTTGGTGCAAATGCTCCCCATGGAATCCATTAAAGTGCCAATGATCTGCCTGAGACCTTAGATAATCCCATTGCATTCTATTGGCCATAGAATCACAGAATCGAAGTTGAAAATTGAAGCGTAACGAAAAAATGATTGAAAATTCTACCATAACAGATGTTACGGTTGAAATTCTTAATATACCCCCTAATATAATTTCGTTTCATACAAAACGATTCTAAATGAGTAAACTCCAAAAACTCATGAAAATTACCTATTTTTAGCGCTGCAAGTGGGGGTAACCCTCTCATGAAATTGAGCTCGATAGATGATTATCTTTTTAATTTAATTTTTTTGTACTCCTCCTTCATTTTCAGATTCAACAGAAAACATACAGCAAAACAACGCACGACAAGAATTAGATATGTTTTTGGAAGACAATGATATATCATTCGAATGCTTTCAGAAATTTCCCCTAATTCGGGAAGTTTTCTTAAAATATAACCCGCCACTGACTTCTTCTGCACCAGTCGAGCGGTTATTTTCTTTTGCTGGTATGGTAAATACGCCTCGCCGGCGGAGTCTTTCAGATCAAACCTTTGAAAGCTTAGTTGTTATCAGAGGAAATAACTTAGATTAGAAATTTCTGATTTAGTTTAAAAAATATTTGAATTTTCTTGTTTTTTGTTTATTTTTGAGTTATTTATGTTTAGTTGTATTTCATTTAATAAAAATTTTGAATATTACTTCATAATGCTTTTTTAATGATAAATCAATAATAATGCATTATTCACAATGCGTTTTAATGATAATGTAAAATGAATGCATTATTTGCCATACAATTAAATGGTAATGAAAAATTAATGCATTATTTTGATAAGAAATTAATTTAATGTAAAAAAAATGCATTAAAATTGTTATGGTTAATGGTAATGAAATAAAGTTCCATTATCATTGATTTGGTTTAATGATAAAATTATGGTCAATGCATTACCTCATTTAATGCATTAGTCCCAGGTCTGAAAAATGTAAGGTAAACACGTTTTCTTCAGGAAAGTTTTAAGAAAATTTTGTTTGAGAAGTTATTGGGAAAAAAGTGTTTGCATCTTAAAAAAAAACACTGGACAAAAGATCAATCGGATGAGGTTGTTTTCGGTTGAAACTTCAAAACATCGTTAAAAATATATATTTCTGCAGCAGGATATACTTTTTATTGTCTTGGGAGGCCTACCTGTACTGATATTTAACATTGCCTGAAACTTGGATTTATTAAATTCTGCCAAAAAATGTTTGTTCGCTCGTTGATAAAATTTCCATTAATTTAAAGAAGCGCTAGGGTGTTCCGAATGCAGCAATTTACCTAGCTTTTGTGTATTTTATGGTAAAATGATAGACTTTCTGATGGTTGTAAAATGCAACAGTAGGTATATAAGGGTTAATGATTGATGATGATTTTAGTCTGAAGTTAACCTGGAACTTTTACTCAAGAAGGGAGCTCAGTGAGATGATTGTTCATGAATATAGATTTCTCTGATGTCATAACAATCTTCAAAGGTTATTTAACACCCTCGGAATGAAAACGAAACTTCTTTGAATGATTGTACATTCACAGTGATATGGAGGATTCATGAAATTCTAAGAGGAGTGTTCATGCATTTAGCTTATAGAAAGAAAATTAACTTATCTTTTTGGTCAAGCCTATTTTGATATAAAAATTGGATGAAAACTAAATGTCCGAAACCAACAGCGTCCCACCAACCTTATAGCTGCCTAAAAATGTTTATGAATGTATTTGTATATGTACATATATCTAGAATACTTTTATTTTCCTGTTTACTTTTACATTTTACTGAGAAGGCCCAATTTATGGGTAATGCCCCACATTACAATTGAACCATATAAATTTCGGTCATTGCTTCTTGTTTCATTGATTGATTATTCCGTTAATTAATTTCCGTTCGATTTTTTTCGTCATTCTGTCATTTTATTTAAAATTTTTTTTTTAAATTTTGGACTTAAATCTTTTTATTTCCAAATGTTTGACTTTAAATTGTTTAATCCACAAAGAAAAACTACAGCTACTTGACATGATTGTGCAAATATCAAACAAATAATTTTTGAACAACAGATTCGACCACTATATAGCTATGGTATTGGTACCAAATATCCATAAAAGCGTGAGTTTAACGCAATTTATAGAAAAATCGGTATTCTAACCACAGTTGCAAATAATTTGATTTTAAACTATTCATAGCACATCTACATGGTACTTCCCGTAATATGACCCTTAACCATATTAATATGCTCACCCGTTTACTCTAGGCGACTCTCAAAAGAAAAAGCTACTTACAATGGGTGACTACTTTTAGGTCATTCCTGACAAAAACTAAATCTAAAATTATATTTAATACATTCTTAATTGAATTTAATTGACGAAAATGATTTGCCAAAAAGTAACTTATCACTAAATACTCTATCACAATGGTAACAGATTGTTCTCATAAAAAACCCAGGATATTTTTCCTATGTTAAAATCACCCATAACTACAATATCGTGATTTTTGCTAAGGTTATCAACTACAAAATTTATATTATCGATATGCTTTTGATAAACTTCAATTAAGCTGTTTGGTGGAATATAAGATACAAAAAAATGAATTAAATCACGATTTGAAAACCATATTTCTACACAAATCTGTTCAATTGAGCTATCATTATTAAGTTTTAATAATTAACTATGCAGCTTATTGCACACAGCCAATAAAACACCTCCTCCTCTTTCCCGGCCGGTGGCTAAAGAGAAGTGATCAAATCGGTAAATGCTTTAGTAACTATCAAATATCTCCGCAGATGAAATTTCAGCATGCAGCCAAGTTTCGGTAATGGTCACAATATCATACTCATGCAGAGACATAGCGAGAAGAAGATGCGATGTTTTCGTGCGTATTCTTCCCATATCATGGTAATAATTTGAATATCCCGACGATTTCGATGATTTTTGTTGAACGGTGTAGTCACAAGGCGAACTAGCTATGTTGAGAGAAGCAGCAGTGAGGTGTTGGAAATGTAATGGATTGGAGTAATTGGAAGCATGGTGAACGTCGGCAGAAAAGCAGAGCCAGAAGAGACAATGCTTGTATCGGTTGTTGTTGCTGTTGAATATGTTATGGCAGTTGATAGCATAGATGTTGCAGAAGCAATGATGCTCGCAGTCATAATGAGCGAGTTTGTTGCTGATGTGGTTGTTGTAAACGAAGAAATTGCTGAAGCGATATTGCACGCAGGCAGTTAGAGCGAATTTGAGATTTCTGGAGTGTGATGAACGACAGTAGGAAAGACAGTTCCAGGTGAGACTATGCGAGTATCAGTTGTTGCTGTTTTTGATGTTGTTGTTGTTATTTTGTTGTTGTTATTTTGTTGTTGTTGTTCTTGTTGAGAAATTGGAAGCATGGTGAACGTCGACATGAAAAGCAGAAACAGCAGAGACAATGCTTGTATCGGTGGTTGTTGCTGTAGAAGATGATATGGTAGTTGTTAACATAGATGTTTGCAGAAGCAATGATGCTCGCAGGCAGTGTGATCGAATTTGAGAATTTTGGAGCATGATGAACGACAGTCGGAAAGACAGCCCCTGATGAGACTATGCAAGTATCGGTTGTTGTTGTTGATGATGTTGGTGTTGATATTGTCGTTGTTGTTGTTGTTATTATTATAATTGATGTTGATATTATTGTATTTAGTCTTGCCTCTCCACTTGTAGAGATGAGAATGGTGATCTGGTTACAGATACGCAGTGCGCATTGAAATTATGGAGACAGCATTTTTCCAATCTGCTTGCAGGCGACGATACCAACAATTCCGCCCTTGGAGAATGCAGTCTGACACCACCAATCGACGATGATGGAGTGGAAATTCCATCACCTAACCATGACGAGGTTAAAGTAAAACAGGCGGGGGTGAATTGATAAGGTGCATGCATCAACTCATCAAATCATCAGCAAAATATGGCTAGCGGAGAGCATGCCCAACGATTGGAATCTCAGTGTGCTTTGTCCTATACTTAAGAAAGGAGACCCGACAATCTGCGCCAACTACCGAGGTATCAGTCTTATTTCGTAAAAGATTGAAGCCGCATACCAAAACACTGATTGGACCTTATCAGTGTGGCTTTTGTCCTGGCAAAGTCCATCATAGACTAGATTTTTACACTACGACAAATCCTGGGGAAAACCCACGAAAACCAAATCGACACCCATCACCTCTTTCATCGTTGATTACAAAGCTGCGTTCGAAAGCCCGATTCGGGATTGCCTGTACGCAACAATGTCTGAGTTTGGTATACCAGCAAAGTTGATAAGGCTCTGCAAGATGACGTTGAGCAATACATGCAGCTCCGTCAAGGTAGGAAATGACCTCTCCGAAACCTTTAATACCGAACGAGGTTTCAGACAAGGCGAACCTTCAATTTCATCATGGGGATCCTACGAAATGCAGGTGTACATCGAAATGGTACCATTTTCTACAAAGGTGTCCAGCTCCTTGCGTATGCTGATGATATTGATATAATCGGCAGAACCAAGAGAGATGTAACTGCTGCTTTCGCCGCTATCGAAAAGGAATCAGCCAAAGTGGGTTTGACGGTGAACGAGGGCAAAACAAAGTATATGCTGTCTGCAAATAGGGAAGCGCGGCGTCTAGGCTCCCATGTAACAGCAGGCAAATATAACTTTGAAGTTGTCAAGGAGTTTACAAACCTTGGCACCGCCGTAAACAGCAAAAACAATGTCAGCCTGGAGATAAAGCGAAGAATAACAATTGCTAATAGGTGCTACTACCGGCTAAGTAAGCAATTAGGTTCCAGAGCCCTATCTCGATCGACAAAACTAACACTCTACAAGACGCTCATCATACCTGTGCTTCTCTATGGCGCTGAGGCATGGGTGGAAAAGTGGAAAGTTCTTCGTAAAATCTTTGGTCTTGTTCAAGTTGGCGACGAATATCGCATTCGAATGAACCACGAAGTGTACGAGCTCTACGACGACATTGACATAGTCCAGCGTATAAATATTCAGCGACTTCGTTGGCTGGGTCATGTCTTTCGTATGGATGAAGAAGCTCCAGCGAAAAAGGTGTTTGAGGCGAAAGCCGAGCCTTCGTCGACGACGAAAAGGAAGACCATGATTTCGATGGATTGACCAGGCCGAGGAAGCCCTAACCGCGCTTGGCGAAAGAGATTGGAGACGGCGCGCGAAGCAGAAATGCCTGGCGAGAGCTGATGAAGTCGGCCGTAACCCGTCAACGGGTTGTCATGGCCACCTAAGTAAGTAAGTAAGTAGATATTATTAAAGAGTTTCTGCTCACTTTTAGGGCGCAGCATTAGAGAAGACAGAGACACTAGAACTATAAGAGCAGGTGGAAGCGTTAATTGTAGGAGAACCTTTATTGTATGCTAACGAGTTATTACATGCACTCGCTCTTTTTGTAAAAAAGAAGAAGTGAACTGCCGAATACGCACATTAGCAGACCACAGCGCTGCTTACGATAACTAATTAAAAATTAAGTCTTTTCAGAATTGTTTCATCCACATCACTTTTGACTAGACGGTAGCATTTAATGTTGCTTTTTCTAATATGGGTACGCGATGCAATATAATCAATCACGCTATCAGCAGTGACCGATGGCTTAAATGAAAAAAATTTAAAAATTTCAATGGTGCAGCAACATCGAGGTCATCATTTGCATTGTTGCCAATAATAACTTTATCCGTGTTACGATTTATGTCATTAAATTTATTTGTATTCTGCAAAGTTTTCGACTCATAGATTGAGGGCCTTAGTATGGGAGCAGATGACAAAGCACAATTGGCAGCAGCATGCAAGAGAGGCAGAGATTGAGGAGCAGAATTAGCAGTAGGAACAGCTGGAGAAGCATCAACAGCAGCAGCAGCATATGACAGCGCCATGCGAGATTCAGCTGATGGACAGTCGTCAACAGCGGCAGAATGCAAGAAATGCGAAGATTGACGACTAGCATCAATAGTAGGAGCAATAGTGAGTGCTGAATGTCTTTGATGTCTACAAACCGGTTTTTGCGGAATTTTCAGAAACATCAAGCAAAATTGAAGAACTTTCATCATATCGTGTTGTTGTATCAAGAGATATTGGTATTTAAAGAGCATAAATCAGGTATAAAATTTTTAGGCTTAGCAGTGGATAGTTGCACAGAGAAAACTGTGAAAACGTTTCGTAGCACGAAAAGCAGGTAGCGTGCTACTTTTGAAAACGCTTAACCCAGATTTTGTTCTTCCAACGTTTATTTTCATTTTAAAAACGGACATTTTAAAATGAGCTTCTAGAACATTCGTTTTATTTTCTCAAATAAACATTTTAAAATTAGCTTTTAAAGCGTTCGTTTGATCTTTAAAATTAACATTTTAGAAGAATTACATGCAATTTTTAAAATTTTCATTTTAAAATATCAAACGAACGTCTTAAAAGCTCATGCTAAAATGTTTATTATAGATAATCAAACGAACGTTTTAGAAGCTCATTTCAAAATGTCCGTTTTTAAAATGAAAATCAACGTTAGAGGCGGATAGTTTTCTCAGTGTGGTTTCCATAATTGAGTGAGAGCTTGTTTTGATTTAATTAAGGTATATTAGCATTGACTTTTAAAGTATCAAAAGTAGTGCAACGCAGTTTTTTTAACTCAGTAGCAAGAGATTTGTTTTTTAAAGCAAGATCGTTTTTGACCAATTTATGTTTTATGAAAGTTAATTCAGACTGCAGGTTGTCAACCTTCTGTATTAGTAGCAGTTTATCATATTGTAGTTTATCAATTCGAGCGCGCGTGCATTTTCCGATTTTAGAGTAATGAGCTCATTAAGTACGGATTGCAACTAGACATTCAAATTATCATCATAATCCCTTGAAGCATAGTGTTTTTGATTCAGTTGGCTGTAAGACTTGGCTTGTTTTTGTTGCTGAGTTAAAGTGGTACCTGTTGTTGTTGGTGTTGATTCTTCTGATGTCTGATTTTACTTTTTTTGCTTGACTGTTCACTGACTGTTGTTTAAAAATGTCCTCTTCTAAGTTGGGTTTTTTAAAGACGTCTTCTTGGGTCTGTCTCGACTTCAGTTAAGAATATATCTCTTTGGAGACCTTTGTTCATCACGAAGGTGCCGAGCGAGCCGACCTCCGTGATGACGGCAGCGCCCTGTTTGCCACAACGGCGGGTAGATGGTTGGGTGCGGCTGTGTTCAGTGACCACAAGGTTACGTAGTCACGAAAACAATACACATGAAGGAATATTGACAGGACCACTTTCATAAGATGTTTTCAGATTTTTCAAGTAGATTGAAACCGTGTTAATATCAATTATTGGGGAACAAATATCGCCAGGTTGCACATTTAAAGAATAACTAAACCTTCATAAGAAACAGATGAATAAGTAGTCTTCAAGAAATCTGCAAAAAGGTTACATATAGTAATTTCAACATCCGGCTCAAAGTTTTTATATTTCATAAAAGGTGGATATGAATTTATCTTACGTTTAGTATTAACGAAGTTCCAAAAAGATTTTGCATCAGCTCATGATGTTTAATTTGACTTTTGTTAAATATATTTTATAGCACTGCCTTAATCAAAAATCAAAAATACTGTTAGATTTTTGATATTTTTTATAGTATTTTGATTTTAAGTTTCTCAGAATTTTCAGTTCTTTGGTAAACCAAGTGGGAACAGTTATTAAAGAGGCTTTTATCTTAGGAACTGAAGTTAAAAAGCAATTATTGAGAGTTTTGTTAAAGGCAAACACAGCAGAATCAAGAGTTTGAGGCAATATTCTTGCAGCATTGATATTAAGTAGTGATGACCAGTTGATAATTGACAAATAAGTTCTTAAAATTACATAATTTGTTATTTTAAAATTGAACTCAGAGGGAGGATTCAAACGATTTGTTTAAGAGTGATAAGGAAAATTCAGTGTGATTTCAATAGTCGGATGACGTGAGTCCTCAGGATACACTAGCGGATCAGACCTATTATGTATTTAAGAATTTACAACATAAAGTAAAATAATTACGCTGTGCGACAATTTAAGGCCCAGTGGGAATAACCTCAAATATCGCAATGGTTTATAATAGTGCATGGTCTATATATTATGCCCTCATACTCAGTTTTATCGGATTAGGTCAAATAAGAGATAAATTCAAGGTCAAATTTCACCTTTAAGTCACAAATTTTTTCTTATAACTCTTAAACTAAATTCAAATCCTGTGCAGTAACTGTCTCTAAGTATTTGCAATGGATGGTTCTTTACATTTTGAGATAATTTTTCGAAAAAAGGGCTTTTTTAAAATCAAAATAAATTTTCAATAGTTCAGTTACTTTGTATTTGTCTTCAAAAACAATCAGATTTTGCTGAATATTTGCGTACACCTTAAGTAAAATAAAATAACCCACCTCTGAAAAGATCACAACAATTACATGTGCGCATCCAAAGATATTCGGATTTAACCCCCTTACGTAACCTTTTGAGCAAAAAATGATCTCAAAATGTAAAGAACCATCCATTGCAAATACTTAGAGACAGTTACTACACAGGATTTGAATTTAGTTTAAGAGTTATAAGAAAAAATTTGTGACTTAAAGGTGAAATTTGACCATGAATTTCTCTCTTATTTGACATAATCCGATAAAACTGAGTATGAGGGCATAATATATAGACCATGCACTACTAGAAACCATTGAGATATTTGAAGGTTTTTTTTCGTGTCGCACTGTGTTATCAAAGGAAGCAATAACAACTTAAACATTAACTGAAGTATTAACTAAGTATTAACTGAAACAATATTGCTATCATGGAAACATACAAGGTCTAACAAACGGTTTTTCCTCTTAAAGTAATAGTTTATTTGAAAAAGTCCTTGGCTCGAAAGCTCATTAAGAAATGAGTTAACTGATGAATGTTCTGAAGACGGCATGAATACTGCAGAATTTTCAGAACAACAGTTCCAAAAAACATTAGGAAGGTTGAAATCACCAGTTATTAAGATAAATCTAGATCTAAAGATATAGATATTATCATTTCTTATGAGAAGTGTGAAGATTTTACGGCAATAAAAACGGCACCGCTATTGCTAAAGTTACCTGGGAGTTTCTATCTTTATGGTATATATTAAAATAAGTAGAAATAATTTTAGTATTTCAGGTATTAGGTTTAAGACAAGTCTGATTGAAGACAATAATGTCAAAGTGAAGATTATGGCTCAAAATATATAAGTCTGTTAGTTTTGCATTAAAAATTCGAAGGTTCTAGTATAAGACTAGGAACTGAAGACAACAATCAAGTTTTTTGGATTCATGTTGTAAGCAGGTAAGGTAGCTAGTAAGGTTTGAGGAGGTGATTTTAGAATAAACTCATGTACCAAAGTATTTTCCGGCTAAAAACCTTGATCAACAATTTTATTGAAGAGATCACTAGGCAAAGTAATTTTAAAAGAAGAAATAGAACGCTGATGGCAATATGATGAGAAAATTAATTTGTAAACCAAAATCTTCTTATTAAGATTTAGAGTTTAAGTAGTACGTTCAGGGCTCAGAGTAGGCTCACGACTGAGAGTGCAACCATCGAAACCGTCACAGCAAAACATCTGATTTCGACACTTTTATGGCTATAAGAAGGAGAGCAGAATCAGTCGTGAGCCTAACTGTTTTTATTATACCATGTAATCATAAGTATTTCGTTTGTTTTTGACAGTTTCGGCGGTCACGCTCTTAGTCGTGGACCTATCTACCTTTTATTGTACCATATCTGCAGCACTTTCGAGCTGTTTACAGCTAAAAAACATTCTTGCATTATACCAAAAAACCTGGCAAACAAACGAACGCACAATTTGTAACGAAAGAAAATAATAAAAATTAAGATAAACTTCAAAATAAAATGAGTAAAAGACTGCGAGAATTTCAATGTTAAAACGACCCAAATATTTTCTGCTACGTGTGCAGTGAATTTACTTTCGAAAAGAATCGACTCAATTTTAAGAATTTACTGCAAATGTCATGTCTTCATTATTTTGGTATTGTGGCTGAGAACATTGGTGAATCATGGACGCCAAATATTTTGTATAAATCGTGCAAATTAATATTGTCTGAATGGAGCTCGGGTAAAAAACGATACATGAAATTTGATGTTCCGATTATCTGAAGACAACCGTTTTGCCACCTAAACGATTGCTATATTTGTCTGGCCAAAGTGACTGGCGTTGGAAGACACAAACGCGTCATATACGCCACTGTCCCGACTGTTTCATTACCAGTATCTCATTCTGATGATGTTCCATATCGTACTTGTCCCGATTCAACACGTGAAAACAATCGAAAATCCGTAGATTCAGTGGAGTCGGAAGGAACCACAGGTGGTAGTACTACTACAACTGAAAGCAAAACGTTTTATCGCAAGCGCAACTGAATGATGGTATAAGAGATTTGGAACTGTCAAAGGAAAATCGGAATTGCATGCTTCTCGTATTCAACATTTCATTTTTTTGAGATCTGATGTTAAGGTGACATACTACACAAATCGTGAAAAAGCGCTTGCTATAGACTTTACTAAGAAGGACAATATCTGCTATTGCGAAGACATTCCTGGCTTATTTAATACCTTCGGTCAGCCTTACGTTCCCAAAGAGTCGCGTTTTTTTATTGATGGCAGCAAACTGAGCTTGAAGGCGGTATTACTGCATATAGGAAACAAAAAGCCATCGATTCCGATCGCACATGCAGTCAACACAAAAGAAAACGTACGAAACAATGGCGAAGCTATTGACATGTATTAAATATGAACAACACGACTGGAAAATATGTTCTGATCTCAAAGACGTTGGTATGCCTTGTGGTTTACATAGTGGCCACACAAAATACTGCTGTTTTCTCTGCAAGTGGGATAGTCGAGCACGTGAACACCACTATTACAAAAAGGACTGACTAGAAAGAAATGAGTCGGAAGTTGGAGAGAGCAACGTCAAAAAAGTTACACTCGTCAAAAAGGAAAACATTATTCTCCCACCGCTGCACATCAAACTTAGACTTATGAAAAACTTTGTCAAGGCGTTAGACAAAGAAAGTGAAGCATTCACATACTTGAAAACAATTTTTCAAATCTTTCTGATGCCAAGATAAAAGAAGGTGTCTTCGTTGGACCGCAAATAAAAAGGTGTAAAACGATCTTCAATTCGAAGAACTATTGTCACCAGTTGAGGCAGCGGCGTGGGATTCTTTTAGGGTTACCACCATTGTTGGTTTCTCATCAGAGAAACCGATCTCGAATTGAATAAACGATAAAACAAGAATCCTAATCATTTTGAATTTCTGAATGATTAATTAATGGCTGAATAATTATATACAATTTAAATAATGTTAAAATAATATAAATTATTAATAGAACAATAAAAATTAAGAATAAAGGATTTTATTACAACAACCTTTAGTTCTCATTTATTTATATGACAATAAAATAAGTCGAAATGTATAAATAGATAACCACACAATTTGGGTGCTTTCGTTCCATTAAACACAACTTTTCATTTCTCAATAGATTTTCTTCAACAATAGCTTTTTTTCCGAAAAAAAAGGCTTTTAGTAAAAATTATCAAAAGTAACTAAATATTTTAATTTCTTAACAAAATTTGCAACTATTTTTTTTGGTAATTTTTTCTGAAAAACAAGAAAAATCCCCCAAGATTGAATTTATTCCGCCAAAACTAACAGCTCGACCAAAAAATTATGTTGGCATTGTTTGTAGGAAATTTTATTAGCTTTTATTTGATGGTTGTTGGTTCTGGAGATATATGCAATTAAGTGGAACCAATTTTTTTTTCGTTGAAAACCCTACAGTGGGCAATATCTCGAAAACGGAGTGACAGAAAATAAATAAAATGTTTTTCGGAATTAGCGACCGATTTTACATTAGAAAAGGATATTGACATTCATTGTACAAACAACTTTTCGTTATTTGTAAACCAGTGTAATAAGAGCAGCCCTGATTTTGTTAACAGAACAAAACAGATCAAAAACAGAAAGTATAATCGTACGAAAGGAGATAAAATAAATAATGCTCTCACTCACTTGCACACAGCAAATGTTTGTGCTTTAAAAGTGTCTGTTTAGACCGTCATGCCCATGACAAAGTGTGAGCGAGAACGAATAAGAATTGGGTAGTGAAAATGAGATGAAAGATTTTAAGCCGAAATGCCGTTCACAAACTTAAAAATTGGAAATTTCATGCAGGTTTCCATTTCATTTCGTTTCGTTTCAGTTTGAAAAATTAAAAAATTAACAAAACAATTCGTTCATCAAGTTTTTGTGCATAAATTAATTAAAAAGTTCAGCATAAACGGACGCGTGTTATAAATTTTTATAAAGCGCACATATTGATAGAACTGCAGTTGCTAGTTAGTGTTTTCGGTTGATTTGTAACGAAGTGCATTTAACAACAATCAAGAAACCAGCAAGATTGCCAGCGGCTTGACGAACTGCAAATATAAGACTCTGTCCAAGAATTGTTGATTTTATTTCAGTTTCTGTGAGCGTGTCGTGTTTTATTTTGCAAACAATAAAATGTTATTTTAAATATAAAATATTTTGTATTTTGTCTTTGCTAATTTTAAGTGGCTAAATTTTGTTGTGTTTTATGTAATCCACAAAGGAGAGCAAAAGATTTCAATTGTATAATTTAACAACAATTCTAGTCACCGCATGGCTGGGTGCGCAGAATTCTTTGCATTTTCATATTTAAAAAAAAAAAAATATTTTTTCTTTACCTATGAGTTGTCAAAAAATGTTTTATTCCATTGTTTCACTTGCAATTATGAAAAAAACAGGCATGCCTATGCTCGAGTGTGGACACGAAAGGTGGGGTGCAATAGCGCCTTGTGAAATTACACCTTAAAGGCCTTATTTCACTTTGAGTTGAGAAATAAGGCCTTTATTTCAAAAAAGGCTTTATTGCACTTTCAATTGTGAAATAAGGCCTTAAAGGTGTATTTGCACTTTGAATTTTTTTTTAATGAAGCAATAATATTCTTTTTCTTTTTATATTTTATTGAAAAATTACAAAAAAATTAATATTAACAAAAATTAACATTAATAATTCAACAAAAATTTTCATATCCAGAAAATTAATAGAATATTAATAGTTAAAAAAAAAAAACCGAATTAAACGAAAGAAAATTAAACAAAAATGTTTTTGGCTTCTTGAACAATGCCTCTACACACTGGACATAAAGTTCAAACAGAATTCCTTTTTTTCTCCGCGTCCAATTTTTCGGTGGGGTGCAATAGCGCCTTGTGAAATTACACCTTAAAGGCCTTATTTCACTTTGAGTTGAGAAATAAGGCCTTTATTTCAAAAAAGGCTTTATTGCACTTTCAATTGTGCAATAAGGCCTTAATTAATAATAAGGTGTAATTTCACAAAAAAAAAAGACATTTACATGATGCCGTGATTTAATAATTTTCCCTTTTACAAGATGTTTAGTCCTTCATGTCAACATTTTGTAAGAGGGAAAATTAGTAAATTTTCACTATAGTTTTCTCTATAGTGAAAAACTATTAATTAATGTACCTTTTTAATCCACTGCCTCTCGAAATATGCTATGAATGGTTCAAAAATACTATTAAAATTATTACTCATAGCCTGATTTTTCAGATTTTGATATCCAATAAGTATATCGTTTGGTTTTAATAGCGGTAATGTTAATAGCGGTCAAAAAGGCTTTATTGCACAATTGGGTGAATTTTAATAAAGGCCTTATTTCACTTTGAGTTGAGAAATAAGGCCTTTATTTCAAAAAAGGCTTTATTACACTTTCAATTGTGAAATAAGGCCTTTAAGGTGTAATTTCACAAGGCGCTATTGCACCCCACCCAATTTTTCATAGCAATCACTGCACATCTTAAAATGACTACATGGCAATAACAATATATTTCTTTGTTTTTCATAACAAATAATGCATATCAAATTATTGTCAATGGTGCAAGGCAGAACAGACGGTAAATTATCAATTATTGCATTAACCTCATCATCATTCTCATCATCTGTCGTCATCGTCGTCGTCGTCATAATACTATCTTGTTCCCGAATTGCGTTCAAAGACAAGTCTTTATAACTTAACTGATTGAGACAGTCATTCACACTGATTATCCCATTATCCAATTTTCCTAAGATAGTTTTAATCATACTTTCTCTCGTTTTTAGCCTTTTTGATTTTTCTGTACATATTGAAATGCTGCCGTCCAATGATTTTTTAAAATCAATTGATTTTGTAACATCTACATCCAAAAAATGGTCTAGGAATTTATAAAAACTTCCGTTCTTCGCTAGGCATTTACTCAATTGCCCATGGAACGATTCTATTAAGCTTGTAGTTTTAATGGGTTCGTTATAAACGGAGAATTTTGATGCACCTTCCTAAAAAAAAAAGACATTTACATGATGCCGTGATTTAATAATTTTCCCTTTTACAAGATGTTTAGTCCTTCATGTCAACATTTTGTAAAAGGGAAAATTAGTAAATTTTCACTATAGTTTTCTCTATAGTGAAAAACTATTAATTAATGTACCTTTTAAATCCACTGCCTCTCGAAATATGCTATGAATGGTTCAAAAATACTATTAAAATTATTACTCATAGCCTGATTTTTCAGATTTTGATATCCAATAAGTATATCGTTTGGTTTTAATAGCGGTAATGTTAGAAATTTGCGAAACAATCTTTTCGCATCACTATCTTTATTTAATTTTGACATGAAGTTAGGAATTTTTGAAGCATTTCTTCTAACAGCTTGTGTAAAATGAAACCAACATGTCGTTAGTTTTGTTTGTGGGTAAACATGTGCCAATGCCTTTCTTAAGGCACACTCAAAATCCATGATGAATGTTGTGGGCTTCATGTCAAAAATATTACTTTGAATATATTGTAGTACATGGATATATGCTTTCAAAGATTTCCTTGACATTAAAATGTAGATAAAAGGAAATGTCTGAAAAAAAGATATACAAATATTAATTTAACCGCAACAATATTTAAAAAATATACTTACATGTTCATTATGAGCAATATGTATTATTAGCAGTTGTTTAAAGATATTGGAATTACTAATCGGTACTACATTAAAAGTCCCATCTATCAAATAATGACGATGTTCACTAGTAGGCATTTCCATTATTGAGTTACATATTGTAGGGGACACAAAAATTGAGTAAGCGAAATCCTCTTCAATCACCGTACCCCGGTAGAATGGCAAATCATTGTCATCATATCTTGAATTTGTATAATTCTCTCGAATTTCCTGGGTTTTAAAAATTGATATTATATTATGGAAATTTTGAGGTGCTTTTGGTAAGGCTTCTGATTTTATGTTTATTAATTGCCTTCGAATTTTCCCAAATTCAACCAAATGAGCAGACTCTTTAGCTTTTTTGCAATTCTCATCATATACTTCACGAATACTTGATCTTTTCAATGACATTTTATTAGCGCATTCCAATTTAATAGAATTAATTAAACTTAATTTCTTTATAAATTCATTTTGGGCCTCATGGTTGTGCACTAAGTTTTTTTTTGTTTTACGGCAATGTATTGCATTGTTCCAATCCACTGCAATTTTAACGGGACATCCATTCTGATAACAATTATAATATTTTGTATTATTTTGACAATATTTAAATTTATAAATTTGTCCCTCTGTTGGAATATGTAATAATTTGCTGGTTTTCCTTAAACCCGGAATTATATTATAAACTAGTATCTCATCACTTTCCATTTTCACGATTTTTAATAATTAACAACACACGCGGTTTAACAAATGACTGATGATGACGACATTAGTAGACAGATTAGTAAGCGAAATGCTGCTATCAACAACAACAAAAAACAATAGAGTACCAACAGTTTTTAAAAAATTAATAAAACTACTCAGAGAATTAAGATGACGATAATGACACATTATAGTAAGCGAAATGCTGTTATCAACAGTGTTGCCAATCTAGCCTTTTTGAGGCTAGATCTAGCCTTTTTTTTTGTTGCCTAGCCTCGAAAATTACCATCTAGCCTCTAGCCTTTTTTTTAGCCTTTTTTTATTTTTTTCTAGCCTTTTCTAGCCTTTTTTAATATTTTGCTTAAAGATGAATTACTACATCCAATTTTTTTGACTTTGCAATTTTGAAAGTGTGAATCTTCTATTGCTATTAATACTTTTAAAGTGGTTAAACCCAAATATTTTCTGATATAGAGAAAGAAAAATCCAGTAACTCTACAGAAGAAGTAACGATAATTGAAATATAATGGCAAAAATTGTTAATCACAAGTGGAATAACTTAAGTTTCATTACAGAATTCTGGGCAGAAGCTAGAGATTCATTGAATGAAGATCCGTTCCAAGAGCTATCAGATTTGGTTTTTAGTTTTATTATTTTGGCATTAAGCAACGCTGAGGCAGAAAGAATTCTTAGTACAACGCAATTTATAAAAAAAAAACAAGTAAAGAAACCGTATTCAAAATGGCATGCTAAATTTTCTTCTAACGATAAGATATGTTCTTAAAAGAAAACGAGTAAAGAAAGTCTAGTCCGACTATGAAATACCCTGAACCTCCTATAATATTTAAATAAACTATATATTAAAATACTAAAACAAATAGAAGTAATTTCCTATTTTTGTTTAAAATCCATGTATTCTTTATAGAACTAAATAAATAGGGAGGAAGGCACGTTCGTAGGTGGATGACGCTTTTTTGTGAGCACACCTTAGTTTTATATACTATGTTCTCATACCAAGTTTTATCTCTGTAGGCCAAATATAAACGTTTTTAAAGTGTTTTCCGTATTGTGGGTTGTATGGCGCTCATTTTTTGAACACATCTTAGTTTTGATACAACAGTCTCAATACTAAGTTTTATATTTTTGGCTCATATAAACCTCTTTATAGCGTTTTTACTATAGTGGGTTGCATGGGAGGTGGGCGTGTTTAAGGGCGAATGACGACTATTTTACATCTTAGCACACATCTAAGTTTTAATATAAAATACATATCTGATAAGTTTTATCCCAGTAGTTCAAATAAAAGCGTCTTTATAATAGTGTTTTCAATATTGGAGTTGTATGGGAGGTGGGCATGTTCATGGGTGGATCACTCTCATTTTTTGTGTACGTCTGCGTTTTGATATAAAATAAATACATTTAAATTTTATTTCGTTAGGTATACAGCGATTTTTATTCTTTAGTTGTATGGGAAGTAAGCGTGTCCGTGGGCGGATTCCAAAAATATTCAATACTGCAGATGCTTGGGTTCATGTGAATATGTGTACCAATCTCAACTCTTTCTTAACCTATATTTACAGACAACACATAGACAGATGGACGAACGAGGTGACACTGATCAGGAATTTATGCACTTTTCTATACCGGACTCGCTTATTTCTAAACGTTACAAACGTTTGCACAAAGTCAATATACCCTGACATTACAGGTTTAGGGTATAATAACGTTAACAAATCTAGCCTTTTTTTAGCTATTTTTTTAAAGCCATCTAGCCTTTTCTAGCCATTTTTTAAAGGCCATCTAGCTTCTTTTCTCAAAACTTTCTGGCAACACTGGTTATCAACAACAACAAAAACAATAAATTGAACAGTGTAACACGAGAATAATAAAAAGAAGAAAAAAGGCTTTATTGCACAATTGGGTAAATTTTAATAAAGGCCTCATTTCATTTCACTTTGAGTTGAGAAATAAGGCCTTTATTTCAAAAAAGGCTTTATTACACTTTCAATTGTGAAATAAGGCCTTTAAGGTGTAATTTCACAAGGCGCTATTGCACCCACAGACACGAAAGGCATGGAAATACGGAATTTCAATGACGAGTCTAAACAGGCTAAACAGGCAAAGAAAATAAATAAATAAAGCACTTGAATTGTTGCGTTAGCTTTAAAACAGATAAGCAAAAAGAAAACAATTATAACACTTGCTCATAAACAATCAAAACCTGTTTATGCAACAAAACAATATAGAAAAGAGTAAACAAAATGTGTATATATATGTTTAAATTAAAAGGAAAAATAAATATATTAATATAGTAAAAGGCAAGAAGAGAAAAAGGAATTTTTTCGAAACCCCAATTTTTTGTTGGGCATTTGAAATATTTACTCGAACAGCGCACGATGGGGAAAATTGAATCAAAACACGCGCACAGAACTAATTAAATAATGTAATAATGTTATTGTTTCTAAGATCATTATATCTGGCGTTCAAGTTGACTTATGGGCTTTGGGCTTTATTCAGAGACTTATAGTGCAGCAGACATACACTGGTGGCCAAAACTAAAGCAACTCAATATCAGTATGGGGCATAAACTTAATAAAATTCTCAATATTAAAGATAGAGCGACATTTTTTTTTGTCTAAAACATAATTATTTATTAACTAATTGAAAAAGAAACTGAAGGAATTATACAGTGAATCAAAAAAGTTTACATGCACCATAATTCTATAGTAAAAATACCTGTTAATCGTATTAAAAAAAAATATAAAATTTAAAATGTGAGTTTTATTTCAAATAATACACATTTGCACATCAATTAAGCTTAAAAAACTAAATGTTTTTTTAAAACGAAAGGAAAAAATTCAATAATACATTAAAATGGTCAAAAATTAACAACAAAAAAGTTTACATACACTTTAGAGATCTCTTGTTATTTTTGGTAAAATAAAATAAGATTTTAATAACTTAATATTTTGTTGGCCCTCCTTTGGCTGCAATGATTGCTTCTAGACGCCTGCGCATACTTTTGTTAATAAACACTCAGTTAATAAAGCAGTCTTCAGAGTTTCCTTAGACGATATTTGATGTTTTCGGATCCTTTTCTCCAATAAATCCCAAATATGCTCAATCGGATTAATGTCTGGTGATTGTGGAGGTGTATGCAGCTGCTTACAATTATATATCAGCCATTCGCGGACAAGATACGACGTATGTTTGGGGTCATTATCTTGCTGAAAATAAAAGTTGTTGTTATAAAGTCCCAGTTTGTGAACACTTGTACGCAAATGGTTTTTGAGGATGTTCAAATAAACATGTTTGTCCATTTTGTCAGTTATGAACACAAGTTCTCTCGCTCCGGATGCGGCCATACACCCCCAAACCATTACATTTCCGCCACCATGCTTTACGGTTGGAATTAAGTTGTTTTCTTGCATCTCCTGATTGGCCTTTCTCCACACTTTTCCAGCTCCATCCGAGCCAAATATGTTGTACTTTGATTCGTCGCTAAACACAACATTTTCCCAAAACGAATCCGGCTTTTCCAAGTGCTGCTTAGCAAAATCCAACCTCTTTTTTTTGTTCACTTTGGATATAAAAGGTTTACGACGTGCCACACGACCATGATACCCAGCACTGTGTAGTGTATTTCTTATTGTTTGAGGATTAATTTTTTTTTGCGTACACTCGGATATGTTCTGTGTTAACTTCACTGCAGAAATTTTGGGATTTTCCCGAACGGCGGCGACGACTTCGCGTTCTTCACGTGGCGTTAAAATCTTTGGTCTTCCCGATCGTTGCTTTGTTTGCAAATTGCCGTTGTTTGTGTATGATTTTATTACAGTTTGTACACTAGCATGAGATTTTCCAATTATTTTGCCGATTTCCCGTAATGATTTGTTTTCCAAATATAATTTCAGTATCAATTTACGCACTTCTAATGGAATTTCCTTACCGCGTCCCATCTTAGCAATCTTCTTTACACTTTGAACTCCAAATTGCAATTGAACTTCAAAATATGCTAATAATTGCAATGCTGCTATTCATGATCAACGATCAGTGTGGCTGAGAAGCAGCAATTACCGTTACATAAGCAACAACAAAGCTAATTGAAGAATCTGTATGTAAACTTTTTTGACAATTATTTTGGGGTTTTTTCGCTTTCGGCGCACTTACGCACCGGCTTGGGAAAAAAACAGGATATGCATTCTGCATACCAATACACTGAATATTTGTCTAGCTTTTTAGAAAAAAAAAGAGAAAGAAAATAAAAATATTAAATCATTTGAGAATGGTTAAAGATATGAATTACATGTGTTTGTAAACTTTTTTGATTCACTGTATTCATTTATGTATGTTTTTAAATGTTGTATTAAATGCATAAGGCTCAAAAATTCCTTGGTCATAACTAAAGCAACTTTTAAATTTTCAAATAAATAACTAAAAATACTTATAAACAATAGCAAATCCTTTATTATTCAAGACAGCAGCACATCTTCGAGGCATTGAATATATGAGTCGATGAATTTGATCCTGCGGAATGTTGTTCCATGCGTCTTGAATGCGACTGAAGATTGTGTGCTTAGTCGTTGCACTATCCCTCTTAATTTTCCGATCGACGATGCTCCACAAGACCTCTTTCGGGCTTAAATCGGGGGACTGTGCTGGCCATTTGAGAACCCTACTATTATGCTCGCGTAGCCACTTTTTAACAAAATTCGAGGTATGCTTTGGGTCATTATCGTGTTGGAAGACCCAAAGCAGTGGCATTTCCTCCTCTGCATAAGGCAACATAACGTTTGCCAAAACAGATTTATACAAACATCGGTCCATTATGTCCTTAATTTCATAAATGGGTCCAACTCCGTGATAAGAAAAGCAACCCCATACCATAGTGTTGCCTCATCCGTGCTTCACAGCTCCCTTACATTATTGAGGATTTAAGCTCTTAATGGCCGGCCGTCTTACGGTAAAATTTTTCATGTCGGAGCCCTTGATATTTAATTTTGATTCATCGCAGAACAAAATATTTCGTCGTTGTCGGTTGTTTAGTTATATTAACGTTTGGTTTGTGGTGTTGTGTTGTTTTATTGTTATTGTTATTGTTATTGTGATTAAATAAAATTGTTAAACGTAAGTGTTGTTGAAGTATATATACTGAGCTACTTGTTGCAGTAATTTTGTATTGAAGTGGTTTTGTTTCTGTTTTAATATAGTGTTTATTTTAATTTTAATTTTATTTAAATTACTAATAAACATAGTTGGCGTGCTATTTTTGTGTATAAATTGTGCTTGATTTTTTATTTTTTCAATTCTTCTTTGTGCGGTGTCCGTACCTGTTAGTCAGTGTCAGTGTTATTTGTTGCTAGTACATAACTGTGCGCTCTGTGCATTTAATTTTGTGTACTTAACCCTTTGAGACACTTTTGAAACAAAGCTGCTCCTTTAAATCAAATTTTTAAACATGACTTATTTTCAAGTCGAAAATTTCGCTGCTTGCTCATTAAATGGGCAATGCAGAAGTCAGAACATTTTATATACAATGTTTCATTGTTCTGGCCCATGCGAGCAAATGTTTCACGCTTCGTGTGCTAATATTTCTAACTCATGTGTACATGATTTACTTTCGGTACACTCAGGACTTCGTTGGTACTGTCCTACATGCAGGGTCGTCTCCCCAGCAGAGTTATATTCAAAAATAAAGCTCTTTGGGGATAGCCTTAATTTGCTTAATAATAATTTTAAATTTATTCTGACGTCATTAAGCGAAATAAGTGCTGACAATTGCAATAGTACCACGGATGAAATTTTTTCGCCAATTAGGGCTAACCTTCTTTTGACTGAGACTGAAACTCTCGTCTCTCCCAACGTATCCTCAAATGAAGTCCTAACTACGGAATTAGTACACAAGCAGAGTAATAATTAAAAAAATATCTCTAAAAATAAGAGGAAAAACAATAAGCGCAAACGTGCCAATCATAGTGTATCGTCTAGTCCCCAGGCTAAGCGAGTTTTAGTTCCCACCTCCTCGTCACATGGATCTAATACAATCTCGAGTAATAGTTATAATACTAATAACAATAATAATAATAATAATAACAAAAATGATAACAATAAAAAGAATAATATTAGTAAAATTAACATTGTTAACAATAATAATGATAATAATAATAATATTAATGATGATAAAGATAAAGAAAATGATAACGAAAATAATAATGTTAATAATAATATTATTAATGCAGTACCTCAGTTGTCTGCCCCATTACCTAAAGTGTTAGTTATTTCTGCACCTAGTGATAGTGTTGTGTCTGAAATTTCAGAACATTCTATCGCTAATACCTTGGTTGGTACGCCACCCGTCCAATCTTCAACTGAGCTAACCACTCTAAGAGCAGTTTCGAGGACAAAGAACATTTTTATTTCAAGGTTACAACCCGACACATCAACTAATAATATTCTGACGTTTGTCGAACAATGTAGTTTGATATCCCAAAATGCTTTCCGCTCATGTAAGAAAATTGGCAATAAGCCCACCCACGCCTCATTTATTCTCACAGTTGCAGCCGAAGATTTTTCAACTGTTCTCGATTCTAATATGTGGGCCGATAA
The DNA here is from genome assembly GCA_958299015.1 of Tetanocera ferruginea. Classification (NCBI taxonomy): domain Eukaryota; kingdom Metazoa; phylum Arthropoda; class Insecta; order Diptera; family Sciomyzidae; genus Tetanocera; species Tetanocera ferruginea. The sequence goes on along the minus strand of OY282641.1, from coordinate 70,562,993 downwards.
TATCCTCGTTTCAGAATTTATACCTAAAAACAAGTCAAGGAGCTCAAATAATAAAGCTCGTCGGAACCAAAAAAACTAAATAGGCTATCCCTTTACTATCAAAATGTAAGGGGATTGCGCTCCAAAACGCGAGACTTATTTCTTTCTACTCAGAATTGTTCTGAGGACATTATCGCGTTTACTGAAACGTGGTTGAATGAAAGCATTACTGACTTGGAATTGTTTGACAATAGTTTCCAAGTATTTAGAAAGGACAGATACTCCAGCGATATTTCTTCTGTTGGTGGTGGTGTTCTTATTGCTGTAAGGAACTGCTTTGTCAGTTCCTTTGTTGATATACCCTGCGCTTCTAATATTGAACTAATATGCGTTAAGGTTATACATTGTAGCTCAAATGTATACATAATTAATGCATATGTTCCTCCAAACAGTAGTGCAGAGTTATATACAAGTCTGGCAGATTGTCTAGACTTTATTCTTAATATTCTTGACGTTAATGACGACATTTTATTGTTGGGCGATTTTAATCTGCCCAACTTAAAGTGGCATTCTTCTGACGATGATACATTTTTTTGTGCATCTAATGCGAAGACTCTTGGAGAGCATATATTCGTTGACAGTATATGTTCTGACTTACAAGTGAGTTGTATTTATAATAGTCTGAAAAGACTTCTTGACCTGGTCTTAACTACGGACAGTAACAATGTCATTGTTAAGAGGGCCTTCCATGCTCTAACTACTATTGATGTATATCATCCACCATTGAGTATTTGGTATAAATCGGATAGAGAGAATATAGTTAATTCTAGTTCAATGGATAAAGTTTATGAATTCAATTTCAAAAAAGCTGACTTTTTAAGGTTGAATCATTTACTTAACAATAAACTTAACGTAATTTTAGAATATATTAATGGACATAATCTTGATGATTCCATTAATTTTTTTATTTAGAACTCTTTGCTATAATTTCTCAGTCCGTACCTTATAGCCTCAAATTTGCGAAAAAATCTGCATACCCTTGGTACACAAAGGAGTTGAAAACACTTCGCAATAACAGGAATAGGGCTTGGAAGAGATACGTCTGTAGTTTGGACTCAAATGACCTAGAAATCTACAAAAGTTTGTTTCTGGAATTTCAAAACCTTTCAGCTCTTTTGTATAACGAATATTTAGACAATATTAAGTTGAGAATATTGTCAGATCCAAAGAAATTTTGGGGGTTCATAAATACTAAGAAAAAATCTGATGGATTTCCTTCATCCTTCAAAACTCTTGACGGATTTACGGATGATCCTTCTATAATTTGCGGCCTTTTTGCCAATCTTTTCAAGGAATCTTTTTGTTCAGATTCGTTTAATCCTGACGAAGATTACTTTGACTACATGAACTCTTCACCCAGGGTCTCTTTGGAGTCTATATCCTTTACCTCCGAGGATATTTTAAAGTATATTGGGACAATTGATGAGGACTTTGGCGCTGGACCCGATGGAATTCCTGCCGCAGTGTTAACTCAATGCGGTTCCGTTTTGTGTCAACCACTTGCTTTATTATTTAATAAATCAATTACAGAAAGTTATTTTCCAGTTTTTTGGAAAAAATCATTTAAAGTCCTATATATAAAAAAGTTTGCAGGAATGATGTTAATAATTTTTTTTTTTTTTTTTTTTTCCTTCAATTGTTTCATACCTAATTCTTTATACTCTTTATCTATATCTTTATTTTGTACCTTCTTTTATGCTTATAGATATGTATTTTATTTTAATTGTCCATAGCTAATGCTAATGATATCCACAAAACACTGATTGGCGTTCTATGCAAGCAAACCCCTGGCTTCAACATTGTACATCTTAACGCGAGAAGCCTTAATGACGTTAAACTTGATTGTTTGCGTCATTGTTTTGAGAATTCATCCGTCGATGTCATATGTATCTCTGAGACCTGGTTTCATGTGGATATAAATGACAATTGTTTAAATATTAAAAATTATAACCTTGTTCGAAATGATAGAACAAACAAAAAAGGCGGGGGTGTTGCAATATATTATAAAAATTGTTTAAATGTAAATGTGTTGGAAATGTCAAGTGGTGTTGGTGTAGAATTTCTAAATATTGAGATCTACAATAATTGTGTTAAAGTTTTTCTGTCGTGTGTATATAACCCGCATCGTAATTGTTGTTTAAATGAACTGTTTACCGCGTTGTCAAATTGTGTAATTGATTACGACCAAATTGTCTTGTGTGGTGATTTTAATATTAATATGTTATGTAATGATACTCATGTTAGGCAATTTGTTGATAGACTCAATGAAGTTGGTCTGCTACCTGTGAATGTTAGTATGCCCACTCGCTACGCGAATAATGCTCCTCCGAGCCTCTTAGATATTTTTGTTGTCTCAGATGTATCTTCTGTCCTGTTGTTCGACCAAATCTCTTTTATATCTGACCATGATCTTCTCTTCTGTTCGTTAAATGTTAATTTTTCATCAGTTGTCACCGAAAAAACCATCACTTTTAGGGACTACAAATCCGTTGACTATAATTCTTTATTTCATGACCTATCTGCCATAAATTGGTCTCAATGCTGGTTTCTCAGTACAGTTAATGAGAAGGTAAATTTTTTCATTAATGAAGTACACGCACTATTTGATTTGCATGTCCCATTAGTGACTCGTCGCGTTTCTAATAAAAGTTGTCCTTGGTTTTCAAGAAGTGTCATGCTAACCCTTAAAACTCGGAATAAAATGTATAATCGCTTTAAACGAAATTCCACAGCATCGAATTGGGATCAGTTTAAGAGAGCAAGAAATGAAGCTAACTTGGCTGTAAAATTAGCAAAACGCCTTTTTTTTATTAACAAGTTAAACTCTACACAATCTTCTAAAAATCTCTGGAACAACTAAAGACAGGCTGGAGTATGCAATGTTAAATCTGACGATTGCCACATTAGTCCTGATATCTTAAATGATTATTTTATTGCTTCCTCTTCGTCTACTAATACTCTGTTGCCTAGTGTATCAATACCTTTAGATCCTGCAAGTCAATTTAATTTCGAGTTTGCGGCTGTAGGTGAGAGTGATGTTGCTCGTTGCGTTAATAAAATTAAGTCAAATGCAGTGGGTGAAGACGGAATATCCATAAGGTTCATTAAAATTATCTTACCTCTCATATTAAGCCCATTGACCCACATTATAAATCACTGTTTCACTAGTTCTTGCTTCCCTGATGTTTGGAAAGCAGCCAAGATCGTTCCCATTTCTAAAAAATCCAACGCTCTTGAACCATCTGATTATCGACCTGTGAGCCTACTTTCACCTCTATCAAAAGTGGTGGAGTCTCTTATGGCAGCGCAAATCTCGGAGCATATAAAAAAATATGACCTCTTGTCACCACTTCAGTCTGGTTTTAGACCAGGCCACAGCTGCGCTACAGCTATGCTAAAAATTCTAGATGACATCAGAATTACATATGATTTGGGTCACATTAACCTACTTTGCCTGCTAGACTTTTCTAAGGCATTCGACTCTGTTGACCATTCTATTCTGTGCCGAAAACTTGAAGATAATTTTAAGTTTTCAAGCATTGCCGTCCGTCTGTTATATAGCTACTTAGTTGGAAGAACTCAAAGAGTGAGGGTGGGTAATAGTCTGTCCGCTTTCCGTAATTTAACTTGTGGGGTTCCTCAAGGCTCTGTACTTGGTCCGCTTCTATTCTCTATGTTTATTAATGACATTTTCAGCAAATGCAGGCATGTTCATATGCATGCATATGCTGATGATCTACAACTGTACTTGTCTAATCCTCTTGACCTTGTTGACGACTTATGTTTTAAAATGAACGAAGACTTAATTAAAATTACAGAATGGGCTCAAACTAATAACCTTAAGCTCAATCCGCTTAAGTCATATGTCTTACCGATTTATAAATCCAGGTATGCTTTCTCTAATATACCTGTTATTTACCTAAATGGTGTCCAACTAAATTTTGTTGACAAGATAAAAAATCTTGGTTTCCACATTGATGCTACACTCTCTTGCGAAAACCATATCAATTCTGTGGTATGTAAAGTTTACTATATATTGCGGAACTTGAGGTGGACTGCGTCATTTGTTCCTATTGAAACTAGAAGGAAGTTAGATCAACAGCTTATAGTGCCAATCATCTCTTACTCAGATGTCGTTTACAGCAAACTTGACTCCAGGTCTAAGATGAAACTGGATCTGGCATTTAATAATGCTGTGAGGTATATTTATGGTCTAAGAAAATTTGATCACATCAGTCACTTGAGTAATAAAGTTCTTGGCTGTAATATTTTTACTTATTTGAATGCTAGAAATTGCATATTTTTGCAAAATTTAATTTATTCACGAACGCCTAATTACTTATTTACTAATTTGGTTTTAGACCAGGCCACAGCTGCGCTACAGCTATGCTAAAAATTCTGGCATTTATAAGAAAATTTGATCACATCAGTCACTTGAGTAATAAAGTTCTTGGCTGTAATATTTTTACTTATTTGAATGCTAGAAATTGCATATTTTTGCAAAATTTATACTTATAAAAATTTTACTTATTTGAGAAACTACAATTCTGCAGATCTCATAGAAATTTCAACCTTATAATACCAGTTTATAATTATTTGAATTCCAATAGACTATTTTTTGTGAATGCCATCAGATTGTGGAATACGTTACCTAATAGAATCAAACTTATTCGGAATAAACATATCTTTAAGCATGAAATTCTCAAATTATTTTCTTAAATCTCTTTTCTTATCTCTTTCTATTTAAAATAATATATAATTAGCAACTAAGTCTCACTTTGAATTAATTTGTATTTTATCGTTAAGTTAGATTTAAGTTTCATTCATCATGTTGTCAAAATAACCTGTTGTTATCATGTCATACTTGTGCATTTAAAAGACTCTGTCTTACATGTCGACATTTTTTTTTCCAAATAAATAAATAAATAAATAAATAAATATATAATTATAGGCCCATCGCTAAGCTTTCGTCGATTCCCAAACTTTTTGAGCGAATTGTGTACGATTGTGTTAAAATTCATTGTGGAGAAGTCATAACAACTCGTCAGCATGGTTTTGTTAATGGAAGATCCACAGTGTCTAATCTTCTTGATTTTACAACATTCTGCTTAAATTCAATAGAATCTGGTAACCAGGTCGACTGTATTTATACTGACTTTAGTAAAGCATTTGATAAATTACCTCATGACTTAATTTTATTCAAACTTAAATTAATGGGATTTCCACAATATTTTGTATGCTGGATAAAATCGTATTTGACTGAGCGATCTTATCAAATACGGTTCCGAGGGGTGTTGTCTGCAGAATTTATTGCTGAATCAGGTGTACCTCAGGGTAGCCACCTTGGTCCACTTCTGTTTATTTTAGCAATAAATGACGTCACACACGTCATTGAACACTCTCGTCTGCTGATTTATGCAGACGATATGAAAATATACAGAAAAATAAATACTAAAGATGATTCCAACCTACTCCAGGCTGATCTGAAATCCTTTGAAGTTTGGTGTTCTAAAAATAATATGTTTCTCAATCCTAGTAAATGCCAAACTATGACCTTTTCGCGAAAAAGGAATAATTTATTATTTGATTACAATATAAAAGATACTGCTTTAAGTCGTGTAGATGCAGTCAAAGACCTTGGTATGCATGGATCCTAAGTTATCGTTCAACATTCATATTGATAATATTTGTAAAAAAGCGTCTTCAATGCTTGGATTTATAAAACGCTGGGCCAAAGAATTCAGTACGGAATTCAGTACGGAAGTCAAGTCTGGTCCCCAAGTTATAATATGCATGTTGAACGAATAGAGAGGATCCAAAAACGTTTTGTTCGGTTTGCTCTGGGGGGCTTAAGTGGAACTGACATTTTAAACCTTCCTCTTTATGAGAATCGTTTAAAACTACTAAGATTGCAGTCACTAAGTGAGCGAAGGAGGTCTGCAAATATCGTTTATTTACACCAACTTATAACCGGTGTATTTGATTCTCCAGAACTTCTTTCTCTTATTAATTTTAACACTAACCGTAGAAGCAGCAGAAACGCAAACAACTTAATTTATGTACCTTTTAGTAGAACGAACTATATGTTAACTGCTCCTTTAAACCGTATGAGTACCTTTGTTAACAACTGTAGCGTTTTTGATGTTAACTTGTCAAAAGGTCAACTCAAAAGTAGACTAAAAGAGATTATGTAATTATAGATCTTTGTATGCATGGTTAGTAGTTATGTCCTGTGTTGTCCCTGAGCCCAATCCAAACTTTGGATGGTAAATTTTTTCCACATTAACTTGTTTTCAGCCACTGGAATCCTTAACATAAAATTTATTTTATGCTATGGGTTGTGGTTTTAAATGGGTTAATGCTGAGAAAGTGCGAAAAAGCTGTAGAAGCTGAACTCTATTGTTATTGCATGTAAAAAAAAAAAATTTCTCCACTGAGCAACATTCCAATCGACATGCTCTCTAGCAGAGGCCAGCCTAGCCAACCGATTTTTCGATGATATAAATGGCTTTTTGGCAGGTTTGCGTGCACGTAATCCGACCTCTATAGCTCGCCTGCGAACGGTTCTAGCGCTGATTTCTAATCCTAAATCTCGGACTATTTCCGTGGATGTTGTAAATGGGTTTTTTTTTAATTCACGGATTATATTTTGGGTCATTCGCGGTGAGGTTTTCCTTGGCCTTCCGCCACGGTGAATTATGACCACAGACTTAGTCACTTGAAAACGCTATATTAACCGCGAAATTACTGATTTGCCTATTCCAAATTGTTCACATAAAGCTTTTTCACATTTACCCTTTTTATATTCACTAACTATTTTCTCTTTTATACATGAATTATACTTGTTTCTATCCATTTTAATTAAATTTTAAAAAATCACTTATAACTTGATTAATACGCAGCCGATTACGAAAATTACTTTTTTTATGTCAGGCAAACAATTATAGTAAACATAACAAAACATAATAAACGGTTCTTCTTATAACTATTGTTACCAAAACAAATCTTACATTAGAGTTGCTTTAGTTATGACCAAGTAAATTTTGAGCCTTATGCATTTAATACATTATTTAAAAACATACATGAATGAATATAATTCTTTCTGTTTCTTTTTCAAAAAGTTAATAAATAACAATGTTTTAAAAAAAAAAAACTTGCGCTCTATGTTTAATATTGTGAATTTTATTAGGTTTATGCCCCATACTGAAATTGAGTTGCTTTAGTTTTGGCCACCAGTGTATGTCCTCGATTAAAATTGATGACTCGTTTTGAATGTCATCATTCATCACAACTTCGGCTATCACGATATGTGGCGTGCAAGACACCGGAATGGGACAACGAACATTAACCAAAAGGAGCCGTAGGTAGAAACATTCAGAAGTGAGTGGATGAACAGTGAATAGCAGACAATTTTAATGATTTCTGAAAAAGTGTGAGGATATAAAGTTTGACCACACTCATTTTTTGTGCAGCTTTCGAAAGTGTCCTTACGAAATAAGTTACAAAATTAAAGTCTTATACGAAAAAACTGTTTGAAATAAAACATTTTCATTGATGTTTGGCTGGTAAAAGGGGGCTTGGAAACCCGTTTTTAGTAAAGTTGAAAACAGTAACCACACAAATTAACTTACAAAATGTTAGATTTAAACTATCAAAACTCTGTATAGATGGTCGAGAAGAACACAACAAAATGAAAATCCCCAAGTAAATTGGACGCTTCGTTTGTAGAGATATATTAGTTATGAATTAAAACGAAATGACAATTGTGCTTTTTGTTTTTCTCTCCTAGCTCCCTAGGGGGACGTTTGCGACCACCCCCACATAAACAATTTTTTGCTCGCATCATGACAGGGAATCACCCCCGCAATATTTCCCCCTAGTCTGGGACATCCTGTATTCAGAACTGACACAGTTAGGCTAAAAAAACTTAAAAGGGTTTGAGTCGTATCGTTACCAACATGCATTTTTCACAGAATTTATAATAGTCAATTCTTGATTTCTGACAACCATTTTACGTACGTATATGAGTACACAAATTCAAATCAAGCATATACGACCACAAAAATAAAAAACCACGCACAAGCAAAAATTGAAAAGTGTTCTCCTGAACAATTACGAAAATTTTACTGATCTGAAGATCAGAGCAAAACCTATTTACATATCACCAAAACACGAACAATTGGGATTCTATTATATTCAATTAAACTTTTAAACACAGCCATTACTCACGTTTTTGTGGTTGACAAGTTTCATTAATTTAAATTCTCGGTAAGCACGTTTAGCGTGAGTCACGTTTTGGAATGGACGAGAAAGCTTCTTTATGGCAACATTTTGCTCTGTAACAGTATCATACGCAGCGCTAAAATTATAAACAATAATAATTAACATAGTTATAAAACAGTTTAACTACATTCTTCAATAATTGGTATTTGAGTTTCTTGAAATTATTTTATTAAGTGCATCAGCAATGAATGCAATACAATAAATATTTTTGCACAATAATTTTCGTTTATAGAAAATAAAAATTTCTTTCTTATGACATATTATAAAAAAATAATGCATTATTTTTGTTGTTCTTATAACAGAAAAAACATTTATGAAGTATTTTCTACTGATAGCTTTAAAACAGAGAAGGGCACATATTTAATTTCCGATCCCATTGGATTGGAAGCAGAATGCTGTTTGCGCGACGTCGACACATGAACACTATAAGCTACTTCGTGTGGCTTACAAACGTGTGCATTCGGCTGTTGCCAAGATGTATTTAATGAAGGTGGCAGAAGTAGATTGACGTCTATCGCATCCACACCGTAGTGCTGTCAAACTTCATTGCAGTGCTGCCACTTTTCCTTTTTCTTTTTTTATGTGGGACAAACACTTTGAGCGGGTGTTTTGCTGTAGGAAAAAAAAAGATATTAAGCTTTGAATAGCGTTTTCTTTTCTCGAATTTCTGCATTTCTTCAAACCATCTTTTTTGGAAACACAACAAATAACACACAAAAGAAAAATCACAAGCGAAGTAAAAAAAAAGTCGCTCAAAACGCGTTTTGTTCACTCGAAACCGTTAGACCAAGTAACGAAATATCAGTTTTTAAATATTTTTAATATAGATTTCGTATCAATCACAACAAAAAATTACATAAGAAAAATCACAAGAAATATACAAAAAACTCGAAGATGTTAGACAAGAGAACAAAGCATCGGATTTTTCATAGTATTATCGTTCAAAATACGGCATGACTACGTTTTTCGATTTTGACATTACAGTGGTGTTGACTTTTTAGACGTCAATCTACTTCTGCCACCTTCCTTAATACATCTTGGCTGTTGCTTTGTTTTTATTTTGGCAGCAAATCAAGTCAGTTGCTTTTCAGCATTTGTTGAAATAACATCTTTGCGCAATTTTTTTAAAATATAGCGAGAAAATACGTTAAATTGATCTTCGTTTTTCTCTGCTTTACAAACAATCAAAGAATGTGATAGTATGTGTGTGCCCATCGCTGCTTTAAAAATATCAAATATTGAATTGACTTAAACCTCAAGATAGTACTGCACGTGCTTCTTTACAATTATAATTCTATAATTTGTATTAATTACATAGGTTTACAAATAAGGGAAAACTTTTGGACAAGAGATGAATAAAGTGGTTTCGTATGTACACACACTCACAAAAGTATACGTACCCTGTCATTTTCACAAATTTCTTTGAATAATTATTTATTCATAGAATAAATAAATATTTATTATTTATATTTATATTATATTTATTATTATTAATACATAATATTTATATAAATTAAATCTTAATTACATTTATATACATATATATATATAATAAATATATATTTAATATTTATTATTTATTATTAATTTATATTGGACTTTTTTTAGAAAACAGATCACTGATTGCTAACAAACAAAAATGTTTTTAGAAGCGTTGCATATCAAACGATAAATTGAACCGTTATTACGCGTATGTATACTTTTGTGGGGTTGCTTGGAAACAAGTAAACGATAAATTGTTGTTTGTTGTTTGTCGAATTGTTTTACTTAAAATGGTGATATTTTTTGCTTAAAATATCTTATCAATATGTAAATTATACATGTTTTCTTAAAAAATAGGTTATTTCAGGTTTATTCAGAGGTATTCGTAAAATTGGAAGGGTACGTATACTATTGTGAGTGTGTGTATTTGTACGCGCTTAATTCAAATCAGCAGTCAGTTATTTTCTATCAGGTCAAGTTCATTGAAAGATAAAAAGTAACAGGGTTGTAAACAGACATTTAATGTGAAATTCCAAAAAAATTTTTAACTTTGAATGTAAATATTTTCAAAACTATAAATGAAAAACTGGACCTGAAAGAAAAAATGGATTGCGCATTTGACATAAGAGCACAAAAATACATATTGGACCACTTTCGTCTTCTCTGGTCCAAGACCATGTAAATCTGTGTTACATTTGAACAGACCCTACGGAAAAAGCAGAGTGAATTGCACTTAAGTGACTGGTCCCGAGATAGCTCAAATATGCAGGGCAGGTCTGATATAACTTGTCATGGAACAGGTTCTTTGTGACTGTTTCGGGGCAGATTTTTATTTATTCAGCACGGGACGAATTTAAAATGTACATGTATTTGAACATGTGTTTGTATCGTTAAGTTATTAAGAAAAAAGTTGCATCTGCCACAGAATAATTCTTTAACAAAGTGATGTAATATCTAATGATTGTTTAGCGAACAAACGAAATTGCTCAACGAGATACTCGATAGTTTTTATTCCATATTTCTTATCACTATAAAATAAGCGAAACTACAATTTAGGCTGCAACCTGTGAAGTGATAAAAAATAAGTGGTAATTTATTAAATCCATTAATAAATTTAAAATTTATTAAATCATTAAATTAAAAAAATAAGTGTTACATATAATAAAATATAAGTAAGTGGTGGCACTTCTAATTATACCGAAATCGAACTCAACTCCTTTACTTCAATGTTACAACTGAATTTTTTATTATTTAATTCACTTAAAACTACCTAGCCTCAGCGCACAATATATCTTAGGTGATAGGATGAAATGCATCAGTTGCAGTTTTTGTAAATAATAATAAGCACGTAGAGCTTTGCTTTGCAAAAAATACAAGCGTTACACAAAACAAGCAACCAAAAGTCGCGCCGCGCGTGAGCCAGTAGCGTTAGTGTTAATGGGGGCTTTATAAGCTGGTGTTAACTCCCTCTCTTAAGTACGAAACGTCCCTGTTTGATTTTTAATTTGTTCAATGATTTTACTTGTTTATTTTTTCTTCCTGTGTTTTTTTGCAATTATTTCGCTGCTCACGGATCATTTTTAAGAAAAACAGAATCAGACTCAGAATTAGAATTGCTGATGCTATCCACTAGAATGTAGTTTGTAGAATTACTCTCTCCCTTATCGTTTTAATACGGTCTGTTTTGTCGATATGTATTTTGCGGAGGTACGGCAGCGAAAGCTTTATATTATGCCCAAGATGATTTTGTTGTATGGTTTTTGATAAGTGTGGCGCAACGAATGCCTGTCTTGTTTGACCAGTGCAATTTCTGATTTATTATACCTTCATCTCTTGCTGGTCATAAATAGTTATCGGTGATAATTCATTAAAAATTATTGCTCCATCGTTGATTCGTTGGATTGGTTGGAGGCGATGCGCAGATTCTGTTGCGCATTCAGCTGTGTTGTTGTTAAGTAGTTGTGACAGGGATTTATCGGTTGCCGGTTGACAGAGGAAAGCTGACGTGGTGGTGCTGCAATTTTTTGGTAGTTGGATGTGGTTTGCGCAGTTATCCGCCTCGTTGAATTTCATTTGTATTATTGTTCTGTTCTGAACCTTACAGAACTGTTCTGAACTTTACAGGGAAAAGTTTATTTATATTGGAAAAAGATTTTATTTTGGGTACTTTTAATATATAATAAATTGCTTCTTTGTTTTGCAATATCTTAACTCTAGATGCGCTGAGCATATTATACTAATTGGGTTTTTCTAAATCACATACAAATGTCCTATTTCCACTGCATCGAGTATGAGTGGATTAATCATATTATTGCCAGCAAGTGTTATTGACCACACAATATTCTTAAGATTCATTATGATCCTGTTGGTTCCCTTCTCGAGTAGTTCGAGCAACATGTCGTCCTTCTTCGGGACTTTATTGTTGTTGGCTGAAACCATGTTATTAATTTGGTCTGTCAACTCGTTGATATTGTTTTGTAATGCAGACTTTATACTCGCTTGTCGGTTATTATTTTCTATTAAGGTGTTTTGTTAAGTCACGAGCAGTTCAAAAACCTCGTGGTCTGGGATACTGGCTACAAACTTCAGCGCTGACCCGATGAAATCTATAGATCTAGTTTGTATTCTAGATGTAAAAAAAAAACAAATGAAAAACCTTTGACCGAGCTTCTTATGATCAATTGTGTTGTATGTGTTATTAAATAATTGCACACAATTGACCGAGAACTGAACCTACATGTTTTATGCCGACTCCGAACGACTGAAGTTCATGTTCTCAAGAAGTTTTACATAGCATTATTTACACTCTGTGGTTTGCCATTACATGCAGAGAGGTGGTGCCCGATCAGAAAAATGTTTTTATTAAAAAATTTTACGCCGCTGCTGGGGATCGAACTCGGGCTTAGAGAATGCTAAGCCACACACTTAACCTGCATGCCACGGTCGTCTAGGTGTATTCAGTGTATTAATAAGATTACGGATGTCCTGACAGCTGTACCAAAATTTTGTTGGCGATTGTAATTCTAAGAGCAATTCTAGCCAATTTTTGTTGTCATCCGCTATTGAACCGTTAGGTTCGTTGTATGCGTCAGGTGGGTGAAGTCATCGTAAAGTCCCACTTGTCCTTGTTCTATTGCAATAAAATGTCCTTTTGTGTAGTCCAAAAACTTCGAACTTTGCAGTCAAATGCCGATTTTCAGCATATTGTTTATATGGATTTTTGGTTATAACTCGTCGACTAATCGATATTTTTTCAATCTTTAAAAGCCAAATTATTGCTAGAGACCTGTGCAACAATTACAATTTTTTAAAAAATTGATTTAGAAAATTTTTGTGGTGGAATATTAATTTACTTCTCAGTTTTGGAATTTTAACGAAAATTTTAATCTTGCATTTGACTGCAAAGTTCGTAGGTCGATTAAAAAAAAATTCGAACTAACATAAACAAACTCCGCGATACGGGTCTTCTAATTTAGCCTCTTTTTTCACCCATCACTCTCAGAATTGACCTAGCTTTTGCTAACCAGAAATTGTTCCATAGTGTTATGTTAATGTGTCTATAAATAGTAGGTAAGATCAATTAATAAATCGAGAATTATTATTAAGGCCAAACAAAATGGTGTTTTTTATTATACTCGAATCGCAGTATAATTGCACTCTTAAAACTGATTGTAATTTTACTACAATAATTGCTGAGAAATTTCACGCATTTATTGGCGATTTTTAGAAAATAAAACTCAACGCAGCGAGCTTTTTCAATTCAGCCAAGATGAAGTGTATTTAATCGCTGGTTCAGCGTGTTTTTGCTCAAAAAATCATTGAACGCTCTTTAAGCGAGATTTTACGCTATAACAGCTGATTTTCGCTCAGTTCGCTCTCACAATTAATTCATATTTTTAGCAGATACATTATTTTACGTCAGTTAATATTGATCACCACATGGAACAACATCAATGGTAAATGATGCTATTCCATGTAGTGATAAAAACAAACTAATGAATGTGTTCGAATATTGATATTGATAATTAATAAGTAAACAATAAAAGAACAAGTAGGATAAATAATACGCATTTTCAGCGATATTATTTATCAATGCACTCTATTTAGTAGAGTGCAAGAGAAAAATTGTAGGAGAAATTTGAGAGAGAGAGATAGAGAGGAGTGAGAGAGAATATTCTATATTTCGTGCTGTGGGATTTTACTACAATAATTGCTGTTAAAGTGTTGCCAGCGATTAGAACACGGTTCATTGTGCCTGTTCTAAACAAAACAATATAAAAGTATATTGTTCAGGTCTATTATTATGTTACAGTGTAGCTCCGATAGAGCTTGAAGAGGCTTTGGTTGTCAATTCGAAAGGTGTATTATAGTCAGAATAATAAATACATCTTCCGATGCGATTATTTTTTAATTTCTCGAAAGCGGATTAAGCTTCGGTGTCAAATGATATTTGAATGTATATGCTCCGTTTACATGTTACATGTCCGTTTTCTCCACGAAGATATTTTGTTAAGGGTTTTGCGATAACCGCATAATCCTTGATGAACCGTCGGTAGTAACGTGACAGTCCTAAAAATGAGCGCAGTGCACGCAATGTCTTAGGCTTTTTGTAATATAGAATGTCATGAACTTTAATGGGGCATATTTTAATTCCTTGTTGTGATACCATAAAACCTTAGAATTCCACTTTCTTTAAGTTTTAAAAATTCTCGATTTCTCCAGTGGAACTCTCATCCCTGATTTTCTAATTTATTCAAAATGTTTTTTATGTATTCTAAATGCGACACGACAGGTCTTTCCAATGTCGTCCCACATTACGTATAGCCCGTTGGAAAATGCTGGGCGCATTTTTTAAGCCGAACGGCAAGCGGCAAAACTCATATTTACCGTTGTTAACGCTGAACGACGTTTTCTGCCTATCCTTCTCGTCTAAAGAAATTTGATGAAATCCGGACTTCAAGTCAAGGGTTGTGAAGTATTGTGACTTCCCCAAATTTGATAGAATAACGTATTGTATATATATGGGTATCCGATCGGTACCCAATAAGGTATTGGGTACCGATCGGAGATTGTTACGTCATTAAGTTTTCTGAAGTCGATTTCTAATCTTAACTTTTGTTTACCGTCCTCGCCCAGTCCTTTCTTATTATGTCATCTTTTAGAAGAGATGCTTTTTCTGAGTTAACGAATCCCGCTGCTGAAATAAGGCAGATTCTGGTATATACCGCGTTGTTAGTGCAAGTTTTTATATCCGCTTTAACTTCGGTGCTAAAGGACAGTGCTCTATTTGCGTCCGCAAATGCTGCTATATTCACACTGAGAAAACTACATTTTCAAAACTAGCAGAAACGTGCTACTTTTGAAACGTTTAACCCAGTTTTTGCGCCTCTAACGTTTATTTTTATTTTACAAACGCACATTTTAAATACAGCTTCTAAAACGTTCGTTTGATTTTCTGCAATCAAAATTTGAAAATGAGCTGCAAAACGTTCGTTTGAATATCTAAAATTAACATTAGATTAAAATTAGATTTGAAGACATTCGTTTGACATTTTAAAATGAATGTCAGGGTTCAATCCCTGATGAAACCAGCAAGAAATTTTTTATTTAAAACACATTTATTTTTGATATATTTTGAACTTATTTCGAGGGTTTTTTCTGACTTATGAGTTACGGAGGGACATAACATTCGCGGCAGAGAAAACAGACCAATTGTTAAAAATTCATAACTCAGTCAAAAACAAACATTTTTTCAAAATTATTGTGTAAAAAATTGTCAAAAACAATTTTATTATTGTAGAGAATTGAACAAATTACAAAATAATAAAATTCTAAAAAATATATTTTTCACTCCAACATGGTTTTATAGAGCTCCAAACTGGCAGCAGAGAAAAAACGGGGCCTCGTGGTTGCAGCGCTGGGAGTCGCAAAAATTGTCCGATCTGGAAAAAATGACTTTTTTAAATCTTAACAAAATTGGCAATCGTATGACAGGAGCTTTTTTTTAAAATTTTTTTTTTAAATTTTTGGTGATGTTCCAAATTTTTTAAGTGTTTTTTTCGAAAAAAATATTGACTTTAAAAATTCATTTAAAATCGAAAAAAAATTAAAAAAAAGCTCGTGTCATACGAAAGCGAAACAAGTTTAAAAATAAACAAAAAAAATGAACCAGCTAGTGCCGCAACCAGTACGAAAAACATGGTTTCGAGACAAACGTGTTCAAAGTTTGTGAACAAAGAAAAAGAAGAACGAAAATTAAAAAAGCGCTCTCACTCATCCGGCTGTAACTTTTGAAACCGTAGGAATTTTTCCATGAAATTAGAATCTTAAGAATATTTACTAAAATACAAAATTATAAAAAAAAAAAAATTTAAAAAACGGCCAATGTCATGTCCCTCCTTAATGAAACAATTCTAATTAGAATTGTAATTATTTAATAAATACACAGTCAGGATGCGAACCTACGTCCTCTGCATGTCAGTCTAGCACACTTCCACTGAGCTATTGATAACGATATGTTGACTGTAGTACAACTTATTTATAAACAGCTCATCTTAAATAGTTTCAGAAAATCTTGTCAAAAACATGATAGTTCTTGTAAAACTGTTTTCAGTTAATTAAATATGTTAAAACGTTCATTGCTGTTTCTTAAAAGCTTTATTTTACTTTTGTATTTTAAAATGTCCGTTTTTATTTTTGTATGGCGTAAAATGTTTTTGAAAATATTTATTTTAGCGTACTTAATCATTTGTAGCGGTTTGTTTTGTTTTAAAAACGTTTCATTTTACTTTTGTATTTTCAAAGAAGCATTTTCATTTTTGCATGGCGTACAATGTTTTTAAAATAAACAGTTTACCAACCATTTCTGGTATTGACTCAAGGTTTGCTGATATCATGCTGACTAATTCGCATGACGAAAGGATTGTTTCCAGTGCTGCCAGGTGTGAGCAAAAATAAATCCCCATTTTTGCATACACAAAAAAATTTTCCCCGTTTTCAAATTAAGAAAAAAAGTATCATTTAAATGTAATAAAAATTAAATTATTTCATTTAATTATAATAAAAATACATGCATAGATCAATTACGTACGTATCCATAAAAAAACATACAATAATTACAAGCGATATATTATCGATATGCGGTATATTATCGATAGAACCTTAAGGGTCGAGATCAACCTAACAATCATTGAAAAAATTGTTTAAATTTATTTTAAATATATACATTATTATTATGAAGACTTAAACATTCACTATTTATATTAATATCAAAACATTTTTGAAATTTCATCAAAGATTTAGTGTGGTGAGTTCCGGATAGAGAGCTATTATCAAGAGAGTTCGTTATTTTTGTTTTTTTTTTAAAATTTAATTAATTAACAGAGAAAAAGCCCTTTCAGCACATGCCGCTTTGGAGAAAGCAAAAACTAAACGAAACTATTTTTATTTTGTGAAACATGGAAATGTGTGGAAAATAAGAGGACAAGGGAACGATGATGAAAATGCTTTTTTAACAGATTGGGTAAATGAAATAGTAAATAGCTGGTAAAGCAAATAGCTTTAAAACTATCATTCGTAAAGTCAAACTTTTTAAAAATATCTTCGCAAGCGGCAATAAGGAACTGTCTACAAGATGGCATAAGAAATGACAAATTTTGCCAGGTAGTAAATTTTCGAGAAGGTAGCTCGAAAA
This sequence comes from Tetanocera ferruginea, assembly GCA_958299015.1. Classification (NCBI taxonomy): domain Eukaryota; kingdom Metazoa; phylum Arthropoda; class Insecta; order Diptera; family Sciomyzidae; genus Tetanocera; species Tetanocera ferruginea. The sequence continues at coordinate 70,545,496 of OY282641.1, read as the reverse complement.
TATAAAGCAAAGTACTTTACGTTTTATTTTTATTTTTCCCGTTTTTATCAATGTTTTCCCCGCCATCCTCATTTGAACGAAAAATCCCGAAAAACGGGGAAAATCCCGCCACCTGGCAGCTCTGATTGTTTCTTTCCATTTTTGTGAAAAAGGATTCAATTTTGTACGTCTTTTTTTTTTTTAAAAAACATACCCCACTATTACGTCAAAAGTATTAAGAGCGTTTATTAAAAGTAATGTAGTTATACCACCTAAAATGCCAATTTTAAATTTTTCTTGAATAATATATGTCCCATTAACAGATTTAACTTGAAATGGGTTTTTTACTGACGTGATGCCTACTAACAAATGAAGATTTTTAATGTAGTTTTTCATGGTGCCGGTGTCTATTTGAATTCGTAGCTCTTTACCATTCGGTGTCGGTCTTTTTAGGAATGGTAGGAGCGAGCTTACCTAAAAAATTAACTTCGTCAATATAGTTATCACCTTGGTCATTGTCATTACAATTGCATGAGAACGGTTCGCTCTGAGAACATAAAGTCTGTTGTGAAGTCAGATAAATGTTTCTTAGTTGACGAAAAAATTTTGATTTCTTGGGTTATTTGTACACGTGGATTCGTTCATTCGCTTTCGTTAGGAAAAATCGAAGGATTTAAAAAAAAAAATTCTTTGTAGACGAGTAACCATATTATTTGCAAATTGTTCGCAAAATAGTTCCTTTTGTTGTTGTGTTCCAGTTCTTGTGCTGTTGCAAGCAAAGATGGTAAATCAACGGGACGTGTGGAAAAAAGAATGTCACATATGGGACGTCGAAGGCCCTAGATACAGACTCGTAGAGCATTTTCTCTTGCTCGCTCATTAAGAGCCGTGGTAAGTTATGTGTTATCGTTATGTGTCATGCGATTTTAATTTGTTATCAGTGTAAGCTGCTTGTCCACCATGTCATAGTATTCGTTTATTGTTAATCGTCCCTGTCTTAGAATGCTTTGTTCATTTTCAAGAACGTGGAGTAGTCTCTTGTCCGAGTATGTTTGGTCTAGGCAGGAGAGCGTTGCTTTAAAGTTAAGAACAATGTGTTAATTGCTTATTGCTGCGTTTGCCGAACCAGTTTTTTTATAACGGAGAATACCAATTGCTATATAAAAGCTCTCCGATCCTTCGTAGTATTATGAGATAGCAAATGTAGGTGCTTCTCTCCAAGCCGGGTACTCGAAGAAATTGCCTTGGAATTCTGGAACAAATTTTATTAAAGGCGGGATAAGGTTTTTTAACTATTTTTTAAATGAATGCACCTCATCTCAAGAATATTGTGTACAAATTTGAAGTCGATTGGAATTAAACTAACGGGAGATATGAATTATTAAGCAAGTGTATCTCAAACGTACAAACGAACGTACACAAAACTTTGAAGCGTTTTTCCCACAAGTCGTGTTTTCAAAGTCCGTGTTCACTGCCATTCAAAAACTACTTGACCAATTCATTTCAAACTTGGTACATGTTTTCTACTTATAAAATACCTCCCACCAACGTTTAGATAATTTTTTTTACATCAAGGGGGTTTCCCACCCACAAAATGCAGGAATTTTTCGTGGAAAATAGCAGTTTACACTTTTTATGGCTACCAAACATTTAAAAAAAAAAAATAACCAAAGACCGTTGGGGGGAGGATTTGATGATACTTTCACTAAATTTTAATGGTTTTTGATTTCAGATAATTTCCGACCGAGATATAGTGAAAACCGCAAATTGCTATTTTTCTAAGACATTCTGGGAAAAACTCTGTCATAGGCTTGTTATTCAGTATTTCCGTATGAAAAAATTACAGAATATTGTTAAAAGTTCACTTAATAATGTACAGAAAATCCAAATGTGTCTTACGTAGACACCTGTCGTGAAGGCTTAAATCTACGGTTCTCTTAACACTGGACCGACATATTGCGTCTAACACCTCTTCTGTACTAAGGGGTACAGCACCCACTTGGAAAATGCAACTTCCAACTGCAGCTTGGTGGCTGCAAAGTCCCTATTTTGTCAGACAGTTCCTGTATGCTATTTAGTGTTTCTTCATTGGAAGAATCCACTATCTTGAATTATTTTTATAAGACCTTCTTGGCTAGTAATTTTTAGAAAAGAAGGTCTTATAAAATAAGACTTTAGTAACGCACAAAACCTGCGAGCAGAGTTCTGAAAACCCGTCTTCATTACAGCCAACAACAATAAATCGCAAAAAAAAAATTGTTCGTAAAAGAATATTGTTTAGGCAATGACTTACTTACAATTAGTATATTAATGATGTTCTGGATACTTTTTACACAAAATATGCATTTTTGTTTATTAATTTGTTTTACAGAATAGTTCTTTTATGTTTATAATTTCTTTAAAAAAATTATTTTATTTTTTATTGTTATTTCTTATAAACTTTTAAACAAATTTTTTGTATTTATATTTTTTATTCACTTTATATTCGTATGTTGTTTGTGTTGTGATATCCATTCACGTTGGGCGCCAGTTAGTGGTGTTAGAAGAATTCCAGAGCAGCACTTCCAATTATACCGAAAGCAAACTCTTCTTCTTTCAGTTGCAGTTTTCGTAAATAATATTAAGCACATAGAACTATGCTTTGGAACAAGAAAGCAAATATTTTTATGAGCAAAATCGAATATTTCTGAGGAGCAAAACACAAGTGAGAATTTCACAAAAAATTGCACTTCCTTGGCAGGGTGCTCCGTATTCAGGACTCATTGAACTATCAAAAAGAAACTAAGCAATTTGTACACAGTGCACTGCACACGACACAAGCCAAAAATAAAGTTTGATGCGTTTGATGCTTCACCTTCTTAAAGAGGAAGGTTTGGATGTGCTATTAAACGGAATAACATTGCTTCCTAAAAGAGAACAGGTCGTGTTATTTGATGTTTCTCCAAACGTTTATTTGTCATTGTGTCATTTGCCATTTGGGTATCGCAAAACAATTGCTTCCCGTCTGTTACTGTACGTACGATGTGGCAATTCACTTGCACAGAGCGAATGATACCTCACAATGGCAACACCTCTTTTTATTTTACTACCATAATACATTAATTTATTTACTAAAACACTAAATTGTTAGTCTTTTTCAAATATAAGCGTCACTTGTCAAAGGACAAGAATATTCAGAATGTAAGATTTGATACATTTTAAGAATATCCATAGTATTATTATTTCAGAAAAATAAACCGTTTTTAAACTTCTGCCTTTTGTAAACTTCTTTTTTTGTAAACAACTGCTTCTGCAATAAACTTCTGCTGAACTTCTTCTCCGCCAACGACGGCAAGGTGGTGGCCAGTCTCAACATGCAACTTTAGCAGCACCTTGTAACGACTGAAGTCGTTACAAATAAATATTGAAATAAATATATACAGTGAATCAAAAAAGTTTACATACACATGTAATTCATATCTTTAACCATTCTCAAATGATTTAATATTTTTATTTTCTTTCTCTTTTTTTTTCTAAAAAGCTAGACAAATATTCAGTGTTGTATATAACTCTGCACTACTGTTTGGAGGAACATATGCATTAATTATGTATACATTTGAGCTACAATGTATAACCTTAACGCATATTAGTTCAATATTAGAAGCGCAGGGTATATCAACAAAGGAACTGACAAAGCAGTTCCTTACAGCAATAAGAACACCACCACCAACAGAAGAAATATCGCTGGAGTATCTGTCCTTTCTAAATACTTGGAAACTATTGTCAAACAATTCCAAGTCAGTAATGCTTTCATTCAACCACGTTTCAGTAAACGCGATAATGTCCTCAGAACAATTCTGAGTAGAAAGAAATAAGTCTCGCGTTTTGGAGCGCAATCCCCTTACATTTTGATAGTAAAGGGATAGCCTATTTAGTTTTTTTGGTTCCGACGAGCTTTATTATTTGAGCTCCTTGACTTGTTTTTAGGTATAAATTCTGAAACGAGGATATTATCGGCCCACATATTAGAATCGAGAACAGTTGAAAAATCTTCGGCTGCAAGTGTGAGAATAAATGAGGCGTGGGTGGGCTTATTGCCAATTTTCTTACATGAGCGGAAAGCATTTTGGGATATCAAACTACATTGTTCGACAAACGTCAGAATATTATTAGTTGATGTGTCGGGTTGTAACCTTGAAATAAAAATGTTCTTTGTCCTCGAAACTGCTCTTAGAGTGGTTAGCTCAGTTGAAGATTGAACGGGTGGCGTACCAACCAAGGTATTAGCGATAGAATGTTCTGAAATTTCAGACACAACACTATCACTAGGTGCAGAAATAACTAACACTTTAGGTAATGGGGCAGACAACTGAGGTACTGCATTAATAATATTATTATTAACATTATTATTTTCGTTATCATTTTCTTTATCTTTATCATCATTAATATTATTATTATTATCATTATTATTGTTAACAATGTTAATTTTACTAATATTATTCTTTTTATTGTTATCATTTTTGTTATTATTATTATTATTATTGTTATTAGTATTATAACTATTACTCGAGATTGTATTAGATCCATGTGACGAGGAGGTGGGAACTAAAACTCGCTTAGCCTGGGGACTAGACGATACACTATGATTGGCACGTTTGCGCTTATTGTTTTTCCTCTTATTTTTAGAGATATTTTTTTAATTATTACTCTGCTTGTGTACTAATTCCGTAGTTAGGACTTCATTTGAGGATACGTTGGGAGAGACGAGAGTTTCAGTCTCAGTCAAAAGAAGGTTAGCCCTAATTGGCGAAAAAATTTCATCCGTGGTACTATTGCAATTGTCAGCACTTATTTCGCTTAATGACGTCAGAATAAATTTAAAATTATTATTAAGCAAATTAAGGCTATCCCCAAAGAGCTTTATTTTTGAATATAACTCTGCTGGGGAGACGACCCTGCATGTAGGACAGTACCAACGAAGTCCTGAGTGTACCGAAAGTAAATCATGTACACATGAGTTAGAAATATTAGCACACGAAGCGTGAAACATTTGCTCGCATGGGCCAGAACAATGAAACATTGTATATAAAATGTTCTGACTTCTGCATTGCCCATTTAATGAGCAAGCAGCGAAATTTTCGACTTGAAAATAAGTCAGAGCGCACAGTTATGTACTAGCAACAAATAACACTGACACTGACTAACAGGTACGGACACCGCACAAAGAAGAATTGAAAAAATAAAAAATCAAGCACAATTTATACACAAAAATAGCACGCCAACTATGTTTATTAGTAATTTAAATAAAATTAAAATTAAAATAAACACTATATTAAAACAGAAACAAAACCACTTCAATACAAAATTACTGCAACAAGTAGCTCAGTATATATACTTCAACAACACTTACGTTTAACAATTTTATTTAATCACAATAACAATAACAATAACAATAAAACAACACAACACCACAAACCAAACGTTAATATAACTAAACAACCGACAACGACGAAATATTTTGTTCTGCGATGAATCAAAATTAAATATCAAGGGCTCCGACATGAAAAATTTTACCGTAAGACGGCCGGCCATTAAGAGCTTAAATCCTCAATAATGTAAGGGAACTGTGAAGCACGGATGAGGCAACACTATGGTATGGGGTTGCTTTTCTTATCACGGAGTTGGACCCATTTATGAAATTAAGGACATAATGGACCGATGTTTGTATAAATCTGTTTTGGCAAACGTTATGTTGCCTTATGCAGAGGAGGAAATGCCACTGCTTTGGGTCTTCCAACACGATAATGACCCAAAGCATACCTCGAATTTTGTTAAAAAGTGGCTACGCGAGCATAATAGTAGGGTTCTCAAATGGCCAGCACAGTCCCCCGATTTAAGCCCGAAAGAGGTCTTGTGGAGCATCGTCGATCGGAAAATTAAGAGGGATAGTGCAACGACTAAGCACACAATCTTCAGTCGCATTCAAGACGCATGGAACAACATTCCGCAGGATCAAATTCATCGACTCATATATTCAATGCCTCGAAGATGTGCTGCTGTCTTGAATAATAAAGGATTTGCTATTGTTTATAAGTATTTTTAGTTATTTATTTGAAAATTTAAAAGTTGCTTTAGTTATGACCAAGGAATTTTTGAGCCTTATGCATTTAATACAACATTTAAAAACATACATAAATGAATACAGTGAATCAAAAAAGTTTACATACACATGTAATTCATATCTTTAACCATTCTCAAATGATTTAATATTTTTATTTTCTTTCTCTTTTTTTTTCTAAAAAGCTAGACAAATATTCAGTGTATTGGTATGCAGAATGCATATCCTGTTTTTTTCCCAAGCCGGTGCGTAAGTGCGCCGAAAGCGAAAAAACCCCAAAATAATTGTCAAAAAAGTTTACATACAGATTCTTCAATTAGCTTTGTTGTTGCTTATGTAACGGTAATTGCTGCTTCTCAGCCACACTGATCGTTGATCATGAATAGCAGCATTGCAATTATTAGCATATTTTGAAGTTCAATTGCAATTTGGAGTTCAAAGTGTAAAGAAGATTGCTAAGATGGGACGCGGTAAGGAAATTCCATTAGAAGTGCGTAAATTGATACTGAAATTATATCTGGAAAACAAATCATTACGGGAAATCGGCAAAATAATTGGAAAATCTCATGCTAGTGTACAAACTGTAATAAAATCATACACAAACAACGGCAATTTGCAAACAAAGCAACGATCGGGAAGACCAAAGATTTTAACGCCACGTGAAGAACGCGAAGTCGTCGCCGCCGTTCGGGAAAATCCCAAAATTTCTGCAGTGAAGTTAACACAGAACATATCCGAGTGTACGCAAAAAAAAATTAATCCTCAAACAATAAGAAATACACTACACAGTGCTGGGTATCATGGTCGTGTGGCACGTCGTAAACCTTTTATATCCAAAGTGAACAAAAAAATGAGAAATAATTTTTCTGAGAAATGCCAACGCAAGTCAACATATGAACAATCCAATGCTGCTCGAAGAATTAGTTGCAAAGGTGCCAATGACGAAAAGGATCGAATGGGCCAAAGTAGCAGCGCAAGTGAAACCATATGCAACACTTGAGCATTTTTGTCAGTGGATAGCTCGTATGTCGAGAATAATTTCAAAAGCAACAATGAACATATTTCCGATTGTATCGAGAGAACCAATTGTATCGACATACAACTTTAAAAGTATAAAAACACGTCAATGAACTAAGCAAGTCTTGTAAGCTGCAGAAGTTTCTCCAACACAGCTAAGGATTGAGCCTGTTTGTCCGTGGATGAGAAATGGATATTTGTCAAAGAAAATTTGTCAAAAATAATGAATAGTTATTATATTAAGTGTAGTTTTAATAATTCTTTAGACAAGTTTAGAATATATACAGGTGAAGATGCACCTATTAATTTTATTACAACCTTAGTTAGCGATGCTAAGGGAATTTATACTAATTATTTAAGTAAAACTAAACCAATGAATTTCCTCACACCATTAGAGTTAGATATTCAAAATAAAAGCACTAACTGTCATATTTGTGAATAACCTTTTGAAGATGATGAGTATAGAGTATCAGATCATTGTCATTTAACCGGAAAATATCGCGGCCCAGCTTATAATGATTGTAATTTAAATTTAAAAATTCCTAAATTCATCCCAATCTTTTTCCACAATCTTTCGTCTATGATTGCCAATTATTTACTAAAGAACATTCAACGATTCCTGATAGAATAAACGTCGTACCAATAAATAAGGAAATATCGCACACCTTCTTCAAAAGAGACACAACTCGAAATTTTTCAATTTTGACTTTTTAATATAAACCAATTCGTAATGCACATCTCCATCGACTGTTAAAATTTTGTTTTAATCTGTTTGTTCTTAATTTTTAAAAAATCATTTCATTGAAAAAGAAATAGTTTTTTGCCTCTCCTGAAAATTTTAAAATTTTGAGTTGTGTCAGTTTTGAAGATCGTGTGCGATATATGTTTCAGTTTCGAAACATATACATTTCGATGATGGTGATAGCGTTGAACATAGGTTTTTAGATTTATGGCTTCTAGTCTATCAAACTTAGCCTATAATTTATCAAGCAAAGATTTTTATATTTAACGGTCTACGTTTAACGATGATGTTGAATTCAATCTCTTGAAGCAGAGAGGAATATTTCCTTGTGATTATATTGATGCAATGGAACGTCTTCAAGTGGCATGTTTACCTCAACGGGAAAAGTTCTTTAATAAATTAACCAATGAAGAATGTAGTGTTGCCGATTATGAACATGCTCAAAAAGTATGGACAACTTTTAATTGCACAACACTACATGATTACTTAGAACTTTATCTTAAAACAGATGTTCTACTTCTTACTGATGTTTTCGAAAATTTCAGAAAAGTATGTAAATCAATTTATAATCTTGATCCTTGTCAATATTATACAGCTCCCGGACTATCTTGGGGCGCAATGTTAAAGTACACAAAAATTGAATTAGACCTGCTAACCGATATTGATATGATAAAATTCATTCAAAAAGGAATAAGGGCAGGTATTGTACAATGTTCCAATAGACATGTTGAGGCAAATGATAAATATATAGATGATTTTGATGTAACAAGGTTGGGCAATGTCTCAATATTTACCTGAAGGAAAATTTGAATGGGTTGATGATGTATCAACATTTCAGTTAAATGAGCATGCTAATGATTCTGATGAAGGATATATTTTAGAAGTTGATTAAGTGATTTCTTCTGCAAAGCATGATGTTTATAATGACTTACCGTTTTGTTCAGAAAATAAAATAAGCCCGATCGGTAAACATCAAAAACGTATTATCGATTTGAATAATAAATCAAATTATATCATTCATTATGTTAACTTAGAACAATGTTTACAAAATGGAATTGAACTTAAAAAAATTCATAGAATTTAAAAATTTAAATAATCGCAATGGTTAAAAAATATATAGATTTGAATACTTTACATAGAACGCAAGCTAAAAATGATTTTGAAAAGAACTTCTTCAAGTTATTAAATAATGCTGTCTACGGTAAGACTATGGAGAATGTAGATAAGAGGAAAGATGTTAAAATTGTTTGCGAGTGGGAAAGTAGAGGAAAAAGATTGGGAGCTTGAAGCTTAATTGCTTCACCAAATTTCCATAGCTCTGCAAGGTTTAACGAAAATATGGTAGCAAAACAACTTAATAGAATACATATCTTATATGATAAACCAATTTATAAAGGGTTTGTAGTTCTTGAACTCTTAATGGAAAATGTATGATTTTCACTATGATAACATGCTTCCAAAATTTAGAGAGAACTCAAGTTTATGCTATATGGATACTGACTCTTTCATCTATTCAATTAAGACTGAAGACTTCTATAATGAAATTAAACCTGACATTAATTTAAAATTTGACACATCCGACTATAAACCCAACAATCCTTATGAGATAGAACGACAAAATAAAAAGGTATAAGGTTTCATGAGAGATAAGTAATGGTAAAATAATAAAGGAATTCGTTGGTTTAAGATCAAAAATGTATTCTGGTTTCATGAAAGATGAAAGTAATGGTAAAATAATGAAGAAATTCGTTGGTTTAAGATCAAAAATATATTCTATCAGTGTTGAGGGCGATAATGATGTCAAAAAAGCTAAAGGGGTAAAAACATCAGCTTTAATGTCCCTTAGTATTGATGATTATAGAAAATGTTTATTTGATAAGAAAATTTATTATGATAAAATGTTAACTTTTAGATATAAGATCCATAAGATATATACACAAGAAATTGAAAAAATTGTATTAAGTTATTTTGATGATAAGCGTTATATATTAGAAAATGGTGTTAATACCCTTGCATGGGGTCATTATAAATTACAATAAACTAATAAAAGTAATGAAAATAAACAACAAACTTTTAAATTATTTTTTAAATAGAAATTTCAAACATAAATGACCACAATTGTAAGTATTAAATGTTTGTTTATGTTTTTAATTAAATCGAAATATTCTTTATAATCTTTATTTTTTTATAATAAGCTACCCAATGAGTACCAGCAGACATTGTGTTAAATAAATGGGACAATTCCTTTCATATCACTTATATATCGAGCCATAACTGCGAAAAAGATGTAACCAGCAATTTAGAAAAATTTGTTTTCTTATCGAAACTTATAATTTATTTCATTATCAATAATCTATAATTATAAAATAATAGTAATTATAATAATATAATTATTTATATGCAAGGATTGTGTAAAAAAACTGTCGCAACTAAAAATCTTAAGTCGAAAATAATTAAAAGAAATCTTCTCCTTTAAAATTTTTGTATTGTTGGTTACATCTTTTTCGCGGTTATGGCTCGATATAGACCACATTTGTATATGTTTTTTGTTTTACACTCAGTATTAAATTATTTTTTTTTCAAGTGCGGCTAATCAAGTGGAAGGGAGTGCATATACATATGGGCATCTCCCAAAAAAGGTCCACCAAAATTGAAGAAAAACATTAAAATAAATCACTCTAACAGCTTTAAACTTTATTTTTTTTTTATTTTGATTAGTATTACTGCTATGTAACTTGAATTGAACTTATTACAATTTATTTTTATTAAAATTTATAATGAACATCTTTACTGTATTTTACTACTGTGGAAAAATTTGTCGCGTCCATGATGTCGCGTCCGTATTCGTGCTATATCTATTTAAAAAAAGGTAAGAGAGAATTCTCATATTTCAAAAGTCTACGAAGAAAAGTTATCCTTTGACCTCCATTAACATGTATATTATATATAAAAAAAAATTCTCAAAATTAGCTAAATTTTGCATATTTCTATACCAGCTTAAAAACACTTCTGTTTTTCGTCGCGTCCGTTTCATTGTATGATTGCTTATTACTTTGTACTAATTTGTACTAAATCTTGCCAATATTTTTATAAAATGTAGTACTCTTTCATCGCGTTAGAACAATTAAAATACATATCGGCTCTTTTTGTTTTTTTCTTGTTTTTCGAGTAATTAAAACCGTGCGAATGTCGCGTCCGTGCCACTGGGAGATGCCCATATGTAAATATATGTGAAGTGTGGCCACTATACAATCATTGCTTGTACAAAAACGTTAAACAACACGAAAATAAAGCTTGAGCTAGCACGTGGTACGGATGCCGCGAGCATGCTCCTTCTACTCTCAGATGTTAAAACAAAATTATGGTTACGGTCCTGGGCCGTAAATGTAAGACGTTTGTGTCTGGCGCGATTTTTTAAACCAGTCTGTGGTAATTTTCACCCCGCGATACAGTTCTAGGTTTAAACTATTGAAAATGGGCCTGTCCGTGGGCTGATGAAGCCCATATTTTATTTGCATTTCAATTTTGATGAAAAATTTACACATACCAAGTTGTAATATTGAAGCTCTCAAATTAATGCCTTTATAGTGTTTTCGCTATTATGACTTGCATGGGAAGTGGGCGTGTTTGAAGACGGATCACACCCAATTTGAACACATCTTAGTTTTGGTATAAAAAAGATACTAACCAAGTTTTATCTCTGTAGGTCAAACATGAGCTTATTAATGGAGTCTTAAAATTATTAGGTTATATAAGAGGTAAGCGTGTCCGTGGTTGAATGGTGCTCATTTTTCAAGAAAAAATTTGTTTAGTTATTAAATACATACGAACCAAAATTTATCTAAAATACAAATCAAATGTCGTTCGTTGGTAATTGCATCAGTTGCGAACGGCTGGACCGAATTGGATAATTTTTTTTTAAATGTTCGTCGTAGTCCAACTTAGGTTTTTACTGACCAAAAAAATTGACCACGCCTATTTTTATGCCCACTTTTTCGATTTATCTAAAATCGGAAAACGGCTGCACCGATTTGGCTAATTCTTTTTTTAAATGTTCTTAGTGATCCAATTTAAGTTTTTACGGAAATAAAAATTTACCACGCCCACTTTTTCGCCCACTGTTTTGATATATATATATCTAAAATTGCAGAACGCCTGGGCTGGTTTGGCAAATTTTTTTTTAAATGTTTGTAATAGTCTACAAAAGTTTTTTACATAAAGAAAAATTGCCCACTTCCAAGGTATTGGAATTGGACTTGGAATCAAGACATGGAATTCCAAGGCACTTGGAATCAATCGTCAAAGCAACCAGTTCCAGGTTACCCCAATTTATTTTCCACCGACTCATAAGGTCGCATTAACACAGTCCATCCAAGAAACGATGAGTGCTTCTATTTACGTTTGCTGTTAGTCAACGTTTGTGGCCCAACATCATTCCAAGATTTGCGAACTATAAATGGTGAACTGTGTGACACATATAGAGAAGCGTGTCAACGTTTGCGATTGTTAGAAAATTACACTCATTGGATATACACTAGGCCGGGTCGATTTGTGGGGAGGCAAAAAAATCGCCCATTGCTCTGTAAAAATCGTATTCTTAGGATCAAAATAAGAAACTTTGCCGAAGGAACCATACCTCTAAAATGAATTCTGATGTCCCCCAATTTGGGTCGAACTTTTGGGTAGGGGCAAATTTTGAAAAATCCCACTTTGACCCATTTAGAGTGCTCCAATCGAGTCCAAATATATGACCGACCCCCACTAACTTTGGAGGCCCGACCCCACCCATGCCAGTGGCACACCCCTGGAACCCCTGGGGGTTCCCATACAAACATTTCAAAAAATCGCCAGTTTTGGCACTTTACATGGAAAAATCAGCGAAATGCCTGTTTTTTTCTTTTTGGAGTTTTTTTCTCTTTAGAAATTTATTCAACCCTTTTAAAAAATGAAGGTATCACTGTGACACAATTGCAAATCGGAAAATTGCTTGTGTGCGTTTTTTAAGGCACCACAAGACACAGCATCATGTCGTAAACTTACTTGCGTAGTTTTTTTATAGCACCTACTTAAGAAATGAAGGTTGTTTTTACAACCTTTTTTGTGGGTATTTTATGGCACCTTCTTAAGAAATGCGCATTTTATGCAACCATTTTAACAATTAAGGTATCACTGGAATGCACCGCAACCCTTTTAAAAAATTAAGGTATCACTGTGACACAATTGCAGATCCTAAAATTGCTTGTGTGCGTTTTTAAGCCACCACAAGACACAGCAGGTAGAATTGAAATTACCATTTCATTCTTATTACCTCGTCTCGTAGACCATATATAACGCAACAGTTTTTGTGAATGCATTAAGTCGTTGTGAAGAACTCAAAGTGTGAAGTGCTAATTTCAGATAAAAAAATATTAAAAAAAAACAATAATAAGTGAAGTTGACCATTCCAAATCAAAAAGTTTACAATGAATCCACCATCCTCTACACCGCAAGATGAAGCAACAACAACTATCGAAAACCCAATGAGTCATATACCCAAGCACGATGTTACTGTTTTTGGTGTGTCTACTGATTTGACTGATCTTAATTTACCAACCCATCTGGATATCTTGAGATATTATTTTTACTTAAGCGAACGTGCTAAAACAGAACAAAAAAAGTTTTCCCATAAATCATTCACTATTCAAGTACAAGATAAGTCGAATGGAATTTGGGAAAAACTTGGTATGGAAATAATGCTGAAAAAAAGTGTATTTAATAAACTGAATAAATTGCTTGACAAGTATCAAGATCAAATCAAGAGAAGAAACAAAACCCAACAATTTACAGAGTATGTAAAATCTCTGGAAACAATTTTTTAAATTGGAACATGTAAATGCGATTTGAAGGCAGCTCCATGTGCATGCGGCTGGGTTCCTGAACGCCTCAAAGAGTTCATGCACGATCAACATAATCAGAGAAGACTAACAATGGATGCAGTTGTGATGGAAACTGAAGAGCAAGGAGCAACGTCTATGTCATCAATGCCAACATACCAAGATCCCGATGATTCAACATACGCACCGCCACCGGTTTAAGAAGATATGGATAGAAGCACATGTTCACAATACACAGAGAGATACGATTGTTTTAACTTTGCCTTGGTATGTGACAGATTTGGTGTGCCTGATAGAGTAGCATCGGCATTGGGAACCGCTCTTTTCCAAGATTTTAAAATGAAAGATAAGCATGGATTTATCTCATCATGGATAAATCGAAAGTTCGCAGAGAAAAAGAGAAATGCAGACAAGAAGTGGTTCGCAAACGGTTAGATCATACCAATTTGTTAGCGTTTTCATTCGATGGCAAAAAAGATGATACTTTAACGACAGCTTAAGTTGATGAGAAGTATCACACTAAGATGGTAAAAGAACCTCATCTTGTTATTTTGAGAGAACCCAATTCTGAATTGATTGGTTACGTAAGACTGGAACATGAAACCGCTGAATACAAAACAACCAAATTAAATGATTTTTTGAACGATAAAAAAAATATATCACTGGATGCATTAATTGGAATATGCACTGACGGTGAGCCAACAAACACTGGCCCACACGGTGGAATTATACGACGATTCGAATTGCTGTTAAAAAGACCATTGCATTGGTTCGTTTGCCTTGTACACTTCAACGAACTTCCGTTTCGGCATTTGTTTGAAGCTTTGGATAAATCAACCAGCACTGAACCAAGATCGGCAACCGGAAAACTGAGCCTTCAAATCGAAACTGGTGAAACTCTTCCGGTAAGTTATTGCTTTCACTCATTTATTATAATTGTCAACCATTTTTAATTATTTTATTATTATACATTTTCAGGTGGTGGACGGCTTCCAGAAAGTTGAGTTGCAAAATATGCCCCCGCTCCAAAAAAAATTGAATTTTCCACCGATTCGAAGTACTTATACGACATGGCCCATGCAATTTCTAGCGGCGTGGTTTCGGTGGATCTGGCTAACATCAAACCAGGGAAATTGTACATTCTCGGTGGCTCACCAAGGCCTCTAGATTATTACGATTATATGTGACAACGAAAAATCCATATGCAAATTTAAGAATTCTGGTTGAATTTATAATTAAATGTTATGTGCCAATGAACTTCAATATCAAGTATTACAGCTCTGTCGTGTAAGGCAGTGTATTATTTTTCAACTTCATTAGTTAGTCACGATTTCTAGAACCTCGTTTACGCAAAATTGTCAATCAAGTAATTACAGATAATTCATATTATGCGCATTCGGAAAATATCTTGTTATCAATGTTGTTTGATGAAAGCAAAGAAAAGCGCGACTGTGCTATCAACATAATTCTACGCTATCGAACAGATGTTGACGACCCAACGCAACTTAGAGCTTATAAAAAACCAGATATAAAGTTTAATTGCACAAGTTACACGGAAATGATCAATATGAATGACATAAATAACGTATTTGAACCACCATTCACGCGAAGCATTCCGTACGATACATTGAAAGAATATTAAAATCAAGATGATCCACCGTTTAATGATCCAAAAATTCCATCACACATACAAGGAACGGAACGACATGTTCAATTGCTGGCTAGCGTTTCCAAACGGGTTATACCGCAAAATGTAGAGGCTGTTATGGCGACGACATTAGAGAGCCGTGCGAAATTACCCAGACTTGAAAGTAAAAAAGACTTCAAACAATAATTTTTTTAGTTTCTTTTCTATAACTAACTTAAATTAATTTTTGCATTTACATATGTTCTGACTAAATAAATTTCAAAAGGGAAAAAATAGATATTATTATAATAAATAAAAAATATTATTATAAATAAATAAATAAAAATAAAGAAAGAACATAGCCATTTCGCTGATTTTTTCATGTAAAGGCCCAAAATTGTGATTTTTTTAAATGTTTGTATGGGGAACCCCATAGGGGGGTTCCAGGGGGTGTGCCACTGGCATGGGTGGGTCAAGCCTCCAAAGTTAGTGGGGGTCGGTCATATATTTGGACTCGATTGGAGCACTCTGAATGGGTCAAAGTGGGATTTTTCAAAATTTGCCCCTACCCAAAAGTTCCACCCAAATTGGGGGACATCAGAATTCGTTTTAGAGGTATGGTTCCTTGGCAAAGTTTCTTATTTTGATCCCTAGAATACGATTTTCACCGAGCATTGAGCACTTTTTAAATCGACCCGCTCTAATATACACCCTCGGAGATGCTGTGCTTTCGTCAAGTCCTAATCATATACAAACACTGTTTTCGATAATTATCTCGACATGCTTCCTATCCAAACTAACTGATTTGTGGAGCAAATACAAAGATGCCATGTGTGATGATATTTTGCATTAAATGCGTATTAGAACATCAAATCCAAATTTGCAACTGAGCGAGGAAATTTACAACGAGGCTTTGATATTAATTGAGGACATGTGCTTCATGATGTCGAACAAGGTATTATGTGACTTAGGCATGACAGCTCCCAATCGTCCGATGCACGACGCATTCAATCAAGTGTTGCGACGCAAAAAGCAATATGATTGCGATGCCTTGAGGGAATTAGTTCGAACGAGCGTTTCACTGTTGAATCGACAGCAAAAATATGCGTATAACACTCTTATGAAAGTTGTGAACGATGGAACTGGAGGGATTTTTTTTTTACGCTCCCGGTGGAACTGGAAAAACTTTTTTGCTCGCGTTGATTTTGGTAACGATACGCTCGCAGAATGATATTGCACTTGCACTTGCTTCATCAGGAATTGCAGCTACGTTGTTGGAAGGCGGTCGAACTGCTCTTTCAGCAGATGCAAGATTTACGAAACAATCAAAACCAGTTTAGTGGTGCGATGATTCTGTTGGCAGGTGATTTTCGTCAAACATTGCCAGTGATTCCACGATCAAATCCAGCCGATGAACTTAATGCGTGTTTGAAGTCGTCCGTTTTGTGGAAAAACGTAAAGAAACTCAAATTGACTGTACACTAGGGGTGGGATAGTGATGTATGGAGATCTTTAGTAACCGGATTTTGATACCCAGGAACCCTTAATATCGTTAGGTTTGACAAAAAAATGCTTTTGAAAAAAAAAAAATTCGGGGTGGCGAGGGGTTAAGTTGTGCCGCATCGGGGTTATAGGTTGGTGAAAAGTAGAAAAATTAGACGAACACATCCATAACTACCCAAGTGTTGCCCCTAGAGGGGTTAAATGTTCTACATACCCCTATTCAATTTTCTTCCCCAACATTTTTTGTGAACATACCTACCCCCTATCTCCACCCCCTAAGGGGGCTCCCATACAAAATTCTTTTACAAAAATCTTTTTTAATAAATGGATCCACCGGTCCCAGGGTGCCCATAGATGGGTGAAATGTGAGTGTGACCCCCATTTTTTTTTCTTTGCAACATTTTATTCTAACATACTTACCCTATACTTTCAACCCTTAATGGGGCTCCTATACAAATATTTGATATTTGAAAAAAAAATTTTATAAAATCGGCATCCATCGCTCCCAGGGTGCCTTCCAAAAAAAACTGAAATGAGACCCCCCCCTTAATTTTGCATCTCCAAATTTTTCCCGAACATACCTACCCCGTATCTTCCGTAACAAGAAACAAGAAATATTGTAATTGTAAAATAGGAATCAAATCAATTTATTTTTTTCATGGGATGGATATTTTTTTTCGATTTTCGGTGACGACTTGTAGCAAAAATATATTTTCCTCCTCATTTCAGCATAACAAATTATTGTATTCCTCTATCAATCTTACGCCTCTTTCGGCGGCTATTTCATTCGACACCACGTCAACAAACACTGGCCAATTCCAAGGTGCAACAATATTGCTTGAGCAAATATTGCAACGAGATCTTTTTAATTTGCCATGCAGACATCATATGTACGAACTGGGCCAGGAGTGCCTATGTTTGCTCGCTTCAAAGACCAATGGGACAATTGTATTAAATACAAACCGTTCACTCCTGGCATAAATGACGATAAAGTCGCTGCCAAAGTACCAGTTCAAGTCCAAATGGAAATTAAGTCATTTTGCTTGGCTCAGTTGACTGAAAAACATCCCAGAGACGACTACAAGGAATTCCTTGAAATAGTTTTATTATATCTCGGTGAGGGTCGCTCTGATTACCATTTCAGTCCACCAGGACCCATCACTCATGCTCGATGGATGGCCAAAGGCATATACTGCACAAAAATGTTCTTATTCCGAAAATATTTCGATTTGAGCAAGGAAGAATTGCATGGACTTCGAGATGTTTGCATTTTCATCGTGACACTATATCTTAAAGCTTGGTTTAGGAGCACCAAAGCAATCGAAGCCCCAAATCAAGATTTTGCATTTCTGAACGCGGCTGCTGGTTATGCTTCAATTGACCCGATTGTGTCCCAAAAATTAGTTAAAAGATTCTGTGGACATCTCTGATACCTCAGTGGTGAGGCCGTAGCTCTTGCCCTATTCGATTCAGAGGTCCCTTGCGAAATTAAACGGAAAATGGCAAATGCGATCCGTATATTCGAAAAAGAAAAAGTGGATTACGAGGATGAGTTATCTGACGATGAGATGAACGAATCGTCTAACGAAGAACAGAGAATAGATATCAAGGAAGAAGACGAGGAAGATAAAAGCGAGAATAGCGGCGGCAACGTAAATCAAGTACGTGCTTGTCCAGTAAACGTTGTTGGCTTCAAAGGAGTAAAAAGGATTCAACTGGCATCGAAGAAAGTCAGTCAGGAATTGAAAAAAGATTTGAGCCATTACGTCGCACTTGAGACATCTAGATTTTTCGCACGTTTCGGATTTTCAACCGATTTCCTTGCTACCGATCCAGAAACCTGGACTGACCGCGAAGATTACCAATTAGCTCAAGAAATGTTAAGTAATCTACACGTTGTCAACGACGCCGCCGAAAGTGGCGTAAGATTGATAGAGGAATACAATAATTTGTTATGCCGAAATGAGGAGGAAAAAATATTTTTGCTACAAGTCGTCACCGAAAATCGAAAAAAAATATCCATCCCATGAAAAAAATAAATTGATTTGATTCCTATTTTACAATTACAATATTTCTTGTTTCTTGTTACGGAAGATACGGGGT
This sequence comes from Tetanocera ferruginea, assembly GCA_958299015.1. Taxonomy (NCBI): domain Eukaryota; kingdom Metazoa; phylum Arthropoda; class Insecta; order Diptera; family Sciomyzidae; genus Tetanocera; species Tetanocera ferruginea. The sequence goes on along the minus strand of OY282641.1, from coordinate 70,526,555 downwards.
AGGTATGTTCGGGAAAAATTTGGAGATGCAAAATTAAGGGGGGGGTCTCATTTCAGCTTTTTTGGAAGGCACCCTGGGAGCGATGGATGCCGATTTTATAAAATTTTTTTTTCAAATATCAAATATTTGTATAGGAGCCCCATTAAGGGTTGAAAGTATAGGGTAAGTATGTTGGGATAAAATGTTGCAAAGAAAAAAAAATGGGGGTCACACTCACATTTCACCCATCTATGGGCACCCTGGGACCGGTGGATCCATTTATTAAAAAAGATTTTTGTAAAAGAATTTTGTATGGGAGCCCCCTTAGGGTGTGGAGATAGGGGGAGGTATGTTCACAAAAAATGTTGGGGAAGAAAATTTAATAGGGGGTCGGTTCAACATTTTACCCCTCTAGGGAGAACACTTGGGTAGTTATGGATGTGTTCGTCTAATTTTTCTACTTTTCACCAACCTATAACCCCGATGCGGCACAACTTAACCCCTCGCCACCCCCAATTTTTTTTTTCCAAAAGCAACGTTTTGTACAACCTCACAAAATTTAGGGTTCCTGGGTATCAAAATCGAAAATGTTTGCACTATCCCACCCCTACTGTACACATGCGTGTCGAGCTGCAGAACGATCAATCTGGAAAATATTTTCAAAACAATTGCTTGACATTGGCAACGGCAAAATCCCGGATGACATTTCAACCGACTGTATCAAATTTCCCGTCGCTTTCTGCCAGTTCACCGAATCCAAATCCGAACTCACACGAAAGGTTTTTCCAAACATTGCACAAAATTACAAAAATCATGATTGGTTGAGTGAACGTGCTATATTGGCTGCGAAAAACATTGATGTCGACGAATTGAATCTTAAGATTCAATCTGAAACAGCTGTCGAATTGATGACGTACAAATCGGTGGATTCTGTTACTTCCCAAGATGATGTCGTCAACTATCCAGCGGAGTTTTTAAACAAGCTGGAATTACACGGACAACCGCCTCAAAATCTCCAACTGAAAGTCGGGTCGGTAATCATAATGTTACGAAACTTAAACCAACTACGTCTTTATAATGGCAACCGGCTTGCGGTAAAAAACCTGACTAATAACGTCATCGAAGCAACAATTCTTAAAGGAAAGAACAAAGGTGAAGACGTTTTGATACCACGAATCCCAATGATTCCCACCCACATTCCATTCGATTTTAAACGCTTGCAGTTTCCGGTAAGACTTGCATTTGTAATGAAAATTAACAAGTCTCAAGGGCAATCATTGCGTGTTTGAGGCATTTACCTTGAAAATCCATGCTTCTCGCATGGTCAATTGCCACCATAAACACCATCAGCATTATTTGTTTTCGCTCCAGATAACAAAACCAAAAATGTCGTGTATCATAGAGCATTGCAATGAACGAAATTATGTTATCACAGCTTAGAAATCGGAGAATTATTTTTTTTTAATTGGTTACCTGACCAGAGATTTTTCAATCAAAATGTAAATAAAACACCATAAGATTCAATGTACTTATTTTCAAATTAAATGTAAATCAAACATACCCCAAACCTATATGAATAAAAGTTATCATTAAAAAAAACGTGTTTTTCCCTTTTTTAAATATTTGCAACAGCTTTTCACAAATTCACAAAACAAACATACATTTTTTTTTACTAGGACAGGACAACGTCTGTCGGGTCAGCTATAAAAAATAAAAAAATACTTTATTTCAGCTGCGGTTAACGGTATTTGAACAATATTTGATTTGTCGGTTCAGTGCACCTACCATTCTTCTTCTAAATATCAATACGCCAATCTTTGCAACGGAACCACACTTTCAGTGAAAATAAAAATTGAAGGCAAAACAACGTTTGCCGGGTCAGCTAGTGCGGCTGGGTCTGTAGATGGTTTGTATCTAAAATTTGACCCGGTAGGTGGCGCTGTTATTGTTGTGGGAGTGTTTAAAGGGTGTTTAAATACACCATTAATTTTTATGCATACAAAAGTACAAAAATACAAAATTAATAAAAATAAACAAACAAAAAACCTTCAATTTTTATGATAGTTAGGCTTGATTTTTCGATCGTATACACCTGTTTTAAATTTTTATGATAGAAACTTTAAAGAAACCCTATATTTATGCATACCATATGCACATTAAAAATGCCATTTTTGGTTTTAAATATTTTTTCAACAACAAATATTTTTGTTAAAGTTTTTTGCGAAATAAAGAAATTTGTTAAGGTTTTTTTTAAAAAATTATAAAAATTAGAAGGGAAACAAAAACGAAAAAGATTGAAATACTATCGGACAGACAATTAAACAAAATTTAATTTAATTTAATTAATGCAATCCTTTGTAACATGACCGAGTTATTTACTTTCAAAGCCAGCATTTTCATTTCGGTAAAATTAGTACTAAAAACTTTTTGTGTGCTTGAGGTAAGAACGTTTTTATGGTGTTAATTTCTTTGAAATTTTAAACAACTTGCAAGTTGCAATTATATAACTTTGAAAATTCTTGCACGGCAGATTATTTATCTAAAACATGTAAGATGTTTGATGAATATGAGGTACAAAATTTAATAAAATAAACAGCAGAAAAGATCATAAGAAGCTCTGTTTATGTCCTTTCAAGGGCTGAAATGGCCAATTTTTTTTAGATTTTTTATATATAAAAAGGCACAAAACTTGCGTGAAAAATTGAGCATTTTATTATGATTCAGAGGGTTTTTATAAAATCAGTTTCTAAACAAACAGAAAAAATTGCAGCGACTTTGCTTGATGGTGGCCGCACTGCACATTCTGCACTCAAGTTGCCATTGAATATTCACACAAATCCAGACGCAATGTGCAACAGAAAGAAGCGGCATGGCTAAGGTTTTGAAAAAATGCAAAATAATTATCTGGGTTGAATGTTCTATGGCCCACAAAAATTTTCTAGAAGCTCTCGATAGAACGCTCAAAGATCTCAACGACAATACCAGACTTTTCGGTGGCGCATTACTGCTTTTATCTGGTGATTTCAGGCAGACATTGCCGGTTATTCCACGCGCTACTTATGCGGACCAAATAAACGCATATTTAAAACAATCGCACCTTTGGCGAAATGTCAGCGTATTACGCCTCACAATAAAATTTGCGTATTCAACTGCAAAATGATCCACTGGCACTGTCATTCTACAAACAATTGCTCAAAATTGGCAATGGAGAAGTTCAGTTGCACGAAAACATGCAATCCATTAAATTAAATTAATTAAATTTGCAATATGGTAACATCGAAAGATTTTTTGATTGAAAACATATTCCCAAATTTGCGCGCCAATTACACAAATCATGTGTGGCTACGCGAACGAGCTATTTTGGCTGCAAAAAATATCGATGTTGACGCAATCAACTTCAAAGTGAAACAGACATTACCTGGCAATGAGATGCTGCTCAAATCGATCGACACTGTTGTCGATTCTGATGAAGCTGTAAACTATCCTGTAAAAATTCTTAAATTCACAGGATTTGCCGAGAATGCCACCTAAGTTTCGTTCAAAAATTGGCACAACAATAATTTTACTTCGAAATTTAAATGCACCAAAGCTTTGTAATGGCACGCGATTGGTCATAACAAATATTAGAGGAAATGTTCTTGAAGCTACAATTTTGACCGACAAGTTTCAAGGTGAAGTTGTTCTTCTTCCAAGGATCCCAATGATACCTTCAAACTCGCCAATTCCGTTCAGACACCTGCAATTCCCAGTTCGTTTGGCGTTCGCAATAACTATCAATAAGTCACAAGGCCATTGTCTTTTTGTGGGCTAGATCTAGAAAGCCCGTGCTTCTCACATGGCCAATTATATGTCGCGTGTTCTCGGGTTGGCAAGCCATCAAGTTTGTTAATTTATGCTCCTAAAGGATTGACAAAGAACATTGTACATCAACTCGCATTAAGATAAAAACAAAATGAAATTTGGTTTTGTTCGTATTAAAATTCAATATTTTTTAAAATTTTACTTTTAGTTTTAGTTTCTTACACTTCTTAAAAATTAAAATGTTCATTGGTTCACCATCAGTTTTTCCTTTGCTAACTTTTGTTAAATTAACATTAAAATCGTTTAATTTTTTTTTAAAAAACTATCATGTTTATTAGTTTTCTATCAATTTTTCCTTTGAAAGCCTAAATAAATCAATATCAAAATCCTTTAAATTTGCATTTTATCTTATGTTTTAGTAAATTGCAGGTAACGTACGGACTGTTAAACATTCGCAGGGTCCGCAAGATTGTTCCGCAAAATTCTTGGATTGTGTATGAAAGAAACTTCAAAATATACCTAAAATATTACATTTATCGAAATTTGTAAAGTTTTATGCTAGTTACCAAATTATCTTTCAAATGATACCAAATATTTTAATATCCATGAGATTATTTCTTAATTTTATAAATTGAATACAAAGATTTAAAATATATACTCATTTGCACTTAAATAAACGAATCATAAAAGTAAAATAAAGGGTGGTTAAATTTTAAGGGCTGATGTTGAATGAGAACCAGACCTAAACGTCAAGTTTTTTTCTGAATTTCATTCGACATTTCTCAATTTCAGATTAACTCAATTTGAACCATGGAAAGATACACAATCGAGCAACGCGCTAATGTTATTCAGGCTTATTATGAACATGGGCGTTCAAATCAAAATGCATATCGTACACTTCGTGATTTTTTCGGTCACACATTTTCACCTCGTGGATTCGTCAATAAGCAGCATTGCCGCATTTGGGCAAATGATAATCCAAGAGTGGTTGTGGAAAAACCAATGCACCCACAAAGAGTGACTGTTTGGTGCGGTTTATGGGTTGGCGGCATCATCGGGCCGTATTTTTTCCAAAATGAGGACGGTCAGGCAGTTATTATGAATGGTGCTCGCTACCGTGAGATGATAATTAACTTTTTATGGCCCGAATTGGTAGATGCCTCAGCGTCATCGAAAATTTGGACCACCGGATGGTGGTGTGCCGCCCAGGTCGCGGCAACCATTTGACCAATATTTTGTTCCAAACATAATTGCACTATACCAATATTATCATTATAAAAAGAAATGACAATAATATCCTAAATAATTTGTGTCTTATTCAAAATCAACATCGGCCCTTAAAATTTAAACACCCTTTAGTATAAAGAAAAAATTATTTATTAAATTAAATAACAGCGCGATACGAACAATGACATGAGATCGAAAGCCTTTTTCAGCCGCATCTGTAATAAAACCGAACGGAACTATCATGGATATGAACTCTTGGTCCATATCTGCTCGGAAAAAATTTTCAAATCATCACAGACTGTACCGCCATATCAAACTTAAAATCAACTAAGCCGCTGATACCCCGAATAGCGAGATGGTTCCTGAAATTAGTGGAATACGACTACGACGTGTCACACCGCAGTGGAAATTCTATGACCAACGTGGATGCATTAAGCCGTGCTCCAGTAGAACCCTCGGTGTACCCTGATAATGTCAGCAACTGTGTAATGGTCGTAACGCCAGCTATCGATGATTGGGTGTATCTGATGCAAATAGAAGATAATGCTCTTAAGGACATTATTGATGTGCTAAACGGAAACAGGCTCGGACCAGCGAAAAAAATATGAATCCGAATATACTTTGAAAAAGAAACGCCTTTTCAGAAAACTCTATAGCCAACTTTACTTTTGGTTGTCCCACATGGAATGCGATGGCGCATCATAAAGCTATGCCACGATGATGTCGGCCAGGAGTGGATGGAACTCTTAAACGTCTTTCTAAAAATTTTTGATTTCCAAGAGCTCGAAACTTTGTTAAAAATTATTAAGCTTGTATAAACTACTGTTTCAGCCGAAAGCCTATGACTAAAGAATGCGAGCTGTATGGCATGGAAGTTCCGAGGGTACCATTCGAAACCTTACATATGGACCACTTGGGACCGTTCATCAAAAGTCGTCGCGGCAACGAGCACATCTTGGTGATTGTCGAGGCCCTAACCCGGTACACTATAGTCTTTCCAGTGAAGTCAACGAAGAGCAAACCAGTGATAGAAGCTCTTAACCAGTTAACACTATTCTTCGGAATGCCGAAGGTTTTGGTCACTAACCGCGGAACAGCGTTCACGTCGTTAAAGTGCTACGCTTCGACCGCTACGTCGTTAGATATCGATGAAGCTCAACTCAAACAACGCAAATTTAGGACCATCACCAGTAGTGATAAGCTAAAACCCTGGTGCGAGATGTACCCAGGAGATCAAATCCTTTAAGAAGAACTCGGGACGAGTCCAGTCAAGAAGGGCCGAACTGTCACCCGACTTTTACACATTTTTATTCTTTTCATTTTATTTACTCTGGCAACACTGAAATATGTATTTCCATTCTTTAACATTAAACGAGTAAAGACAATTCGCTCGAAGTATTTTAAACAGAACGGACGTGGTTTTCTTTTATTGGGAAATTATTTATAATATAGTTTATTTAATCCCCTACAACGGTTCCCTGACAACTTCAGAAGTGTGATGGACATGAGTAGGTATAATATGGGGATTCTGGACCACGGAGCCGGAACCACCTTATATCGGTTTTGTGGTTTTTTGGTGTAAATCATAGAAGCGTATGTCAAAGATGACGTCTTTTTTTTGTGGTTTTGTTTGTCTCATCTCATTTTTGTAGTTTTGTGGTTTTTCGGAACGTGCTAGAAGCGTACGCCAAAGATCATGAGTGTAGATAAGATGGGGGAATGTGGGGATCAAATCCCCTGAGACGTGAGTCGTGTAGTGATGAGTTGTGTGGGCATGGGTGTTTGGGTGCTTGGAGTGGGGGTGTATATCCGTGCCCCTATCCCCGTCCCCTGTATGTGGTTTTTTGTGGTTTTTTGTGGTTGTTGTGGTTGTTGTGATTTTTTGTGGTTTTAAGATTTATTTTTTTTTTGTGGTTTTGTGACGTGCGTCAAAGAAGCGTACGTCAAAGTTGACGTTATTTTTTTTATGTGGGTTTGTTCGTCTTATCTCGTTTTTTTGACATTTGACATTTTTGACATTTGACATTTGGTCTTATCTCGTATAAAAATTAAAAAAGCAAATTTTAATTTATAATTTTTATTTGTGTCAATATTTCGACTAAAAAATTAGTCATCTTCACGATAGGACCTAGAAGAACATGAAAACATTTATCACACACTATTTTAACACAATATAAACAAAATGGATGGATCATTTCACGAAAGGGCATCGGCCTTTGCTGTGGTAAAAAAAAAGGACCAAAATACATTTTCAACCGTTCACACAGGGCTACTGCCCCTTGACGCAGGTATCTTCAATGCAGAGCTAGCAGCCATAAAACATGCTGTTAAATACGCAGCAACAAAGAACAAAAAAACATTAATATGCTCAGATAGTCTTAGCGTTATCAAATCACTACAAAACATCAACAACACAACCACCAAACACATTTTCGGTGGCTTAATACTAAACAACTGAATCAAAATTCTATGGATCCCCAGCCATATTGGCATTCGGGGAAATGAAATAGCCGACAATGCTGCTAAACAAGCTTTAACCCTGCCATTAGTAATGGAAGCCCCCTGCCTGGAATCCGTTCTCATAAAATTTGGGAGAATGATATTAGAAGACATAAAACTCAACAAATGGTCATATTCGTCGTCCTTTTTAAAATCACACAACACTTCCACTTCAAGACCAGCATACAACAGCAATTTTTCTAGAGACGACTGCATCAAAATCGTTAGGATGAGAGTAGGCACAACCTTATTTAGCTGTGGTTATTTCTATACCAACACAAATATACGTGAATGTGATTACTGCTCAACGGCATTAACTGTTCAGCACATTTTTAAAGTTTGTCCTAGATCAAAAATAGATCTTCCGCTAGAGGTGGCACTTGATTGTAGCAGCAGTAAAACCCTGGACATCATCAATACCGTTCTAGAGAAGCACGGATTGACTCGCGAAGTATAATCAATTATTTTATCTTTCTCTTTAACTCAGAATAATGTATAAATTTATTAAGTTCATTGTCAATTAAAATCATACTAAGATTAAAATATGGGTACAAAATGGCCTGGTCGCCCAGTACCCAACCTAGATATTTTATAAATTTATTTATAAAATATAAGTAAAATAAATAAATAAATAAACAAAATTTAAAAACAATAAATGAAAATACAAGTATTAACTATTTTAACACAATATAAACAAACAAGCCTTGTTGTTTAAAGTTACTTTCGTCAACTAATGTTTTGTCTGATTTAATGTTTATAAATATGAGCGCAGTTATCGGTGTCCATTTTATAGTTAAGTCCCTTTTGTATGGGTGTGTTAATTATGTGGAGTATTTCTATTGTGTATCGTCGTTTGTAGTTGTTCTCTTGTTGCAGAATCTTTGTTTCTTTAAAGTTAGGAGAGTAGGCCCATTTTACTTAATGGGCCGCAAGTGCTGTTTTGTTGTCATTCTTGTTGTTAATATCTGATTTGTGTGCTGATAATCGTGTCCTTAATTTTGATTTCGTCGTTCCAACATACTCTTTTTTCTCGCATATATCGTTTCCATCTCCTTTGCATGTAATTTTATAGATTAGATTTGATTTGTCCATGTCTTCAATCTTAGATTTTGTGTTGCTGTAGATATTTCTCAAGGTGTTGTGAGATCTAGGTGCGAGTTCAAAATTGTTTTTGTTGTAGAAGTCTGTTTTTTGAATTTTTCCGTGAATCCTTCTACATATGTGACTCCTTTGTATTTAAATGTTTTGTTGGTTTGGTTATTGTTGTTTTGAGTCTTGGTTTCATTCAGTATCCGGAAAATCGTTGATTTTGGAAAATCATTTTTTATTAATATATGTTTAATTATTGTTTTGTTTTTATTATGAAAAATATTTTCACTTATGTTAAGTACCCTGTTTATGAAATTTTTCGCCGTGTTGATGATGGTCTTTTTTGGGTGTTTGGAGCGAAAGTTTATGAGGCGTCCTGAAGCTGTGGGATGTTGTTGTTGAAGATGTTGTTGTTTCTTATTATTTTTGCATCTAGATATGGTAGTTGTCCGTCTTTTTCTTCCTCTAAGATAAATTTTATGTACCTGTGGCAAGTGTTTAAACTAGTGTCAAGATAACGAATTTAAGAATATTATAAAACAATATTAATGTTAAAACTCAAAAAGAAACATTTTATTCATTTAATTACTGCGAAACATTTTAAGTTAAAAAGAGAAAATAATTGGCGGGTTTAACGTGTGCTTGTTTCGGCGTCTGCGCAACAACTGACTCATGCGTCGATGGTTGCAGCTTACTGTCTGTAACAGCTCGGCTTCTCCTGACCTTCGTCCTCTCCGGGCGAATCTGGCGTATCGTACTCTGAAGAATCTGAATCATCAATATTTGGATCGGAATGACACCAAGGCTTTATATGGTCGCTTGACAAGACGTTGCTGTACCGCTTTTGAGTTCTTGGCTTGTCGGGTAAATCCTCAATTATGTATAATTTGTGAGATGCTCCAGTGGCTTGAGGAACATGATCGATCACTTCCAAGTCTCCAATCGAATATTTACGTGGCTTGCAATGTTTGCTATCATATCTATTTTTCCATTTCAATTTAGCTTCAGTGACATTTTCTGCTGCTTCAATTTGTTTGGGAGTATCAGATTCTGTGATGCTATTCTGAAGAGCTTGGATCAGCTTATTCTGGCTGACATCTCGAGGGTTAAAATTCAACACAAGGTCGTTTGGGGAGAATTTTGTAGTTTCGTTGCGTTGCGAATTGATACTCCACTGTACCATTGGTAGTGTTTTGTCCCATTCTTTGTTATGAGGAGTTGAACATTTTATGGCACCCAACACGGTTTTGTTGACAAGTTCTGCCTGACCATTAGCTCTCGGTGTTCTGACAGCAGTCTTTATATGTTGAATACCATGGCGCTCTAAGAAATACTCGAACTCCTTGGAAGTGAATGCTGTTCCACGGTCCGACGTAATACGCAATGGTTGACCAAAAAGAGACATAACGTCTTCTAGCATCGTTATCACTGGTGTTGTTTTCGTATTTCGAACGGCTCTCAAGAGTGTGAATTTACTGAAAGAACAGACAAGAACTATTAGATATGCATTACCTCGCTTACTTTTTGGGAATGGTCCCAAATGGTCGATATTGACCGCACGGAATGGTATTGGCAGCACCTCGATGATATGCATCTGGCCTTCTGGTTTTCCACCTTTCACTTAATTAAGACAACATTCCGGGCATGCTGCAATGTATGATTTAGCATATCTTCGAATCCTTGGGAACCAGAAAGACTTTTCAACACGTTCTATTGTTTTTTCCAAACTATAATGTCCAGCATCATCATGACATGCTTTTAGAATTCGCCATCTTATGTTGCTTGGAACTATTAATCTTATCTGATTCTTTACTTTTCGATGCAATCCGTCTTGATCTGCTTCAGCGTTGCCTGCTCACTCGGTGCTCGTCCATTCAGAATATTAACTATACCTTTCAATTTTTCACCCATCATTTGCATGGTGAAAACCCAATCGTCATCATACGTGAATACTTGTAAAACTTTATCTGCTACATTTCAGGTGTTGAATTTTCGTACCTGCTCGGTGTGTGCACTTGAAGTCAAATTCTTGTAATTTCAACCACCATCGTGCTATGCGAGGTGGCAACGGCGTTGTATCTTTAGTTGTTGCTACTGCATTACAGTCTGTTACAACAACAAACGTAGTACCCCATAGATATACCCGAAATCGTTCCAGAGTCTCGACGATAGCCAATACTTCCAACTCATGGCTGGCATAACGACTCTCCGCTTCACTGCACCGTCTACTGTTGAAAAATACTGGTTTCAAATTTTCTTCTTCTCTCTGCATTAAAACTCCTGATAAACCTAGAGCACTCGCGTCCGTATGAACCTCGTGTTCTTTTGCATAGTCATATAAAGCCAAAACCGGTTTGCATATCAGAGCTTCTTTTAATATGTTAAATGCTTCGATTTGTGAGGATTTCCATTGAAACACTGAGTCCTTTTTCAACAGCATCGTAAGTGGTTGAGCAATTCGTCCGTAGTCGTATACAAACTTCCTGAAAAAACTTGTGACTCCCAAAAACTTATGCACATCTGTTACATTCGCTGGCGTTGGAAATTCCTTTATACACTTGGTCTTTTCATTCCCAGGCTGAATACCCGCAGCACTTATTACGTGTCCTAGAAAGTCAACTGTCGTCATCATGAAGGCGCATTTTGATGGTGTCAATGCCAAATTTGCTTGCCGTATAGCACCAAGCAGTTCTCTTAGCACCACCAAGCCCATGCTCGTTGTATCTGTAGCTATGATAACTTCGTCCACATAGCTGATCACATTTCGTCGATTCTTCAGCCCTTTTATTATATTGACTATCATTTCCTGAAAGTACATTGGAGCGTTTATCAGCCCAAATGGCATTACATTATATTCATACAACCCTTCTGGGGTTAAAAATGCTGTGTAACGCTTGCTGTTTTCCTTTAATGGTATCTAATAGTATCCAGAAGTCATATCCAATGTTGTGAAAAATTTCTTTCCAGACAGCAACGATAATTGCTCCTCAACAATGGGCATCGGAAATTGTTTTTTAACTGTGACGGCGTTCAGAGTCGGTAGTCAATACACATTCAGCTCTCTCCATTCGCCTTCTTCGACAGAACCACGGACGCTGCGTATGGTGACGTGCTTGGACGTATGATCTCATGTGCCAACAAGTTGTCAACAATTTCACAGAGAGTATCGCGCTGTGCAAAAGGTACTTGGTAACGCTTACCGACAACTGGCTTATCATTTGTGACTTCGATCTCCATCTGTGTTGTATTGCAGCAACCCAAACGTTCTATATTTTCAGCAAAACAATCTAAATGTGACTCAATAGTACTTCGCACATCTTTCTGCTCGCTTTCTGGCAACTGCTTATTAATGACAAAATTCATCTGGCTGTTTTGTTGGATTTGTAATATTCCATCCTCAATTATGACCCGCTGTTTTTCTCGACATAAAACATCTCGACCTAGGAGCACATTCTGATTCAAATGTTCGTCTGGAATAATAAATAAATTAGCTTTTATGCATTGACCATCTAATTCTATTTCAGTGTTGATTGCTTCAATCGCTTTTACAATTGATCCTCCAAAACCTTTCAATTGCTTACAACATGCGATTCGTTGGCAATTAGCTGGTGTTGACGATTCGCTGATTAATGAACAATCGCTCCCGGTATCTATAAATGCCATTACTTTTTAACCACCTATCAATATGTCTTTTAACTACGGGCGGTTTAATAGCCGTATCTTGATCTTTGAGAATGCTTTGCCTTTGCCACCTTTGCTGCCGTTGGCTTTCTTGCAACTTTGCAATCTCTACCTTCGTGCCCTATTTTCGAACATATCGAACACCGTAGCTTACATTATGGTTGAGGACATTTAACTGCTATATGGCCCACCTCGTTGCAATTAAAACACTTTGGCCCACGCTTGTCGTTGATATTAGATGCATTTTCTTTCCTTATGTCATCCATGCCAGTATTGATGTTGATATCGTTGATATTAGATGCATTTTCTTTCCTTATGTCATCCATGCCAGTATTGATGGAGCGTGTTGTAGATATCAGCGGCAAATTCTCAATCGCACGAAGCAACTCATTGCACGATTGAAAGTTCATCGTTATCAATGTTCGAGTTAGGTTAGACTCATTGATATTATTAATGATATAAGAATTAATTGAAACTTCGTCCAACTCACCTCGTCGTCCGATTGTTAACATAGCGTAAAAATACTCAATATAAGATTCGCTGGCTTTGCGTTTGCGTTGCATCAACTCCCTGTGGACATCTGCAGCACTTGTAGTACTCGAAAAATCTCTCTTAAATATAAAAACAAACTCCGGCCATGAATTGATGACAGGTTGTCCGTCCAACCATTCTTTTGCTATGCCTCGTAGCTTGTGCTGCACCGAAAACAGAATAGTTTCATCGCTCCACGGGTATAATTGTTGCAATTGCTGAATTTTTCCTATGAATTGCGCTGATGTGGGTGCCCGTTTTAGTGGATTAAATTTCGGCAGTACTCCAATAATGTTGTGAACATCACTCATTGCACTAAACTGTCCCTCAGATCGCATCGCTGAGACACTTTGTGGTTGGAATGCGTTCGTGACTTCTGCTGCTCGACTTTCAATCGACTCCCTGCTTCTTTGTTGCGCTCTTGCTGCCATCCGTGCCAATGCCTTCGCCAGATTCGCTACCACCGTTTGCAGATCCTGAATCTGTTGTTGCCGTGGCTCCAATTCGTTGAGCTCATCCAAATCAACATCGTCAATTGCCAGAGCCGTTTGAAGTTTTTCCACTTTTTCAGCTTTATTTCCAACCGTTTGCAAGTTTTGGTTTCGCAGAAGGTAATCTAACTGCGCAACTTTTAAAGAACTTATTTTTACCAAGTTGACCATTTAATCGTTTTATTTCTAATGTATTATATTTTTTTTTTAATGTAACTTTACGCTTGCGCTCATACAACCTTTTTATGTGCGTGTTCAACAACGATTGTCTTTCCAGCCGCTTCGTTTTCTTTTTCGTGATATTCAAATCTTATTTGTATCCTTTTCGTTGTATTTTTTTCCGTGTTTCCCCTTATACAGCTTCTTAATCGTTGCTTATATTCGTTGGAAACTTTCCGTTATCGTTGTCTATGTTTGTCGTTGCTTTCGTTTTCGTCGCTTTCGTTTTCGTTGCTCATATAGAAGGTTGCTATGTCGTGAGTGCTGTGTGTATAGTGCGTGTAGTTGTGCGCATGCGTTGCTTACTGTGATTTAACGTTTTTTCCCCTTTCCCAGTTTTTCTATGGGATTGCACGTGCATGTTTTGCTGTTTGCTTCATTGTGCAATTATATATAACTGCCACGACGCTTCCTCGTATCCCACTTCTAACGTTGTCAAGATAACGAATTTAAGAATATTATAAAACAATATTAATGTTAAAACTCAAAAAGAAACATTTTTTTCATTTAATTACTGCGAAACATTTTACTGTGTGCTTGTTTCGGCGTCTGCGCAACAACTGACTCATGCGTCGATGGTTGCAGCATACTGTCTGTGACACTAGTCAAAGTAGTTTCTATCTCATCCATTTTCACGATGCAGAAAATATCATCCATGTATTTAGTTAAAAGTCTCGGTTTGTAATTAATTTTATCCATGAAGTTTTCCAAAATTTCTTCCATCACAATGTCTGCAATGATGGGCGATACAGGCGATCCCATAGCCATCCCTCGTAGCTGATTATAAATAGTCTTTTCATACTTGAAATAGTTGTTTTCTTTTAAACAGAAAGTCAGTATATCCATGAATAATTGTTTGGGTATCGTAGTGTGTTTTTTTCCAATATGTGCCATTTTTTGTCTATAGTTTTAATTGTAAAATCTACGGGAATGCTTGGGAAAAGCGACACCACGTCAAAAGAAACCATCAATTCATTGTCACATATGTAGCTGTTATTTATTTTGTTCTTGAATTCTACCGCGTCTTTAATGTTAAATATAGGGTCTGTCGTCACGTGTTTTAATATATTTGAAATATATTTGCATAAATTATATGTAGGTGAGCTTATTGATGAGCAGATCGGTCTAAGTGTCATTTCTTGTTTAAAGATTTTTGGGAATCCATATAATCGTGGGGCTATCGCATTGTATGTTTTTGTGTTTTTCTCGTATCGTAATCAAGCCTTTTGTTAACAGTTTTTCGACCAGATTGTTGTTTTTTTGTGGAATTGTTGTTTGGACAATGGTAGAGCAAACCTCGGCCCGTGAGCGAGAAGCCATTGTACATCGTTTGGTATGATTTTGTTTTGTTAACAAACCATTCATTCGATGCTTATTAAACCATTCTTCTCTTAGTGTCTCTAACTTTTTGTTATTTTTTTAGTGGGAGAAAATTACTTTGGCGTCTTCTGTGCACACTTTTTTGTTTATGGCGGATTCTATTCTGTTCTTATGTATCAACTTTTCTTTTAATGTTTTATGTTTATATGTTATTAGTTTGTTTAATATTTTTTGGTGGAATTTTATTGTATGTTTTTCAATTGTTTTCATTAATTCTGGATGTAGCTTTTTATTGTAGTTTTGAGTCAGAAAATTTTTTTTTTAACATTAATTGGTGCATTTTTAATAAAATTTGGAATTATTAGATGCTTCCTGCATTTGATTAAGAAATTAATTTTTAATTAAATTTTTTCTTGTAATCTAGAAAATAGAAACAACAATGTTTCAACATAATGCCTTTAAATAAAAATAGTTGTGGTAAGACGTCCGCAAATTTTATTTGTAAAGAGTTTTATTTGTAAAGAGTTATACAAAATTTAATAGTTGTGAATACTCTTGTAGTAAAATAATGTGATAAGAAATAATTGAAATTTTTGATATAAAATGCTATTCTGCAAGCTTTTTATTTCATTAAAAATTAACAAGTTAACAAAATTTTATAATAAAAATGGAAGCAGTGAATTTTCAATAGAATGAATTTCCCTGATGCAGATCCTACTTGTAAGTGGTATTTTTTAATAATGTTATTTATTTTTTTATTATAAAAAAAATTTTCTTTCCGTTTCAGTACCACCATTATTTTATTAACATCACTTATGGTCTCTAAGTCCAGAACTCTATTTTGAGTTTTGGCTTAGGGATCTCTACCGCTGTTGCTGGGAAGAATCGATAACAAATCCTCTGAACGCAGCTATTCGGGAATACCGAAGGGAACACATTTCGTAGGTACCTTGCGGAGTGGAGGATGTATATTCCCATACTCCCTGAAATATTGCAATTAGCTTTGAATTGCCCAGCTATTGGTGGGTGAAATATAAAAATAAAAAAACGAAGTTGATATTTGATGTTTTTATTTCAAATGTAAAATCAAACGAAAGACCCTCGAACCTCCGTTAAATAAAAAGGTTTTAATATTTGAAGTACAATCAGTTTTTATTGAATAATCTAAATGATCAATTATGAACATATATATGCACATATATTTTTTACAGAAGTCTTTTCAAATACACAACAACAATCATTCGTGGGTATCAAGCTATAATTTTCCAACAATTGCCCTCTCTGACTCTGCCTCGGTGATTACTGGTTCTGGTGCGGTAATACTCGGTATTCGGTGCTTCGGTAAATATCGGTGATTGCGGTCGTGGCGAGTTTATGCGACTTGGCTTAGACAGAGCTCGGCAGAGTGCGTTGTATTTGGAAAATATACTCTTACTGTTAAATGATTATATACAAAAGTACCATACATACATCTTTTGCAGCATTAAATTATATAATGTAATGTATGTAAAAAAAAAAAAAAAAAAACAAAAAAACAAATTGGCCATTTCAGCCCTTGAAAAGACTTTGACCGAGCTTCTTATGATCAATTGTGTTGTGTGTGTTATTAAATGTTTGCACACAATTGACCGAGAACTGGACCTACA
Organism: Tetanocera ferruginea; assembly: GCA_958299015.1. Lineage (NCBI taxonomy): Eukaryota > Metazoa > Arthropoda > Insecta > Diptera > Sciomyzidae > Tetanocera > Tetanocera ferruginea. The sequence goes on along the minus strand of OY282641.1, from coordinate 70,510,072 downwards.
TGTTTTATGCCGACTCCGAACGGCTAAAGTTCATGTTCTCAAGAAGCTTTACATGGCATTATTTACTCTCTGAGGTTTGCCATTGTCTGCAGAGAGGTGGTGACCGATCAGAAAAATGTTTTATTGAAAAACATTTTTCGCCGCGGCTAGGTATCGAACCCGGGCTCCGAGCATGCTAAGCCACACACTTAACCTGCATGCCACGGTCACCACAGTCACCACATGTAATGTATGTAGTATCAATTAAATCAGATAAGTATATACATACATTTCTCAAGTAAGTTGTATAAATAACATACATTGAGTCTCAAAAGTATTTTGCCTATACGTTTTTACAATAAATTTCATAGTTTTTCTTTAAAAATGCATTGAATTGTCCGAAAATTTAATGTATATATTTTGCTTTTGCCTGAAATATATTGTTCAAAATGCAAATACAAAAAACATCAACTCCGTTGTGTTTCTGTTGCGTTATTGTTTTGTCCTACACTTCGATGCTCACAAAAGTATTTTGCTTTTTTCTAATTCCGTTATTTCTTACAATTTGAGTGTTCTTTCTTTTGGGTTTCTATCCTTTTTTAATTGGGTTACACTTGTCATGATTGGTTCTATTGAAATTAGTCATAAATAGTCTTTTAGTGTGCACAGATTGAGTTTTATTATTGTTAAAATGCCGAAAGGAAAAGAATTGAATTTTGCGCAAAGAAAAATCATTTTGCACCTTTATGACGAGGGAATAACGATAAAATACATTAGTGAAATGTTTGAACGTTGCCGTCAAACAATAGAAAATGTGATTAAGCGCGCAAAAGAACGTGGCAATATCGAAAATAAAGCCCGTTGTGGACGTCCGAAATTGCTTTCAGAGAGAAATGAAAGAAGAATACTTAAAGAAAACTATGATAACCCACATTTATCAGCACCAAAAATCAACGACAGCCTCAGACGTATCCTAGGAACAAGTGTAAGCAACGATCCGATCCGTAGAGTACTCAGATCCAACAATATCAATGGTCGCGTGGCAAGAAAAAAACCGATAATTTCAGAAGTAAATCGTGTAAAGAGGATTTCGTTCGCTCAGCTGCACAAAACCAAAAGTTTTGAGTTTTGGCAAACGGTGATATTTAGCGACGAAAGCAAGTACAACATTTTTGGTTCTGATGGACGACGCATGGTGTTGCGTAAGCCAAATGAAGCCCTCAATATCAAAAATATGAAACCAACTTTTAAACATGGAGGAGGTTCGGTAATGGTATGGGGCTGTATGTCCGCCCGAGGAGTTGGCAACCTGGTATTTATCGATGGCATTATGGACAGGCATGTTTATTTGTCCATCCTGAAAGAAAACCTCCATGCTAGTTCCGATAAAATGGGCCTTCCAAGAAATGGGTTTTATTTCGTTCAGGATAACGATCCAAAACATACTGCTGCGGACGTCAAACTGTGGATTTTATACAACACCAAACATTTACCAACACCTCCCCAGAGTCCGGATTTGAACCCGATAGAAAATCTTTGGGCTCACCTGGAGGAAAAAATAAGGGAATACCATATTTCCTCGAAGGCCACACTAAAACAAGTTTTGCAAGAAGAATGGGACAAAATACCGATCGAAAAGTGCAAAAACCTAGTGGAATCTATGCCAAGACGCTTAGAAGCTGTTTTAGCTAACAATGGATATCCTCCCAAATATTAATTTAATTATACTTTGTTGTATTTATAAAATTCTGTACTAAAATTAAACAGCAAAATACTTATGTGACTTAAAATTAAAAAGCAAAATACTTATGTGACCTATAAAAACTTAAACATCTCTAATATTATCGAAGTATTTTAATTTGTTTTTTAATGAAATTAATGTTTAAGTTCCTATTACCACATTCCAAATAAAATTTGAATTATCTTTTGTTAAACAAACGTTTAATTTGGGTCTTTTTTTAAAAAAATTATCAAATTCTTTATAGGCAAAATACTTTTGAGACTCACTGTATATATTAATGTGCCTCGACTTGTATGAAGAAAAAAAAGTTCCATTTGTATCCATTTTAAAATGAACCTTGATGTATTCTATGATCATTCCCAAAATATTTTGGCTATACGAAAATCCGTCAGTGAGCTAAACCATTTAGCAAAAACCTCCATAAATCATGTTTTCCGTATATATACTGGCTAGTGTAATACATGTAAATAAATAAACTGCCTCAAATTATAGGCCTAAAAAAGTTCTTTCAATCAGGTATATGATAGCCGTGCATACCTTTCCAACGATATCTTGATAACGACGATCGTATAAGAAATAATAAAGTTATTTGAATTTTTGTGAAAATAATCTCAGAAACATGCATGAAAACATCATTATACTTAATCCAATTGCAAATATTTTCAAATTGAACGAACTTTTTCAGGCCTATAATTTGAGACAGTTTATTTGTTTACAACTATTACACTAGTTAATATATATACGGAAAACATGATTTTTGCAAAATGGTTTAGCTCACTGACGGACTTCAATATATCCAAAATATTTTGGGAATCATCATAAAATACATCAAGGTTCATTTTAGGATGGGTACAAATTAAACTTTTTTTTTCAAGGCACCTTAATATATATATTTCTTTTCAATAATAAAAATTATGAATACATCATATGCTTAATTTATATAATCCCTAACGGGTAGTTAATACGACCAGCTAAGTGTTCGGGAAGATAACCGACCGAAACCGATGCTAATATGACAAGCTAAGTATTCGGAGGGATATCCGATCGACCGAAGCCGATGGTGAAGTCCGACCGAGTGCAACAAGCTAAGTACTCGGAGGGATATCCGATCGACCGAAGCCGACGGTGAAGTCCGACCGAGTGCAACAAACTAAGTATTCGAAGGGATATCCGATAGACCGAAGCCGACGGTGAAGTCCGACCGAGTGCAACCAACTAAGTATTCGGAAGGATATCCGATCGACCGAAGCCGACCGAGTGCAACAAATACAACTATAAAGTATTCGGGAGGATATCCGACTGACCAAGGCCGCGGTGAAGTCCAACCGAGTGCGACAAACTAAGTATTCGGAGGGATATCCGATCGACCGAAGCCGACGGTTGTTGGATTGGGTTTGGATTGGATATCCGATCCAACCGAACCGACCCAATAATTGTTGATTTAAAAATAAAATCAAGCTTATCAATCAATTCCTTTCATATAAAAACATATAACTGTAAATAATCATCCCTGTTGACAAATGCTCTGACGAGATAAAACAGGTTTTTTTCTGAGTGAATCTACTTGTTATTTAATATTTGATATGTTCTTATTTTTTGTGTGAAAGTATTTTTAAACTTTTGTTTTGTTTTTTGTTGCTCAATGCAAAAGTAACATATTTTTTTAAACTACTACAGTTAACTAACTACAGTTAAAAGGACATGACATTGGCCTTTTTTGAAATTTTTTTTCAAAATTACTATTTTTCCAAAAATTCTTTTGGCCAAAATCTTGAGTGTGCACGAATGAATATTATATCGATGAGAAGTTGCTTCAACTACCTGTGTAGTTGAACATATAACATACGAACGTAAATATTTTTTAATTCAAAGGTAATGCAATGACCCAGCGCTCCTCACAGTTGAATCTTGAATTTATTTTGTTTTAAATTTATTTATGTTTTATAAGTTTATATCTTTACGAATATGTTACGAATATGTTACAAATCAATGTTAAGTGATTCCTATCAAAAAAGTTAAATTCGTGGATATGTTTATGAAATTCGTACTTGAAGATAAATTCGTACTTTGCACTAAATTAAATTCGTACTGATAAAAAAGTACGAATTTAACTTCATCCGGATAAAAAGATGGGTTTGTGTCTTTGCTGGCATACAGAAGACAATGGCAAACCTCAGAGAGTAAATGATGCCATGTAAAGCTTCTTGAGTACATGAACTTTGGCCATTCGGAGTCGGCATAAAACATGTAGGTCCAGTTCTCGGTCAGTTGTGTGCAAACATTTAATAACACACACAACACAATTGATCATAAGAAGCTCGGTCAAAGTCCTTTCAAGGGCTGAAATGGCCAATTTGTTTTTTTTTTTTTTGTTCACGCCTTCTTACCGCACTTGTATTTAGAAATATAGAAGACATTTTTCTTCTTCGTAGAATTTATTCGGATATTTATAATATCGTAATGCTGTTGTACAAGGTTATTAAGGTTCCTTCGTATTGATGATTTTCCAACTATTGGAATCCTTGCTCGGTGCAACAACATAGAAAGTATTTATATCACTTCACTGAAATATTTTGTCAATTTTTCTTACTTTCGGGTTGTTTTTTTTGTTGACAAATACGTGCAATTGACTTTTTTTCAATAAGCAAGACGAAACTGATTCGCATGAAGTCAGTTAAAGAAAATAAAAAAAAGTTATTTCTCAATATGATCTGATCTGATATGATATCATCTGCTTTCACTATGCGGTAGCCTATGCCTAAGACTGCGTTCATAGGGAACGCCGATTCAGACAGAGTGTGTAAACAAGCGAGATAGGTAGATATTTGTGTCTCGTTTGTTCGCACAGATTTCAACCTGCTTGCCTGAATCGGCGTTCACTATGAACGCTGCCTAAGGCTGAACGCCGAATCAGGTAGAGAGACAGATAGGCAGGCAAACCAATCCCGCTCTACAAAAAAGCACCGCATAGTGAAAGCAGATCATATCAGATCAGATTGAGAAATAACTTTTTTTTTATTTTCTTTAACTGTCTTCATGCCAATCAGTTTCGTTATGCTTATTGGAAAAAAGTCAATTGCACGTATTTATCAACAAAAAAAAACAACCCACGCTCTATCATATATTCTGTTGTTTATGTTGTATATTTTCTGTCGTTTTGATTATTTTTGCACTTAAAAGATGACAATCACCAACAACAACATCATAGATGCACAAGAAGAAACACAAACTTCACACTCGTTGCTATGTTGTATTTGCATGGTGTTGTTTTTGTATTTTTATCATAAAATATTGACGTGCGCTATTGCTTATTATGTTTGTGTGTGTGTTTCGTTCAACGAAAAAATAATAAACAGCAAATGAATAAAATATATATTCTTCCTTGCGTAAAAAAAAATTTTCAGATTGAGATCCAGTACTATTTTGTACCAGAGGAGCTAATTTTTTTTGCTTAAGCTATTATGTGCTCTTAGAAAATTAAAGTAAAACGCTCAGCTTCAATGCTATTAATCAACTGATTTATTATATGTATCCAATATTAGAATAAGTTAGAGACTAAGAAAACATAACGGGTGAATAAGAAAAGAGTAAGAGAGCACTATTCGCAAATTTGCCATAATCTAATAACACACAGTGGCGTGTTTTATACTAGTTTTCAATTTTAAACAGTTTCAATACTTTTAACTAATTAATGAGTTAGATTATTATTTAACCTTTTTTTTTAATCGTTTTTAAAATTAGCTTAAACACTTTTCAAAAGCCTTTGATAAAATAGCCCATGCTATTCTTATTGATAAATTGGCTAAATTAGGTTTTCACTCAAATGTTTTAAAATGGTTTGCTTCATACCTCACTGGGAGGATATGTTATGTTTGTATTGAAAATGTTAAATCTAGGCCTTTCCTTGTTAGATCGGGAGTCCCACAGGGTAGTATTCTTGGCCCGCTGTTATTCATTTTGTTCATTAATGACATAACTGATTCTATAAAGTATTCCTGCTGTTTGCTATACACGGATGACTTTAAAATATTTTCAAGAGTCTGTAACTCAATAGATGCTGCGAATCTTCAGGCTGATCTGTTCTCTGTCAATGATTGGTGTAATCGTAATATGTTGTATCTTAATCGTAGTAAATGTGCCTATTCCACGTATTCTAAATTAGATAATTGTTTGTATAATAACTATGTTCTAAATAACACGCCACTCTGTTGTGTCTCTGAAATTAAAGACTTTAGGTGTAATTTTTGATGGTAAATTTATTTCATTTCCCACCTCAACTATATTATTCCTACAGCTTATTCAATGCTTGCATTCATGCGTCATAACTCTTCTAGCTTCAAGGATTTATTTTCATTGAAAACTCTATTTATTTCCATGGTCCGTTCGTTATTGGAATATGCCTCTTTTATATGGAATCCTTTCTATATTACCCATTCAACTCGCATTGAACGTGTTCAAAAGTCTTTCATTAGATTTGCCTTTCGATCTACAAACCTTGATGAACCCTTTAGGTCGTATGAAGCCAAGTGTATGCTCATGAATTTACAAAGTTTGCACACTAGACGATGTAATCTTTCAATGTTATTTGTTTTTGATATTGTTGTAGGTAAAGTCGATTGCCCACAACTCCTAGAATTAATTAACTTTAATGTTCGAACTAGAATGCTAAGACATTCGAACTTATTTTACTTGCGTTTACGTCGTACCAACTATGCGTCGAGTTCTCCAATATATAGAGCCTTGCGAAATTTTAATATGAACTATCAGAGTACTGTGACATTAATTTTGCTAATTCCAAGAATTCTCTGAAGTTATTACTTGATTGTATTTAATTTAAACTTTAATTTTATTTCATATTGTTATATTTTATATTTTGTAGGTAAACGAAAATTATTTGTAAAAAAAGTATTCGTAGTCTGTAAGACCATTGTTCATAGACTTAATTAAATAAATAAATTAAAAAAGCTACTCAAGAAGATGAAATTTTAATGAAAATAAAAATATATGAAAAAAAAATGGGTGGCCAGTCTACTAAAAGCAAGTTGCTAGAGAAGTTATGCCATATTTTAATTCAATAGACGACATATCAATCGTTCACGAAATTCTTTTAAAAACCAACAGAAGATAATTCCACATTGTCTTAAAAAAAAATATTGTCCAATATTCATGAGGGCCATATGGGTATACAGCGCTATCAAAGTTTGGCACGAGTTTCAGTATATTGGCTTTATATAAATCATGACATTTTTAATGTGGTGTCAAGTTGCGAAACATTCATGAAGTATAGAAGTTTAAACCCAAAGCAAGAACTTATCAGTTATGAGGTAGTTAATATTCCATGGTATAAGTGAGGTTGTGATTTATTTGTTTGGAATAAAAAACACTACCTAAAAGTTATCAACTATTCAAAGTTAATTGAAGTCGAACTCTAAGCTAGTGGTTCAACAAGTAATTTTGTGATAACGAGACTTAAATCTATGATTGCCAGACATGAAATTCCAGCTTTTCTCATTTCAGATAATGGTCCACCTTTTAAATCTAATGAATTTAAAGATTTTTGCACTAATTGGAATATTAAACATAATGCATCAAGTCTCTATCATCCAAGGCCATATACTGCACTCTTGCATTACAGAGCAACTCCTAAAAATAAAATGCCAAGCCCAAGTGAATTATAAATGTCTAGGAAATTACGTACTAAAAATCCTGCCATTTTAAAGAATTTTGAAACCAAAGTTATTGATAAGTTCAAATACGAAAAACTTGCTTAAGAGCAAAGAAAAAATCGACTATTTTATATAACAGAACAGCTCAAAATCTAAAACCATTAGAGGAAGGAGTACACGTTATGTACAAGAAATCACCTGCATCAACATGGTGTCCAGTAGGGCGTATCGAATTACATTTTTTTTCGAATTTCACATTCTAAGAGGTCTCAAAAGTTTCATGTGGTTGTCAAGATCTGCCAAAAAAAATGTTATGAAAATAAAAGGACATCTTCCTGCCCCGCAAGGACAAAGTTGTTTTTTGAGAAACACAGTAAAAAATAACGATCTTAAAATGTTTTGATTTTTGTAAAAAAAACTACATTTGTCTAAAGGAAAAAATTTAAATGCAGTTTAACTAGCAATATCTTACCGAACACGATGATACTCACGATTTTTTCCCACAGTATCCTGTTTGAAGGATATTCGAAGCGAAAGTTATACTCGTGATGGCACATAACTTTTGATTGTGACCATTGAGTCTAAATTTTGATGGCATTGATTACAGGGAACGAAAATAAACGAAACGATATCCGAACCTTTCGCTGAGAGGCTGATAGAAACCAGCAACTATTCATTCGTTCTTTTTGTGAGGGCAAACAAAACACGAAACCTTTCAATGGAAGAGAGCGATATCGTAATTTTTATAATTTTTGCTAATGTGTCAGTGTAGAAAACGAAACCGAATGAAACGTTTTCTTAATGCTCACTCTGGTTCGCATGACTCATGCGGGATGAGGCATGGAACGACAACAGAGGCTTGCACACAGTGTGGAACGGACGGCAAGCGTTTTTTGTTTTTTGTGTTATGCATGCGTCATCGAGGTCAGTTTGTGTTGTTATTTCTTGTATTTTTTTTTTCAACAACAGTGTAGGCAAATTAATGTTAGTTGTTATATTGCCTGCAAAAAAACAAAAATCCGCGACACTTGCCAGCTATCAAAACGTACAAATGTATGTACATTTCTTTGTGTGATCAATGACGTCTGTCTGCTTTGGCTGCACAAAAATATAAACTGCGCAAAAGAATGCGAAGAAGACCTTTTTTGTTGATATCCCATGATCGTTAAACGAATCATTCATTGGGTTTCATTTGTGTCTCTTCGTTGCTCAGGCTTTTCGTTTTGTTTATGGTTTCGCTCGTATCAGCAAAAAACAAAACAAAACAGCCGCTCAATCGTTCTTGCGTTGTTTGAATCGGTTTTGTTTTGTTCGCTTGAAAGAGCGGAACGAAACTAAATGGAACGGTTCGTTAGTGTTTATTTTCGTTCACTGATTGATTATAGTGTTGGCGTATTTCTTAAATATGATGAATTAATAATTTGCATAGTTTTTGCATATCAATTCTCTTGTTTTAGAGAAATGTATGCTAGAACGCAATTTTTGAACTTTTTCAAAAAAATTAATATTAGATTTTATATCACGGGCATAAGAAGTGGTGTCGAAGATAATTTTCTCAATTTGGATTTTTCAAATATTTCTATACATGACCTTAAATATGTATTTAATATGCCAGGCTTAGACTACGATTTTTTTTTATATTTTAATACTTAAAAAAATTTTACTTCGTAACATCAAATTTCTCAATTTGAGTTATATCTTCTTTATGGTTGTAACATCGTTTACATACATTTTATGCCATTCGGTCGGTCTCAAAAGACTAAACAATTGTTTTTAAAATGTGTTTTAATGAAATTTTAACCATAAAGGGGACATAACTCAAATTGAGAAATTTGATGCTAGGAAATAACTTTTTTTAAAATATCGAAAAAGAAAAAAAAATCGTGGTCTTAAGCTGATATACTAAATAAATATTTTTTGGCAGAATCATATTCAGAAATTTTCCAAAAACTCAAACCCGACACCACTTCTGAATCACTTGACATAAAATCTTATATTCATTTTTTTGAAAAAGTTAAAAAATTGCGTTCTAGTATACATATCTCTAAAACAAGAGAATACAAATGCAAAAACTATGCAAATTATTAATTCATGTTATTTATGGATTACATCAACACTATAAACAGTACCACCAAAATTTATAACCAATGCTTACAATCAAAAGTCTTGTGCTATCCCAAGTACAACTTTCGCTTCGAATATCCTTCATACAGGATACTGTTGGTAAAAATCATGAGTAGCACCGTGTATGGCAAGAAATTGTTAGTTAAACTGCATTATTACTTTGTGTGGTTTTTCTTAAAAAAATTAAAGCATTTTAAGATCGTTATTTTTTATTGTTTTTCCCAAAAAACAACTTAGTCCTTGCGGGGCAGGAAGATGTCCTTTATTTTTAATAAAATTTTTTTTGGGTGATCTTGACAAGCCTATGCAACTTTTGAGACCTCTAAATATACGATCTAAATTTTTCGATACGGCCTAGTGTCCAGGCGTTATTTTTGAAAATTGTCAGGAACCTAGGTCTTATGTAGTAAAAGATGTAGACGGTGCTTTACACAGGCGAAATAGAGAACTAATTTTAACAAAATCGATACAAGAAGCAGAAAAGAATAGTGAAAATATTGATGATGAAACTCAAAATATACCAAATGGTAAAGAAAATCAACATATATCTAGGGAGAATACTAAACCAGAAGTAGAAAACGTTGTAAAATATAACGAAAATTATCGAAATGAAGAAGTTATTGAAAACGTCTCCAGTCCCCAAAAGACATATGTTACTAGGAAAGGGAGAAAAGTAAAACCACAAAACTTATACTTAATTACATAATACTTTATACTTATATTACTTATACTTAACAACTTATACTACCTTAGAAATGAAATCCTTTAATATAATATAAGATCATGAACTGAACTCGTTGAAAATTAAGTCAGAAAGAATTAAACTGCAAACACAACAGTTATGTCAATATTCTAGTAGAATAACAAATAAATTTCACTGAATCTTTAAGTAAGCGAAATACATTAAAGCCTTGATAAAACAGCCTTTTGTCTAATGGAAATAAAATCACTAGAGGAATTACTATCAAACTTCAAATAAATATTATTTTCAATGATCTCAATAGAATCCTAATTTAATCTTTGTAGATAAATAATTTTTAGTTCATTTAGATTTTAGTTCACCACCTTCTGTGATTGGATATAGTTCAATGCATCAAGTGCCTTTAAGTTTAGAATTTTCTATTTACAATTATAAAATAATAACTTCTTGCATATCAGTTTTTAATGATTATAAAAATGCCGACTTTGACGCATTGAATGCTGATCTGAAATCAGTTTCATGGGAAAATTACTTTCATGGCAATTAACTTGATGAGATGATTTTATTCTTTACAGTCAGTCCTGAATAATTTGATTTGTAGATTTGTTCCCAAACGGCAAGCCTCTAAACACAGGAACCCAATATGGTCCAATCAAAGACTTTCCAACTTAAAAAACAAAAAAAAAATAGAGCGTACAAGCGATTTAGGGATAATAAGGATTGTCCTCAACTTAAATCAGTTTAACTTTCTTGTCAAAGAGACTTCGATACACTTAATAAATTTCTCTTTGTTTCTTATATTTTTGGAGCTTCCGGTAGGCCATCAATAAAAAGCAACAAAATTTACAATATATCAAAGAATCTCACAAATTATGTTACTTTGATTTGTGCACAAACGAAACGAAACCTCACATTCTTAATAGATACAGGAGCAGATATTTCGAGCTGCAAAAATATAGATGAACATTTTAATATAGATAATGAGAATAGATGCAAATTGACGGGAATCACAAATCAAGAGATTTACTCTTTAAGAAAAACAAATTTATCTCTATACTTCGGTGAAAATAAAGCAACAAATGACTTCCACACAGTTGATAACAATTTCCCAATAAAAACAGATGGCATTTTAGATAGATTTTTTAATAAATTTTGCATGTAAAATTAATTTGAAACTTTTGCATTAATGGTAATGCTTGAACAAGAAGACTATGTTATACCTCTAAATACAAGTCTGCCAAATGAAAATAATATTAGAATACTACCTAGATCAGAAACTATTTTCCCTATTAAATTACAGATGACAGAAGACAGTATAATTTTAAATAAAGAATTGGCAAAAGGAGTATTATCTGTCACATAAAGGTAATAAATGTCAACAAGACGGAGATCATCTTAAAAGAAATCAAGCCCAAAACAGAGAGTTTGAAAAACTACACAATAATGAGAATAGGTAAAGACACAGATAGAATTAGTGATGACAAAACAAACGTTTTGAAAAACTTATGACTGAACTAAAATGAAATGAACAATCCAAAACTGAATTGCCTGACATTTTTAAAGAATATCAAAAAATTTTTCACATCAAAGGAGAACAACTTTCAACTTATAACTTCTACACACAAGCAATAAATTTATCAGAACCAACACCGGTATACATAAAAAATTACATACGCGATATGACGAAATACAAAATCAAATAACTAAATTAATGAACCACGACATTATTGAACATTCTATTAGCCCATACAACGCACCATTACTCTTGGTACCCAAGAAAAGTGAAGATGAAAACAAAAAAAGGCGTTTAGTAGTGGATTTTAGGAAATTAAACGACAAAATAGTCAACGACAAATTTCCTTTAACAAGACTAGAAGACGTTTTAGATATGCTATGAAGAGCCAAATATATTTCGACTTTAGACATGACGAGCCAAATATATTTCGACTTTAGACATGACGAGCTCATTCCACCAAATACCGTTAGAACAGGATTCAAGACCTTTGACTGCATTCTCAACACAAAACGCACATAATTAGTTTAAACGTTTACCTTTCGGATAAAAGATTTCATCAAATAGCTTCCAACGCATGCTAATCATCGCGTTAAGTGGTTTAAATTCAGTCAACATTTTTGTATGTTGACGACATAATTGTATTTGGTTGTTCTTTAAACCATCACAACCAAAATCTTATAAAAGTTTTTGATCGATTAAAACAATACAATTTAAAGCTTAATGCAAGTAAATGTCACTTTCTGAAATCATAAGTTCTTTATTTAGGTCATCGTATAACTGACGAAGGCAAAAAAACAGATCCTTCAAAATATGAAGCAGTAACAAAATACCCAGTACCAAACAGTGCAGATGTAGTAAGAAGATTTGTAGCGTTTTGCAATTACTACAGACGTTTCATACCAGGTTTTACGACAGTCGTAAAGTGCCTTTACTCTTTACTCAAGAAAGGAACTCCTTTTATCTGGTCAGAAGAATGCGAAAAAGCTTTTAGCACAGAAGCTTTTAGCAAGGAAAAATTAACACAAACGCTGACGCATTACCACGCATAAAAATGTTCAGTAAAATTTTAAAAACGATGATTCCCACATTGGAAGATAAAGAAAAAGATATAAAAGTAGTTACAAGGAGCAAAATGAAAAGTAAAAATAAGAGCGCAAGAGAATAAAATAAGAAGTAATGCAAGCGAATTTGAATGTAAATAATATGCTTCAAAAATATAAGTTCATTGACGAATTTCACACATCAAGTACATCAGGACACATGGGAATAAGAAAAACAAAGATATACTTGGAGGAATATGAGACAAATGGTAAAGAAATTTATAAACAATTGCGTGAAATCATAATATAGAACTCAGGTAGACTTATTAGAATCACAGCAAAAATTGGCATACCTATGCTGCCAAAATACGATGCTGTCATATCTTTAAGCCAAAATCCAACTTTTCAGTAAAATATGTATATGTAGATCTAAATCTTCTTATATATAAAATCAAATGTTTGTCCTCCTGTCTGTCTGTCTGTTCCGTATAGGCTCGCGCACCGCTTATCCGATTGAGCTGAAATTTGGACACCGAGTACCTTTCATAGGGAGAAAGAACATAGGGGGTGTAAAAAGTGGGCGCAAGTCTGTGGGCGTGGCACTCTATAATAACTTCTAAACGCCTGGACCGATTTCAATGAAATTTGGCATGAACGTTCAACTGAGCCCAGGATAAAACATAGGCTATACAAAATTCCAAAGACTTCCGCAAGAAGGCGCTTTAAGTAGAACATTTTTAAGACTCAATAACTCCTAAACGTCTGGACCGATTTCAATGAAATTTGGTATGAAGGTGCAACTGCAACCAATACAAAGCATGGGTTAACAAAGTGGGCGGAAGTATGTTGGCGTGGCACTCTACAATAACTCCTAAGCACCTGGACCGATTTCAATGAAATTTGGAACGAAGGTTCGGCTGCGCCCAACCTAACATAGGCTATTAAAAATTCCAAAGACTTCCTCCTAAATGACTTGACCGATTTTACTTATATTTGATACATGAAATAACCTGACCCTGCAACAGAATTGAGGCTATTTAAATTTCAGAAAACTTCCATGAGAGAGCGTGTTGTATTCCACAACATTGCATGTACACTTAGTACACCCGACCTCACACCAATTCCAAAGAACCAACTCAATAAATATTATTACCAGATGTCGATATCAAAAATGCAGCGATCTGCATTTCGACACAAATAATAAACAAAAAATATAATACTAGGAACGACTCAGCGAGTACAGCGACTCAAATTGCCGGCGTTCAAGAAAAGAAAAACATACTGACCTAATTTAAGCGCATATGCTTAAATTACCAAAATAAACAAAACCAATGCTTTGTTTTTATTGTCAAGTGGTTCCGACTTAAATGTCGGCGACAACAAAAACAAAGCAAGTGACTGTTTGGGTGCATCGGCATTGGCTTGCACGGTCAGCAAAGGCCGTTCATTTACCTACCCTAGTTACTGCGCTGCTTGCAAGGTGCATTGCCTGCAACTGCGTAACATGCAAAGTGTACGTGATCGCGTATCACTAAGGGGAAGTAGAACGATATGTCAATTTACATAATGATTTACATTTCCTAAATATATGAAGCTTATGTATTGATTTTGATTGGTTGGTATCGATTTGAATTTCCACTTAATGGAAATTATTGGAATAAGGAAACGCCCTCGAAAACTGAGGTGGTTTATAAACTTTCCTTTATAAACCACCGACCGGCGTAGAAACGATGGAAGAAAGAAAGATAGTTTTAAGCATACACTATCTAAACTGGTCGCAGCCTCGCCTAGACAGCGGGCCTTTTTAGATTAAAATTATAAAATAAAAATCAAACTTTGGTCGCAGCCACGCATAGACAGCTGGCCATTGTTGATATAAATCAAACAAAATAAAATATAAACCATAATCAACAAAATCAAATAAACGTTTTTTTCTTTCCGTCCATGGTCGCTCTTCTCCTCGTGAAAGCACGGAGACCATAGGACGTTAAATATAACATTGGTGGCAGCGGAGGGATACGCTACATCCCAAAAATCAATAAAAGGAAAAATCCTTAATAACAAAAAAATAAATAAATTCAATATTAAAAAAAAATAATAAAGAAAATTTTAAAAAAAAGTGTACCGAGGCTTCAACATCGGCTTTGAAAATTTTAAAAAAGTGAAAATACAAAAAAAAAGGTGCCGAGCGGCAGTAAACAAAAAAAAAAAAAAAACGTGAATAAAAGGTGAAAAAAAGCCCAGGTTAACCAGCTCTAAGACGTGAAGTCTCCTGGCCCATCTATAAACGAAGACCAGGATAACCAGCTATAGGGCTACTTAGAGCCTCCTGGCATCAACAACAACAATCAGAGAAAATCTATAAACGAAGACCAGGATAACCAGCTATAGGGCTACTTAGAGCCTCCTGGCATCAACAACAACAATCAGAGAAAAAAAAAAACAACGTCAAGCAGGAAAAAGGACTGAACACATCAACAACACCAGAACACATCAACAACACCAGGAAGAATTGAAACAACAATAGTAAGCAAAGAAAAAAACAAACAAAAAGTAATAAATAAATAATTATATACATATATATATTCACTTATTTTAATTATATTTAAGTAGACTAAACAATTGAAAGTTTTTGCGAAAAAAAAAATAAAAAATATATTTTTATAATTTTCTGCTCTGATAAAAAAAAAATATTTTCAAAATTTTTACTCGTCAACACGCGACTAAGGTAGTACAGAACTTTGCTTCTCTACCATTTTTCGAAAATTCTCTTGTTTCGACGCGGATTCTGATCCTGAGTACTTAAATATGGATCTCAAGTTTTCGTTGAACGACATTTATAATATCGTACCGGTTTTTAACGGCAATCCAGCCGAATTAAATAAATTCATTGCATGCGGTAATATACTTTTTTCTTCTGCTAAGACCGACGCAGAACATAAATTCATTCTAGAGGTTATAAAAACACGGCTAGAAGGCCCAGCTTTTGAGCTCATCCAATTTAAATCATTTACCAAATGGAATGATTTAGTACAAGATTTGGAGAATGAGTTCAAAGAAGTAAAAACGCGAGCCTCTGCTCAAAACGAACTTATAACAGCTAGACAAAATTTGAGAGAAACTGTTAAAGAGTTCGGTGAACGAATTGGAAAATTACTGCATTCACTAAATTCAGCTACATTTTCTAGCACTAGCGAAATTTCGATTCGTACATATTTAAAACGCGAGAACGATCACTTGGCAATACGGGTATTCGAGGATGGTTTGCGAAATCATAATTTAAGATTAATTCTTAAAGCTCACAATGAGCGGGACTTGAAGAAAGCCATCATGTATGCCGAGGAGCATTCAGTACGGCTGGAAAAAAATTCGCAATACCAAACCTCACCTTTTAAACCCACATGCCAATATTGTAAAAAGTCAGGGCACTCTGAAAATTCGTGCTATCGCAAAAATAATCATGTCTACTCTAATTATAATAGTCAAAATTCTTATCAAAACAAATATCATAATATAAAGAAAGAAATACAATCTATATTTTGTTCATACTGCAAACGGTCGAATCACACGTACAAAGAGTGTAGATTGCGGCCAAGGCAAGAATATAAAGAACACCAAAATCAAAGAATTTTAGAAAATAATAAGACTTTCAGACAATATCCAAATCCATTTAGAGAAAACAACCAATTCAGAGGTCAATACAATCCTCCTAATCAAACTCACCACATAAATTATGCATCGGGAAACGAAATAGCACGGGAAGAAATCAGCGGCGCTTCTCCCCGGATGCAAATAAAAGCCGATGTGCACCAAGCACAACATTAACATATTCAATTATAATACCTTTTTGCGAAGGATACGATGAGCCAGTGCTTCGTATTAAACTCGAACCTTCAGACAAACATATAACTTCACTTTTAGTTGACACAGGCGCACAAATTAGTCTTTTAAAAAACATAGAACAAAATTACGGAATCAACAAACAAAGTAAACACACAGTTACAACCATTTCAGGTAATTCAATGCAAACATTAGGTGAACAGATAAAAACAATAAATGTTCCATATAATGACCAGATGATAACACTGAGTCACAATTTTCATATTCTAAATAAAAATATTAATTTATCCTATGATGGAATTTAAGGAAGCGATTTTCTCACAAAATTTAACTGTAAAATAGATTTCAAGAAAAAACAACTGGAAATACCAGTAGACTGCTCAAACGCAGCTGTAAGCAAAAACAAAATTTTAAAATCACATATTGTAGATTATTGTAAAAACACAGAAAAGGGAAACAATGTGTTGCCTACGGGTAACAAAGGGAATTGTGAAAATAGGAATAAAGAGCAGGAATATGCGCCGAATGGCATAAGTCAATTTAGAAATTTCAATTTTTTAGAAAATTTAGAAATCAATGTTAGAAATTTGTAGAAATTATAACGATTTATTTTATTTCGAAGGAGACCACCTCACGTGTACAGAAACTTCAGAACATGAAATAATAAATGAAGCAAACAAACCTCCATTATTTGTTAGACCACATAGACTACCTGAAAGTCAAGTGCGTGAAGATAAATTCGTAAATCCGTTGCGATCTTAGCAACGACACAAACCCATATTTTTTATCCGGATAAAGTTAAATTCGTACTATTTTCACAGTACGAATTTAACTTAGTGCCAAGTACGAATTTAACTTCGCATTTCCACGAATTCAACTATTTTGATGGGAATCACTTTAAAATTGTTTTGTTAATTGTTAACTATTCGTAAAGTTAGAAACTTTTTAAATATATTAAAAATTTAAAAAATTAAAACTAAAACAAATTCAAGGTTCAACTATACAAACTTCGGATAAAAGACATCCGAAAATATAAAAAAATAATGTTTATGTTAAAAACATAAATGGTAGGGACCGAAATGTTCATTGGATTAACTTTGAATTAAAAGAATACTTCATTCGTATGTAATTTATACCACCACACAGGTAGTTGAATCACCTTCTTATCGATATATAATTCATGCGACACACTCAGGATTTGGGCCAAACGAATTTTGGGGCAAAGTATTAAAAGATAGGTTCATGGTACTAACTTGGAATGGCAAAAAAAGGATATCCGAAATACAAACATGGCATAATATGCATACCACTGGACAGGTAATTGAAGCACCTTTCCAAGGATATATGACTTATTCGTGCACAGTCAGGATTTTGGCCAAAGGAATTTTTAGAAAAAGTAGTGAAAGACAGGTTCATTCAATTAACTTGGAAAGGCAAAAAAAGGATATCCGAAATACAGACATGGCATGATATGCATACCACTGGACAGGTAATTGAAGCACCTTTCTAAGGATTCATGACTCATTCGTGCACAGTCAGGATTTTGGCCAAAGGAATTTTTAGAAAAAGTAGTAAAAGACAGGCTCATGGTACTACCTTGGAATGGTAAAAAAAAGGATATCCGAAATACAGACATGGCATGATATGCATACCACTGGACAGGTAATTGAAGCACCTTTCCAAGGATATATGACTCACTCGTGCACAGTCAAGATTTTGGCCAAAGGAATTTTTAGAAAATGTAGTAAAATATATGTTCATGGTACTACCTTGGAATGGCAAAAAAAGGATATCCGAAATACAGACATGGCATGATATGCATGCCACTAGACAGGTAATTGAAGCACCTTTCCAAGGATATATGACTCATTCGTGCACAGTCAGGATTTTGGCCAAAGGAATTTTTGGAAAATGCAGTAAAATATATGTTCATGGTACTAACTTGGAAAGACAAAAAAAAGAATATCCGACATACAGACATGGCATGATATGCATACCACTGGACAGGTAATTGAAGCACCTTTCCAAGGATATATGACTCATTCGTGCACAGTCAGGATTTTGGCCAAAGGAATTTTTGGGAAATGTAGTAAAAGACAGGCTCATGGTACTGCCTTGGAATGGCAAAAAAATTCCTTTGGCCAAAATCC
This sequence comes from Tetanocera ferruginea, assembly GCA_958299015.1. NCBI lineage: Eukaryota > Metazoa > Arthropoda > Insecta > Diptera > Sciomyzidae > Tetanocera > Tetanocera ferruginea. Next base: position 70,491,316 of record OY282641.1, on the reverse strand, counting down.
TGACTGTGCACGAATGAGTCATATATCCTTGGAAAGGTCCTTCAATAACCTGTCCAGTGGTATGCATAATATGCCATGTTTGTATTTCGGATATCCTTTATTTGCCTTTCCAAGTTATTACCGTGAACATATATTTTACTACTTTTTCCAAAAATTCCTTTGGCCAAAATCCTGACTGTGCACGAATGAGTCATATATCATTGGAAAGGTGCTTCAATTACCTGTCCAGTGGTATGCATATCATGCCATGTCTGTATTTCGGATATCCTTTTTTTGCCTTTCCAAGTTAGTACCATGAACATATATTTTACTGCTTTTTCCAAAAATTCCTTTGGCCAAAATCCTGACTGTGCACGAATGAGTCATATATCCTTGGAAAGGTGCTTCAATTACCTATCCAGTGGTATGCAAATTATGCCATGTTTGTATTTTGGATATTCTTTATTTGCCTTTCCAAATTAGTACCATGAACATATATTTTACTACTTTTTCCAAAAATTATTTTGGCCAACATCCTGACTGTGCACGAATGAGTCATATATGTTTGGAAAGGTGCTTCAATTACCTGTCCAGTGGTATGCATATCATGCCATGTCTGTATTTCGGATATCCTTTTTTTTACCATTCCAAGGTAGTACCATGAGCCTGTCTTTTACTACATTTTCCAAAAATTCCTTTGGCCAAAATCCTGACTGTGCACGAATGAGTCATATATCCTTGGAAAGGTGCTGCAATTACCTGTCTAGTGGCATGCATATCATGCCATGTCTGTATTTCGGATATCCTTTTTTTGCCATTCCAAGGTAGTACCATGAACATATATTTTACTACTTTTTCTAAAAATTCCTTTGGCCAAAATCCTGACTGTGCACGAATGAGTCATATATGTTTGGAAAGGTGCTTCAATTACCTGTCCAGTGGTATGCATATCATGCCATGTCTGTATTTCGGATATCCTTTTTTTTACCATTCCAAGGTAGTACCATGAGCCTGTCTTTTACTACATTTTCCAAAATTTCCTTTGGCCAAAATCCTGACTGTGCACGAATGAGTCATATATCCTTGGAAAGGTGCTTCAATTACCTGTCCAGTGGTATGCATATCATGCCATGTCTGTATTTCGGATATCCTTTTTTTGCCATTCCAAGGTAGTACCATGAACATATATTTTACTACTTTTTCCAAAAATTATTTTGGCCAACATCCTGACTGTGCACGAATGAGTCATATATGTTTGGAAAGGTGCTTCAATTACCTGTCTAGTGGTATGCATATCATGCCATGTCTGTATTTCGGATATCCTTTTTTTTACCATTCCAAGGTAGTACCATGAGCCTGTCTTTTACTACTTTTTCCAAAAATTCCTTTGGCCAAAACCCTGACTGTGCACGAATGAGTCATATATCCTTGGAAAGGTGCTTCAATTACCTGTCCAGTTATATGCGTATCATGCCATGTCTGCATTTCGGATATCCTTTATTTGCCTTTCCAAATTAGTACCATGAACATATATTTTACTACTTTTTCCAAAAATTATTTTGGCCAACATCCTGACTGTGCACGAATGAGTCATATATGTTTGGAAAGGTGCTTCAATTACCTGTCCAGTGGTATGCATATCATGCCATGTCTGTATTTCGGATATCCTTTTTTTTACCATTCCAAGGTAGTACCATGAGCCTGTCTTTTACTACATTTTCCAAAAATTCCTTTGGCCAAAATCCTGACTGTGCACGAATGAGTCATATATCCTTGGAAAGGTGCTTCAATTACCTGTCTAGTGGCATGCATATCATGCCATGTCTGTATTTCGGATATCCTTTTTTTGCCATTCCAAGGTAGTACCATGAACATATATTTTACTACTTTTTCTAAAAATTCATTTGGCCAAAATCCTGACTGTGCACGAATAAGTCATATATCCTTGGAAAGGTGCTTCAATTACCTGTCCAGTTATATGCGTATCATGCCATGTCTGCATTTCGGATATCCTTTTTTTGCCATTCCAAGGTAGTACCATGAACACGTATTTTACTACATTTACCAAAAATTCCTTTGGCCAAAATCCTGACTGTGCACGAATGAGTCATATATCCTTGGAAAGGTGCTTCAATTACCTGTCTAGTGGCATGCATATCATGCCATGTCTGTATTTCGGATATCCTTTTTTTGCCATTCCAAGGTAGTACCATGAACATATATTTTACTACATTTTCTAAAAATTCCTTTGGCCAAAATCCTGACTGCACGAATGAGTCATATATCCTTGGAAAGGTGCTTCAATTACCTGTCCAGTGGTATGCATATCATGCCATGTCTGTATTTCGTATATCCTTTTTTTGCGTTTCCAAGTTAGTACCATGAACATATATTTTTCTACTGTTTCCAAAAATTATTTTGGCCAAAATCCTGACTGTGCACGAATGAGTCATATATCCTTGGAAAGGTGCTTCAATTACCTGTCTAGTGGCATGCATATCATGCCATGTCTGTATTTCGTATATTCTTTTTTTCCCTTTCCAAGTTAATTGAATGAACCTGTCTTTCACTACATTTTCCAAAAATTCCTTTGGCCAACATCCTGACTGTGCACGAATGAGTCATATATCCTTGGAAAGGTGCTTCAATTATCTGTTCAGTGGTATGCATATTATGCCATGTTTGTATTTCGGATATCCTTTTTTTGCCATTCCAAGGTAGTACCATGAACCTATCTTTAAATACTTTTCCCAAAAATTCGTTTGGCCAAAATCCTGAGTGTTGTCGCATGAATTATTTATCGGTAAGAAGGTGATTCAACTAACTATGTGGTGGTATATATTACATACGAATGAAGTATTTTTTTAATTGAAAATAATCCAATGAAGATTTCGGTCCCTACCCTTTATGTTTTTAACATAAACATTATTTTTTTTATATTTTCGGATGTCTTTAATCCGAAGTTTGTACAGTTGAATCTTGAATTTGTTTTGTTATTAATTTATTTAAATTTTTAATATATTTTATAAGTTTCTAACTTTACGAATAATTAACAATTAACAAAACAATTTTAAAGTGATTCCCATCAAAATAGTTGAATTCGTGGAAATGCGAAGTTAAATTCGTACTTGGCACTAAGTTAAATTCGTACTGTGAAAATAGTACGAATTTAACTTTATCCGTATAAAAAATATGGGTTTGTGTCTTTGATAAGATCGCAACGGATTTACGAATTTATCTTCACGCACTTCCTGAAAGTCATAAACAGGAAATTCATAAGCAGGTTAATGAAATGTTAGAAGATAGTATTATTCGCCCATGTTCAAGTCCATGGAACTCGCCACTTTTACTTGTTCCAAAGAAGGCAGATTCCGAAGGTTACAAACGTTGGAGAGTTGTAGTTGATTTTCGAAAATTAAACGACTTAACAGCCGATGACGCATACCCATTGCCCAATATTACTGACATATTTGACCAGTTGGGAAGAGCAAAATATTTCAGCACTCTGGATTTAGCCAAAGGTTTTCATCAGATTCCCGTTAAAGAATCTGACAAATGTAAAACTGCTTTCAGCACACCTTATGGGCACTACGAATATAACAGAATGCCATTTGGTTTAAAAAACGCTCCAGCAACTTTTCAAAGGCTCATGAACAACGTACTAATGGGTTAACAGGGATTTGAATGTTTTGTCTATGGTTTTGTCTATGATTTATCGGATCATAAAAACAAATTAATTAAAATATTTGACCGATTGCGTCAACACAACCTTAAGCTACAACCTGACAAATGTAATTTGCTCAAACAAGAACTAACGTATTTAGGGCACATAATTTCTGAAAACGGTATAAAACCAGATCCCGAAAAAATTAAAGTAGTTAAAACTTATCCAACTCCAAAGAATGTAAAAGGAATAAAATCATTTTTAGGATTCGCAGGATATTATAGAAGATTTATTGAACATTTTTCCAGTACAGCAAAACCATTAACTAAACTACTTAAAAAAGATATCAAATTCAATTGGGACGCATTCTGCGATGAAGCATTTTCAAAATTAAAAGAAAAACTAATTAACCCTCCAATATTAGCATATCCAAACTTTGATGAAGAATTCATAGTAACGACAGATGCGAGTGATGCAGGACTTGGCGCAGTTTTATCTCAAGGTATAATTGGAAAAGACAAGCCAATATGTTTTGCAAGTAGAACATTGAACGATGCAGAGACACGCTATAGCACCACGGAAAAAGAATTGCTTGCAATTGTCTTTGCTGTAAAACAATTCCGACCTTATATTTACGGTAAAAAGTTCACAATCTACACTGACCACAAACCACTCGAATGGCTAATGAAGTTAAAAGACCCAATGTCAAGGTTAGCTAGATGACGAATTCTCTTATCAGAATATGAATATACGATAAAATATAAAGCAGGGAAAAGCAATACAAATGCTGACGCACTCAGTCGAATCACTGAAGATGAAAAACTTACAGAAATGGTAAACAAAGTTTTAGTTATGACACGCCAAATGATAAATAAAAAGGAACTAAATGAAAATGTACATTCAAAAATTGAAGAACCCAAAAATACAAAGAACGATGCAATCTCTAAAATAATAGAAACCCAAGATTCAATATATTTCAATAAAAAATCTGCATTAAAAATATTAATATTACCTCTAACAGAATCCTTAGGAGAAAAATTTATAATAAAATCAATTCCACAATTTATAAAACCTTTACTAGGTGAAATAGAGTTATACTCATTTAATAACGTACATTTGCATACGACGACATTACCCATCCCTTTTAAAACGTTAAAAGATCAAGAATTAGCAAAGAAAACGCTAAACAAGATAAAAAGCGAAAATCAAAATCATGATACTATAGCCATATCAATCCCAAACATTAACTCACAGTTTAAAGAAAATTTTAAAACAATGATTCAAGAAATATTTTCCGACAAAACAATTAATTTGCATATCAAAAAAAGAACAATTTTGGAAAACATTAATGAAATAGAAGCAATTTTACGAGAATATCATGAATCACCGCTTGGAGGACATCAAGGTGTAAATAGAACGCTAAAAAGATTAAAAGCAAACTACTACTGGCCCACAATGAAAATTGATATACAAAATTACATAAGAAAATGTGAATCATGCCAGAAAAATAAACTAAATAAATCTTCAAAATGTGCCAATGAAAATAACAACGACGAGCTCTTCACCATTTGAAAGAGTGGCTTTAGACATAGTAGGTCCACTTCCAGTGACTTACAAAAGTAATAAATACATCTTAACTTTTCAAGACGATTTAACCAAATTTACTGAAGCCATACCTTTAGAGAATGCAGAAGCAACCACAGTTGCAAGAGCTTTTGTAGAACAAATACTCTGTCGATTCGGATTACCGGATTCACTTTTAACTGATCAAGGTACTAATTTTCTTAGCGATTTATTTAAAGAAGTATGTAAATTATTAAAAATTAAAAAATTACAAACAACTCTATATCATCAACAAACAAATGGAGCACTTGAAAGAAGCCATCGCACACTTGCGGAATATCTTCGACATTATGTCAATAATGACCCTCTCACTTGGGACGATTGGATCCCTTATGCAATATTTGTTTTCAACAACACGCCTCACAGTAGCACCAATTACAGCCCTCATGAATTACTCTATGGATACCCTGCAAAAATTCCATCCACTTTACAAAAAGACCCATCATTAAATTATAACTACGAAAATTATGCAAATGAGTTTAAGGCACGACTACAACACGGATTTAAAATTGCAGGCAAAACTTTGAAATATAAAAAAGAAAAATCAAAAGAACAATATGACAAAGGTTCCAAACCAAAAACATTTAACGTTGGAGAAAAGGTTTTGATTAGAAACCAGACCAGGAAAAATAAATATTCATCGCTTTGGGAAGGTCCATATGAAGTTATTTAGATTATTTCACCCGAAAATACTGCTATAAAAATTCGAAATAAAATTAAAGTAATACACAATAACAACCTGAAATTATTCTTCGATTAAGGGGGGGAGTATGGTTTTGAGGGTTCAAAAAAAGTGTTTTTTTTTATTGCATATTATGAAAGTATAGTAACTCAAGAATGTTGTCTGTTAATATGAAGTCAATCGGAGCAAAACTCACAAAGATATAGCTTTGGAAGTAGGCGTGTCTCGAACGACTACCTGAGCTGTAACCGCTCAGCGGAAAGGCAGCTGTTTCTCAATCTCTTTTGTTATTGTCCCTAAGCAGTTTACAGAAAGGTCTTAGACAAGGTCGTTGTAACGGTACCTGGTGTTGGTTCATTTTCGAAGCAGACGCGGAGTGTAACAGTCGTGTTGTATTTTCTTACTCTATTTCGTTGTGATATTTTTGTTGTTCGCAAAATGCCGAGAAAAGTTTCAAGAGAGTGTAGAAAGGAGTCTGCAAAAAAGTTGTATCAAGCTAAAAAAATAGTTCCTCCGCATAAACGAAGAAACGATGACGATATTGAGGCAAGGAGTACGTCAACGAAAAAAATCAGACTAAGCTTTAGCCAAAAAGTTGCTGAAGATACAAATAAACATTTCAGAATCATTGATTTTCTGTTAGTTTTTTCAACAATTTCTACGTTAGTAAAGTGTGCAGTTTGTGATAGTACAGTATCATTTCAGTGTTGTGGCAAAATAGGTCTTGGTTTCAAGATAAAAATAAAATGTGAAAAATGCAAAGAACCTCGTTACGTTCCGTCTAGTGAACGAGTAGATAATCATATGTATGAAGTGAACTACCGATTTGCTTTCGTGATGCGAGTTTTAGGCTTGGGATTAGCTGGTTGTGACAAATTCTGCGGACTGATGGATTTATCCAGTAATTTCGTATCAAAATCGGTATACAACAATTACTTGAAGAAAATGTCCTCCAGTGTGACGAATGCCGCAAAAAGATTTTTTGTTTCTGCGATTAAGGAAGAAAAAGCAGCTATGTGTAGAGAAAAAAATATTGAATCTTCATCAGAATTAACTGTATCAGGCGATGGAACTTGGAAAAAGCGTGGATTTTCTTCTTTGTATGGCGTGGCTTCCTTGATTGGATATTACACCGGAAAAGTCGTCGATGTTCTCGTAAAAAGTTCATACTGTCACATGTGCGTTACTTGGAAGAATAAGCTTGATTCTGCAGAGTTCGAACAATGGCAAGAGAACCATATAAATGAAGATCAATGTTCTGTAAATCACAAAGGAGCATCCGGTAACATGGAAGTCGACGCAATTGTCACAATGTTCAAAAGATCGCAAGAGAATAACGTGAAGATTCGCAACTATATTGGAGATGGTGACTCGAAAACATATAGTGGTGTTATCAATGCTGAACCTTATGGTGAAAATTTTCTGATCAATAAAAAAGAATGTGTTGGACACGTCCAAAAAAGGATGGGAACTCGTTTGCGTGGTTTAGTCAAAAAAACCGTGACTGATAGTGAAACTAAAACTGGAAAAAATATCCAAAAAAAACTCTCTCAGGTAAAGGGAAACTGACTGCAAAAATGATTGATAAGCTCACCCAGTACTATGGTCGTGCAATTCGTTTCAATTCTAATTCTGTAGAAGAAATGAAAAAAGCCATTTGGGCAACTTACTATCATTATGCCTCAACCGATGCAAAACCACAACACGAAAACTGCCCTAGCGGAGAAGACTCATGGTGTGAATGGCAGAAAGCCGCAGCTTCAAACAAGCTGAATAATTTCAAACACTCATATTCTGCTCTACCAACTGATGTTTTACAAGGAATCAAGCCAATTTATGAAGATTTAAGCAAAGATGCTCTCCTAGAGCGATGTATTGGCGGATTCACACAAAATAATAATGAGAGTTTGAACCAGCTTATTTGGAAGATTGCGCCGAAAGTTGAGAGTGGTTCAGCAACTATCGTCGAATTTGCATCTTCAGTGGCTGCTTGTGTTTTCAATGAAGGCTGTAACGCTTATTTAACCTTCCTAGAAGATATGCGAATCAGTACTGGTCCAAGTTGTCATGGATGGGCGCTTCTAACCGACGATATTCGAATGAACAGAGCAGATGAGCGAGCAGCTGAAACCGCTAAAAATGATAGAATTCGCCGCAGACTTGATCAAAAAGATGCTTTGGACATTCTTGACGAAAGTTCTATACTCTATGGTCCCGGCATTGATGATTCTATGTGAGTAAAATAAAAAATAAATAGCTTACTAAGTTCTATCAGGGTCTTTTCGCTACGAAAAACTTTAAACGCGTTTTTCTCAAATCGATGTTTTTTGAGTCGGTGCACTCTGTAACGGGTCAGTCCGCCGAGATTGATCACAAAATAGCAAATTTGGTCGCTCGACTATTTTAAAAAAATTATCTTTTTTTACCATAAATTTTGTTATGTTTCAGCACCTAAGAACTGCTTTAAAAAAAATTTTTTTTGTTGTATTTACAAAATGGCGGCCATGTTTGTCATGCAACCACGAGCGATTTTCGTATCTTATAGAGTTTGCGGTAATGATAATATCTCAGCTCCTATTAAACATACAGTAAGAAATGAAAAAACTAAATATTAATTATACCTTAGGCTATTATCTTGTATATCAGAAAAATTAATTGGGATGTTACTTAATTTTTAAAAAAACGTTAAAGTTACCAAAAACAAACGTAATTTTTGGTAACTTTGAAAAAAAAATTTTAATAGAAAGAAGCTAGTGGCAGACCTATGTTTTTGGTATTAGATACGTCTTAGTAAGAACTTAAAATATAAATTTTTTAAAGTGACTAGATCATAAACTTTTTGAGTTACATCGCTTTGAAAAATAAGAAATCTCAAATTTGCCCCAACTTTGGGGTCAATTATCTCCAATGGGCACGGGTGAAAAAATTTGAAATTAATTCTAAATAAACTACGTATTAAAAGAATTCTGATGATATAAAAATGAAAGTGGTTTTTATGGTTCATTAAAAAGATATAGCATTTTTAAGTTCATGCATTTTATTACATGAGGTATGAGTATTAAGGTGGGTCAACCCATATGGGGAAGAACATTTTACATTTCCGACGCCTTATATGAAAGCTAATGTTGAGAAGATTTCAGAACAAAACAAATTTTTTTTTCTGAACCCAAAATCTGCCCCAAATGGTCTTTTTTGTATAACTTCACCAGTTTCAGCCCGATCGTGAAAAGAAGTATATCGTTGGATAGGTCTCAATTAGTACAATAGCCCGTTTTTATAATACTTTTTCTTGGAATCCATCTTTGTTCAAATATTTAAATTTTTCGTCGTATTTCCTCAGCACCCCCAAAACTTAAAATTTTTTTTTTTTATATAGCAAAATTCAAACAAAAGCATTAAACTTTTGTAAAGAAACTATTTAATTTCATTCGTAGGAAAAAAAGTTACAGCGAATCAAAATTTTAGTGAAGCTCGTCTTCGCTTTTGGACTTGAGCCTTCGGTTTATCTTCGTTTGGCTTCGTATCCCTTCGAAATGACTTCGTTCAACTTCGGTTTTGTTCGTTAGTATTCGGTTTATCTTCAATTGGGTTCGTTTTTCATACCAAATTCGTTTTTCTATCTTGCATTCTTAGGTCAGAAGAATCTTCGTACAATTTGATCAAAATCGCTCCAGTCGTTTATATTTATTTATAACATAAAAAAAACAATTTTACAAGCAAAGCAGCAACTAAAGGAAAAGGCACACAACCTCACACACAAGCGAACAAAATATTTTCAATACTAAAAACAAATTATCTGCTATTCATAAAAAATGCGCTTCGTTAAAATTAACACAAACTTAACAAAACCACCGTCTAATCGCGATGTTATTGAGTATCTTTTGTTTCTTCAGCGTGAAGGTACCGAAAGTGTCGCCAAACAAAGACAACTTTCATATACTAAACTTTCGATAGAGGGCGCTTAAAGTAATAAAATATATATGGCTCAATAACGCCTGGACGACTGGACCGAATGTAAAGAAATTTGCTATGAAAAACGAACCCAATTGAAGATGAACCGAATACTAACAAACAAAACAAAACCGAAGTTGAACGAAGTCATTTCGAAGGGCTACGAAGCCAAACGAAGATAAACCGAAGGCTCAAGTCCAAAAGCGAAGACGAGCTTCACTAAAATTTTGATTCGCTGTAACTTTTTTTCCTACGAATGAAATTAAATAGTTTCTTTACAAAAGTTTAATGCTTTTGTTTGAATTTTGCTATATAAAAAAAAAAATTTTAAGTTTTGGGGGTGCTGAGGAAATACGACGAAAAATTTAAATATTTGAACAAAGATGGATTCCAAGAAAAAGTATTATAAAAACGGGCTATTGTACTAATTGAGACCTATCCAACGATATACTTCTTTTCACGATCGGGCTGAAACTGGTGAAGTTATACAAAAAAGACCATTTGGGGCAGATTTTGGGTTCAGAAAAAAAAATTTGTTTTGTTCTGAAATCTTCTCAACATTAGCTTTCATATAAGGCGTCGGAAATGTAAAATGTTCTTCCCCATATGGGTTGACCCACCTTAATACTCATACCTCATGTAATAAAATGCATGAACTTAAAAATGCTATATCTTTTTAATGAACCATAAAAACCACTTTCATTTTTATATCATCAGAATTCTTTTAATACGTAGTTTATTTAGAATTAATTTCAAATTTTTTCACCCGTGCCCATTGGAGATAATTGACCCCAAAGTTGGGGCAAATTTGAGATTTCTTATTTTTCAAAGCGATGTAACTCAAAAAGTTTATGATCTAGTCACTTTAAAAAATTTATATTTTAAGTTCTTACTAAGACGTATCTAATACCAAAAACATAGGTCTGCCACTAGCTTCTTTCTATTAAAATTTTTTTTTCAAAGTTACCAAAAATTACGTTTTTTTTTGGTAAATTTAACGTTTTTTATAAAATTAAGTAACATCCCAATTAATTTTTCTGATATACAAGATAATAGCCTAAGGTATAATTAATATTTAGTTTTTTCATTTCTTACTGTATGTTTAATAGGAGCTGAGATATTATCATTACCGCAAACTCTATAAGATACGAAAATCGCTCGTGGTTGCATGACAAACATGGCCGCCATTTTGTAAATACAACAAAAACAATTTTTTTTAAAGCAGTTCTAAGGTGCTGAAACATAACAAAATTTATGGTAAAAAAAGAAAATTTTTTTAAAATAGTCGAGCGACCACTATGTGATCAATCTCTGCGGACTGACCCTAACTCAAAATCTATTCAACCGATCGCTCTCAAATTTTTTACAGTATTTCCTTACATAATTCATGAGGTAACCCTGTTGAGATTTTTTCGTTTTTGATTTTATTTTTTTTATTATTAACAACAATAGTCATGAATTCAGGCCAAAAATCGGTATTTTCACTTTCAAGTCTTGTAAAAAGTTCAAAAATTTAAAAAAAATGGAAAAACTCCACAGGGATACCTAGAGGGACATAAAAATTAAAAGAAAAACTTTGGTTATTTCATTTCAGATGATCCAGTGCTGAGGTATGACGTGCACCGCAAAATGTATTTTTTCTGAGGCGCCTGCGAAGAATTGCTGCCATTCGGTCAATTTTCAATATTTTTCAACCAATATTTCACAGAATATAGTTCAATAACTACTCTTTAATGTATAATAATTAGAAATAAATTTACTTTTACCGTACGCCCAAAAAAAAATCTGTAAAAACCTGTTTTTTTCTGCCTTCAAAACCCTACCCCCCCTTAATTAAGCTTAACAAATATACGAATTCCACTGTAACATTTGGTAATTGGTTTAAATTTTAAGTAGTATAATTTAGCTTAACAAATATACGAATTCCACTGTAACATTTATAAGTAGTTTATTTATAGTAGCTTAATTTTACTATAACAAAAATATACGAATTCAATTTCGTGTGTTTCGGTGCGCGTCTCTTTTTCAACTGTCCGTCTGTTCGTACGTAGTTTTTTGTCCTACTTACGCTTGGGCAAGTTTAGCTAGTGTCGTCTCGGTCATCGTCCAGTTAAGTCCAGTTCTTGTGCTTCCGTAAAGCTCCCTTCCCACATTCGTCCTTCCTGACAAGTTATTCGACCCGAATGAAGGGTTACAACGTTTTATGAACTCGGCAACCGTAGTTGTACGCCTTGGAGATTCGAAGTCTCCGACCTTTTCGACAGAGTAACGTCCATGTTCGTGATCTTTGTTCGAACATGTTCGAACTTTGGTTTTAGTTTTAGCCCTGACCCAAACTGAGTGCGCTTATTAGCCACAAGCTCATTAATAGCATAATTTGGCTATCCTGTTTTCTTCTTGAATTTTTAAAATATTTTCACAAGCCACACCTCGAACTAGATCCCTCTGTTTATCTTACTCTTCCACAACTTCCTCTATCATTTCCCTCACTTCGTGGCTTACGTTGAGGCGCATATTCAGCCCTGTGAGTATTTTAAAGCGTGAAAACTTTGTGCTTCGAGGTGCTGTTTAGGACCTGTTGAACGCGATCTGTCTATTTATACCAATTTTGTGACTTCTCGGCACATAACTTTGAAAGCATTGGGACCACAATTCGGTGAATCCTTTGTGCTGAATGCCCTCTTTTTTACAATACTCCTCCAAAATTTGGGATGTAAAAGCCGTTCCCTTGTCAGTAATGATTTTGTGTGGGTTCCTGAAAACTGCAGCCTGCTTTTCCAGCCTTTCGACTACCTCGCTGGAACCTGTACTCTTCGTTGGGTAGAACCAGACGAATTTTGAAAAAGCGTCGACTACAACGAGAATATGGTTATAGCGCTTGCTTGTTTGTTCAAAAGGCCCTACATGGTCGATATGAAATGTTCCTTGTGGCTTGTCTTCTTTATTGATTGGGTTGAAAACCCCTCCTTTCTTCCAGATTTTGCCTCCGTAATGAGACACTCAACGCAGCTCTTTAAAGCGTTGTTCACTTTGAATGCAAGGTTTGGTATATAAAAGGATCTCTCTATCAGATCCTGCGTTTTCTTTGCCGCGAAATGACCCTGGCGATGGGCCATTGTTATGATTTCCTGCTTCATTACGGAAGGTATCACAATCAACTCCTTAAAAAGGTCCTTGTAAAGCACCTCAAATTTTAGAAAAAAGTCCTCACAGCCCCTTCCTCTAGCACTTTCCTAACAGCTTTAATCCAAGCATCCCATAGTTGTGCTGCTATAATACGATGCCTTAACGAATCTTCCATAACGAGACACGAAACCCCACTTAACGCGTGTACATGCTTCATTTTGGAGCTGGACCGATGCTCCATCACGAAGTCGAACTCCTGAAGAAACATAGCCCACCTTGACACCCTTAAAGGCACATATTTTATCCGCATCGTCATTGCAAACGCGCTACAGTCCGTCACAATCTTGAACTTCGTCCCCATCACAAAAACCTGCCATTTCTTTAAAGCCTCGATAATTGCAAAGACCTCCAACTCATACGAGTGGTATTTCTGCTCATATGACGTAGTTTTCTAACTCATGTACTGAACAGGGTGCAATTGTCCATCGTCTTTGTTCTTTTGAAAAAAGAACAGCTCCATAGCCATACATGCTGGCGTCCGTATGAACTTCGGTAGAAGCCGACGGATCATATAACACCAGCACTGGTGCGAAATTTACTTTTTTCATTAGAAACTGACATTTTTCCCATTTAATACGGAGACCATATGGTTCAGAAACCGCCATAACCTTCCTCAATTTCAAAAGACCCTCATCCTCGTTTCCGGCTGGGATAATAATGTCATCCTGGCATAATGTCATCATATAGAAGACAACTGTACCGTCATGAATCAAATCTCGGAAATGGCAGAGATATATCTGCAAAATACGACTGGCGAATTGGATATACCAAAAGGAACGAAAAAGAACTCATATTGGCCGTTATGAGTGACAAAACAGATGTATTTTCGAGAACATGCCTCCACGGGTACATTGAAAAATCCGTTCCGTAAGTCAAGTGCAATAAATACTTTTACCTTTCGTAGGCACATGTTTAGGACATCGTCAAACCATGGGAAAATTGTCGCGTATGATTTTTCTCGTTGATTTTACGGTAGTCACAACAAAGTCTTTTTGTTCCATCTTTTTTGTACGCGAGAACAATTGGCGAAGCATATTCAGAAAAACTTGCTTGTACAATACCTTCATCAAGCCACTCTTTGACCTGTTTGGGAACTATTTCTTGGTCAGCACTAGAAAGTCTCCTTGGCCTTTGAAAGACCGGAACCTCATCAGAAACAATAATTTTCATTGCTACAGGAGATTCTTTCTGACTCTGCTCAAACTCCTGTAGCAGTGTTCCTATACTAGACCGAATATTTTTGCCACCATCACTCGTGGTATGTGGTTTCTTCAAAAACCTAGCTCCCTCTGAATTAATTACTACGTCTACCTGTTTAAGGACATCATTTCCAATAATAGCCGAATATAAAATGTAGCTCTCTCTGACAATGTCCATATTTATAGAGATTTCATCGATCTCCACCGGAACGCTACAGCACCCGATAGTCGTAGTTTCTGACTGTCCAATTCCCAAAAAATGTTTCCTGATATCTTTCAACTAAACATCGCCAAGCATCATAACGGTGTCATATCTCATAAGGCAGATATCACTACCTGTGTCCAAGAGAGCTAATATTTTGATTCCCTTAACCTAAAGGTCTTTGAAAATTCTATTATAATGTTGTATAAGTGATGTATTTTTATTGCTGTTTTTGAATGAAGATGCTAACATATTAAGGTTACCGCGCTCTGCCTTAACCTAGTCTTCCCCTGTCGTCGATCTGCATTCTGATGCCCTATGTCCCTGTTTTTGACATTTAAAACATGTAATTGCCCTTGCTTTACAATCTTTTGCTAAATGGCCTTGATTACCGCAAGAAGAAGAAGAAGACTGTGGCCCTTGCTGTGGCTGACTAACCCCTGTGTTTGATGACTGCTGAATAGAACCTTTGATTCTTTCGTACACCTTGATCTGTTGTTTTAACTCGCTGACCGACCGCGATTGGTATAATGAGCTCTTGTTGAATTTAGAATCAGGGATGCCGTCTTTAAAATATTCTATCAGACTACCCTCGTCTAACGCTCTTTGGCTCCCTATCTCCATAAGGCTATAGAGATACTCCCGGTAGTCTTCCTTTCGACGGTTTCTAATGATCCGATTTACCTCAATTGAAGTTAAATTTTCCCCAAATTCCCTTTTAAGTGCTAATTTCAAAGATCTCCAATCCGTTATTGAAGATTGGCTTCTAATAAATATTTTAGCTCCGCCTTTGAGAAGTTGTATGCCATAGATAAATTTTTGGAGGTCGTTCCAATTCACTGTCAGGGCATTTTCCTCAAACTCCTCAATCCATTTATTAACGTTAGGGTGCCCACTACCAGTGAATGACGTTAAAGAATCTTCTATGTCCCTAAGGGTGAAAGTAGATCGCGGAACAACGGTTGCCCGAGGCATTTCGGATGAGGTGTCGTTGTATTCTGACTCTCCTTCCTCCACTTTATCTCCCTCTCTGGTCAGCCCGAAGTGGTCCAGGAGCCTGTCCTGTAATATCGTCTTCCGCCCAGTCATCCTCAATCCCAAACCTGCCAGTCTGTCCTTTAACCCTTCTACGTTCAATGTCAAAATACTATTTCTATCCATTTTTTTTTCAACAGCAAAGTGTTATTTTATGTACTATAAATAAGATATAAATGTGTTAAAATATGGTCAATCTATTCAAATTATTTGTATAATTTTAAATAATATTATTAAATGTAATTAATATTAAAATGTTTATAATCAGTTACCATTAAAAATACTTAAAATAGCAAAATTGTCAATAAGTTTTCTTCTTAAAATTGTTAATAGTTTTTTTTATTTAAATTTTGTCTTTGTTTAAATTTACTGTTAAATATTTCAAAATTTTTTAAGAATATTTTTATCTACTCGTAGTGGATATTTAAAATATGTGCACTTTTGTTTACTTCTTACTTTATAAAAAATATACACTAAAAGAGGTACTTAGATGGGCGAACTCAGTCGGCCTCAGTATAAACGCAGAGAAAACAGATCTGGTATTGTTTACGAATAAGTACAAGATACCACCATGGATTCCACCAAGAATAAACAACACTCGGATCATCCCGAAAACTCACACGAAATACCTGGGAGTTGTACTCGACAGCAAACTGACGTGGAGACTCAATGTAGACGAGAGGGTTAGGAAGGCTACCAATGCGCTATATGCATCCAAGAAAATGCTGGGCAGCACTTGGGGCCTCTCACCCTCTCTAATGCAGTGGATCTAAACAATGGTTGTTCGTCCAATTCTACTCTACGGAATCATTGTGTGGTGGCCGGCGGTGAATAAGTCAACATACCTCAAATACTTGGAAAAAACTCAGCGACAAGCTGCGCTATGCATATCCGGCGCGCTGAATTCAACTCCTACGAAAGCTCTTGAAACCATTCTATGTCTGGATCCTCTAGACATATATGCAAAACTAACGGCTAGTAAAACGGCACAGCGGCTTACGGCAGCTGGCAGCTTCCGCAAACAAAATTTTGGACACTGTAGAATTGGCAAGGATGCAATCAGTAGCACAGACTACATGATCCCTAGCACAACTCTCGAACCCAAAATACCCACACTTCTAGGGCCAACCGACTGGCGCAAAGGTATCAAACAGGCCCAGAGGGCGGTCAACATATTCACAGATGGCTCCAAAATTAATACGGGAGTAGTTGCGGCAGTATATTGCGCAGAGCCCGATATAAGGCAAGCATACAAATTACGGACCACTGCAGTGTCTTCCAGGCGGAGGTTTTTGCCATCAGGAAGGCCGCAGAGATAGCTCTTAGTACAAACACTCAACACTCTTTAATTAACATCTTTGTTGACAGCCAAGCGGCAATCAAATCCATGCGTTCCGATACCGTCAAGTTCAGAAATGTCCTAGCAAGCAAGGACGCACTAGATGCATTGAACACTTCAAAGAGAGTGTGTATCTTTTGGGTTCCAAGCCACAGGGGCATTGAAGGAAATGAGATGGCAGACGAACTAGCAAAGGAAAGTGCCGGGCTGGGATCAGAGTTCACAGAACACGTAGCTATTCCACTACAGGAATTGTACAAAAACCTCGAAACCGTAGCCAAACAAGCAGTGAGTCGCAGATGGAGAGATACGACAACATGCAAGATATCAAAAACCATGTGCGATGCAGCATGCGGAAAACGAACGTCGTTTATCCTGGCTCGCACCCGAAGGGACAGCAGGACACTGGTGGGAATTCTCACAGGTCACTGCATGGTGGCGGCCCACGCTAAAAAGCTGGGTATAACTATGGATGACAACTGCAGGAAGTGCAAGGAACCAGGTGCCTAGGAAACCCTGGAGCACCTTCTTTGCACATGCCCCGCCTTACTTAGATCGAGACTTAAATACTTGGGCTCACCAACTTTATCGTCGCTTAAGGATGCAGCCAAAATTCCCCTAGAATCCCTCCTAAGATTTGCGAATAAGGCGAAAATCTTTGAAGACTTCCACTAATTCCCTCAAGGATTTCATAAACCGGCA
This sequence comes from Tetanocera ferruginea, assembly GCA_958299015.1. Lineage (NCBI taxonomy): Eukaryota > Metazoa > Arthropoda > Insecta > Diptera > Sciomyzidae > Tetanocera > Tetanocera ferruginea. The sequence goes on along the minus strand of OY282641.1, from coordinate 70,473,754 downwards.
CCACTAAGGACCATATGGTCTATGTGAGACTCCAATGAGAGGCAACCGGACTAACCTAACCTAACCTAACCTAACCTAATACATGCAATGAAATTTAAAACATGTGCACTTTTGTTTACATGTTTAGTTCTTACTTTATGAAAACATTTTTATACCCCCACGCGTACTGCGTACGGGGTATATTAATTTTGTCACGACGTGTGTAACACCCAAAAGGAGACGTGGTAGGTATAGAAAAGTATATATATTCTTGATCAGTATCACCACCTGAGTTGATTTAGCCATGTACGTCTGTCTGTCAGTCTGTCTGTGGACACGATTGCAGCCGCAATTTTGAAGCTATCGTGCTGAAATTCGATATTTAAGCTTTTTTTTTAAAAACTAAGATCAAGTTCGAGAATGGGTAAAATCGGATAAAAACCACGCCTACCTCCATACAACCCCAAAATTGAAAACTTTGTAAAGAGGCTAATATTACAGCTACAATACTGAAATTCGGTATTTGTATATTATATCAAAAATAAGGTGTGTACGAAAAATGAACAACATCCACCCACAAACACGCCCACCTCTCATACAACCCTAAAATTGAAAAATCTATAGAGGCTAATATTAAAGTTACAAGACGGAAACTCTGTATTTGAGTATTCTATGTAAAAATTGAGGTGTGTTAGAAAAATGGGCGTCATCCACCTACTAACACGACCCCTCCCATACAACCCAAAAATTTAAAACCCTTTAAAGAGGCTAATATTAAAAGTACAAAACGGAAACTCGATATTAGTGTATTCCATGACAAAACTGATGTGTGTTAGAAAAATGGGCGTGATACACAAACTAACACGCTCACCTCCCATACAACCCCAAAATTGAAAACGTTATAAAACGACTTATATTTAAGCTGCAGGAAAACAATTTGATATGTATCTATTTTAGACACATAAAAATAATAAAATCTCTCAAAATCTCATAAAAAAAGCTCTCCAATTTAAGATTCTTTTACCTTTAACAATCAGCCGTGGGGGTATTTTAACTTCGGCCCAGTCGAAGATATACCTTACTAGTTTCATTTTTTTTTATTCATGCAATGAAATTTAGTTATAACAACTAAAGTATTTAGTATATAGCATTTCAGATATAAGTAGACAGTGTTGTTTGTTTTTTTTTCTAAATTTTGTGTAGAAAAAAAATAATTTTGTATTACTATTATGCTGGTAGCATTATTATTCTTAACTTTACTAATGATTTAATTTATACATCGGCAAGATTTTATTTTTAATTTCATATAGCATTTAAAGCAATCGAGCAAGCAAAATTTGCAGAAGACAAAGAAAATATACATGAAGAAACGCTCAACAACACTGCTTTAAATAAAATGAAAGTAATGCGCTCACCAACTCTGATGTCAAAATAAAGGTGGTTTTATTTTCTCTTCTATAACTCGTTGCTTTCTATTAGTTTCTCCACTCTCTCTCTTTCTCAGTTGCCAGCTTGTTGAATCTCCTCTACCGGCCTTTATTTCTGCTGCAATTCTTATGCTGCCACCAGTACTGGCTCTGCTGTTTTCCACTCTGCTGTGATAAACTCGATCCTTCCCCTGAATATCATCCTATTTGCAGCTTCTCTGCACTGCTATTCTATCAACGGTCCGTTGATGGTAGCGTCTCTATGCTACTCTGTTGAGTGTATTCTGTTCAGTGTCTCTATACTGTTCTGCTATCGGTGCTCTCAATGCCGACAATGCTGTGTGGTTTTTACAAACGTCCTCTACACTAGCAAATACCCGCGGGTTTATTTTACAATGCTCTCTGCTGTTAGCATCGTATCTATGGTACCTTTTCTTCTTATGCGCTTCTCCACGCTTCTTAATTATTACCGCTCTCTACGCTCATAAAAATTTGTTAGCTGCATAGTATAATTACCGAAGTAGTGTTAGGATTGAACGTACTCTCTTTGGAAGTACCCTAAATGTCAAAATCGGCCAACTTGGCGAATACAGACAAAGCAAACCAGCCAAAGCAAACAAACAAATCAAAATTCAATTGAACATCGTGTTATGCTAAGTGATAAATAGTGACTTCAAGGTGCTTGCAGCGAATTGTTCCAAGAGGTCCGAGTTTAAGCAGCAGCAACAGTGACTGCAAACTGCTTGGAATGAATTGCAGTTCATTCAATTTGCACTTTTATTTTTATTTATTATTATTTTAACAATAAAAATAAAAATTATATACAAAGCGACAAATCACAATTTTCTACAATTATTTAACATAAAGACGCGAGAGTTGGTAGCGGATCATTGTTTACATTTTGCCTATTCTTAGCTTTCTACTAAACCTCCGCATGAGTGCGCTTGAAATGAGTTTCAAGCCACTAGTTTGTGGTACAAGCCTTTGCTATGTTATGTTCTCATCAATGTTATAACACTGCAGAGAGCACTCGTCGCTTGAGCAGAACAAGAACAAACGAAAACCGAATCAATGTTATGCACGATTCGACAAAGAAGAATGCAATGACAGGAAAGTTATGTAAACAACAGCAGAACGCTTGATGTCGTGCTGTGTTCTTTTGTTTTTAGTAGTATCCGATCGATTATTTGGCTTCTGCTTCCGTAATCGTCATAATCGGTCGATATTTTCACCTTCGGCTTCGGTTTCGGCAAAAAAGTAGCAACAATGCAGACATTAACTGCGCTTAAGATATACAGTGACTCACAGCTTATTTGATGCAGCCAAAAAAAATTATTAAAATATCAAATATATTTTATGGTATTTCCATTAGAGAAAAAAATTTTTATTTTTTATATTGTTAAATTATATGTTTTATTTAATAACAAAAATTAACAAAAAATGTTTCTTCATAAGAAAGATAAAGCAAATTAAAGTAATTCAGTTACAGTTTTGAGGTCACAGCTTAAATGATGCACTAAATTAAAAGTATTCAAAAAACATAAAAACATAAATATTTCGACTTCATGACTACGGCTAATACTTAGTGGGGTATCCCTTTTGATTCAGAACAGCTTTTAATCGGGAATTCATAGATTCTACCAGTTTTGCTGTATAATCCGAACTAATTTTATCCCATTCCTCCTGTAGTGCCCGTTTTAGATCAGAAGCATTAGAAATATTGTGGTTCCTTACTTTATTTTCCAGCACTGACCACAAATTCTCAATAACGTTGAGATCCGGACTCTGTGCAGGTGTCTGTACTACATGTGGGCAGTTCCAGATAAGCCAAGTTTTAACAATACCAGACGTATGCTTGGGATCGTTGTCTTGGTAGTACCTAAACGAATCCCTAATGCCCATTTTATCCGCACTTTGTACTAAATTTTCTTTCAGCAGATCCAGATACATCTCTTTATTCATGTTTCCATTGATAATTGTTAAATTTCCGACGCCTGAATGGGACATGCAACCCCATACCATCACACTGCCACCACCGTGTTTAACTGTAGATCGCAAATTACATGGTTGAAGCTCGGTGTTTGGTTTTCTCCAAACGCATGATTTTCCATCAGACCTGAACAGGTTAAATTTGCTTTCATCCGCGAAAACAACGGACTTCCAGAACGAAATATATTTGTTCATATGTTCTCAGCAAAACTCTATTCTTCGTTTTCTATTACGAGCATTAATCAACGGCTTATTTCGGGCAGTCCTTCCATGCAAATTTTCTTCGCGCAGAACTCTACGAACAGTTTCAGGATACAGACCTTACCTAAGTATTTTTCGACCTCGTTCGTTAATTTTGGTGCGCTTAAATCGGGTTTTTGTTTAACTTTGCGAACAATCCACCTCTTATCTGCATCATTGAATATTTTATTTGGCGTAGATCTTCCCTTGTCTTCTATCCTATTTTCGTTGCGAAACCTTTCTATAATGTGCTGGACAGTTGACGAACTAATAGCAACAATTTCTGCAAATTTTCGTTGGCTTTTGCCCTCTTTATAATGACGAATAACGTCTTCCCTTTTTTCAAATGTCCGTCCGTCTTCCCATTTTCAAGAAATTTCAATTTTTACAACTTTTCTCTACAAAAAAAAAACTACATTTCACCGTTATTTCATTCTCAGAGAAAATATAAAATACTCTGCATCATTTAAGCTGTGAGCATATTTTGATGAGAAAATTATTTGTTTCTCTATTTTTTTAGTAAGCTTTGTTTTTGTTATTGTTTTTTCTGCAGCAGTAAACAGTACATGCATTTCTAATTACAAGCCGTATCAATTTTTTTTATTAAATTTAACCAAAATCGAGTCTTTTTCGTTTTTCTAAAAAAGTATAACCTGCATCAAATAAGCTGTGAGTCACTGTATATAAAAATACACAAATGACGCACAAAAAGGAATGCAAAAAACAAGCAAGCTTCGCCAAGGTTCTGCTGTGTTAGGTGTGATTGATGCATTTTTCGCTGTTATCAAAGTGTTCTGTTTTTATAAAACGAACAACATCGTGTTCTGTTAACGCAAACAGCATGCATGGTTATGTTTGAAGCCGACGGGGGCTCTGCAGTATTCGTTTGTTGTCATTAAATGAATTGGATAACCTCTGCTTGACTAACAGAGTTCTGTTAAGCTCTGAACTCTGCACTGTTGGCTCTACTGTTGTAGAAAAAAACGAGTGCATTCGTGCAGAGGTTTACTTTCAACTCGTTCGTAGATTTTGTATGAGCTGTGAACTTCGTTTTGACAATCACGGTAAGCTGCTCTCCGACCTGCTATTACTTTGGTTGTTATACTATGTCTGTTACCTACTTACTTACTTAGGTGGCCATGACAACCCGTTGACGGGTTACGGCCGACTTCATCAGTTCTCGCCAGGCGTCTCTGCTTCGCGCGCGCCGTCTCCAATCTCTTTCACCAAGCGCGGTAAGGGCTTCCTCGGCCTGGTCAATCCATCGGAGGCATGGTCTTCCTCTTCGTCGTCGACCCTCGGCTTTCGCCTCAAACACCTTTTTCGCTGGAGCTTCTTCATCCATACGAAAGATATGACCCAGCCAACGTAGTCGCTGAATTCTTATACGCTGGACTATGTCAATGTCGTCGTAGAGCTCGTACAGTTCGTGGTGCATTCGAATGCGATAGTCGTCGCCAACTCGAACAGGACCAAAGATTTTGCGAAGAACTTTCCTCTCGAACACCCCAAGAGCGGCTGCATCTGTTTGCGATACCACCCATGCCTCAGCGCCATAGAGAAGCACAGGTATGATGAGCGTCTTGTAGAGTGTTAGTTTTGTCGATCGAGAGAGGGCTCTGGAACCTAATTGCTTACTTAGCCCGTAGTAGCACCTATTAGCAATTGTTGTTCTTCGCTTTATCTCCAGGCTGACATTGTTGTTGCTGTTTACGGCGGTGCCAAGGTATGTTAACTCCTTGACAACTTCAAAGTTATATTTGCCTGCTGTAACATGGGAGCCTAGACGCCGCACTTCCCTATTTGCAGACAGCATATACTTTGTTTTGCCCTCGTTCACCGTCAAACCCACTTTGGCTGATTCCTTTTCGATAGCGGCGAAAGCAGCGGTTACATCTCTCTTGGTTCTGCCGATGATATCGATATCATCAGCATACGCAAGGAGCTGGACACCTTTGTAGAAAATGGTACCATTTCGATGTACACCTGCCTTTCGTAGGATCCCCTCCATGATGAAATTGAAGAGATCGCATGATAGCGGGTCACCTTGTCTGAAAACTCGCTCGGTATTAAAGGTTTCGGAGAGGTCATTTCCTACCTTGACGGAGCTGCATGTATTGCTCAACGTCATCCTGCAGAGCCTTATCAACTTTGCAGGTATACCGAACTCAGACATTGTTGCGTACAGGCAATATCGAATCGGGCTATCGAACGCAGCTTTGTAATCAACAAAGAGATGATGGGTGTCGATTTGGTTTTCGTGGGTTTTCTCCAGGATTTGGCGAAGTGTAAAAATCTGGTCTATGGTGGACTTGCCAGGACGAAAGCCACACTGATAAGGTCCAATTAGTGTTTTGGTATGCGGCTTCAATCTTTCACACAATACGCTCGAAAGAACCTTGTATGCGATGGAAATAAGACTGATACCTCGGTAGTTGGCGCAGATTGTTGGGTCTCCTTTCTTAAGTATAGGACAAAGCACACTGAGATTTCAATCGTCGGGCATGCTTTCCGCTAGCCATATTTTGCTGATGAGTTGATGCATGCACCTTATCAATTCACCGCCGCCGGTTTTAAACAATTCAGCAGCCAGGCCGTCAGCACCTGCGGGTTTGTTGTTTTTGAGTCGTTGGATAGCAACTTTAACCTCGTCATGGCTAGGTGGTGGAATTTCCACTCCATCATCGTGGATTGGTGGTGTCAGACTGCATTCTCCAAGGGCGGAATTGTTGGTATCGTCGCCTGCAAGCAGATTGGAAAAATGCTGTCTCCATAATTTCAATGCGCACTGCGTATCTGTAACCAGATCACCATTCTCATCTCTACAAGTGGATGCTCCGGGCTTGAAACCTTGGGTTAGACGCTTAACCTGCTGGTAGAATTTTCGAGCATCCTTCTTGCCCTGGTACACATCAATTTTTTCTCGCTCACGCTTTTCCTGCTCTCTTTTTTTACGTCTGAAAAGGCATCTCTCTTCCTTCCTCTTATCGCGATAGTTTTCGTGCATGGCTCGCGTTGCAGCTGACTGCAGCGTCTTTTTATATGCGGCGTATTTTGCTGCTGTCGCGTCGCGACACTCCTGGTCATACCATTGGTTGCGAGGTTACGGGCGCCGAAAACCAATGACTTCTTCAGCAGCAGTGCGCACGGAGTGGGATATATGCGCCCAAAGTCCGCCAGCGTCGTCGAGGCAAGAGTAAGGTTGGTTGAGCTTAACCGAGAGTTGAGCGGAGTAGGCCTCGGCGGTCCGTTGTGATAGCAGCTTATCGACATCAAGCTTTCGTTGCACACCTGTGCGTACATTCTTCGCATTGCACAATCGCATGCGGATCTTGGCTGCAACAAGATAATGGTCGGAGTCAATATTGACCCCGCGAAATGTGCGCACATCCAGTCCACTTGAAGCGTGCCTTCCGTCGATCACAACATGATCAATTTGGTTTCGTGTTTTTTGATCCGGGGACAGCCAGGTTGCCTTTTGGAAATCGGAGTGTTGGAATCTGGTGCTACTAACTACCATGTTTCGCGCCGCGGCGAAGTCGATCAGTCTTAGACCGTTATTCGAAGTGGTCTCGTGGAGACTGAACTGACCGATGGCTGTTACCAGTGTATCTATTTTCCCCTGCCATCAACGTTTGCTAACTGTTGCTCAAGGTAAAAAAAAAAATCGTTGGTGCCAACGTCTTATTGCTAATATTTTCGCTGTTTTTAACTTCTTTCTTTCTAGAAGGTTAAACGTTGCAAAACTTTTACACAAAAACACGCGCATTATTGTTTGTACCATTTCGACATTCAAACCCGGTTGAGCCCCCATTTGTAGAAATTTATTGGTTTTAGCAAAACAAATACATGAATTCACTGTTACATTTACAAGTAGTTTAAATTTTAAGTAGCTTAATTAAGCTAAACAAATATACGAATTCCACTGTAATATTTATAAGTAGTTTAAATTTTAAGTAGTATAATTTAGCTTAACAAATATACGAATTCCACTGTAACATTTATAAGTAGTTTACTTATCAGTAGCTTAATTTTACTAAACAAAAATATACGAATTCAATTTCGTGTGTTTCGGTGCGCGTCTCTTTTTCAACTGTCCGTCTGTTCATACGTAGTTCTGTGTTCTACCCACGCTTAAATCCGTGCTATTGTCCTCTTCATCGTCTAGTCAGTGTTGCCGAATTCCCGTCCACTTTTTGTGCGTCAGTAAAGCTCCCTTCCCACAATAATATAATATGAAATAAAATGGCAGCCTAATAAATTGTAAAATAATCTCTAAATGCCAACATTGTATAGAAATAAAAAGATTGTTAATAAGTATAAATATAAATGTAAATTATTGATAAAACTCCCCCACAATCTTAAAACATTCAAGTAATATTTTTTTCGCTTAAGGGTAATGGTGTAGTGGTACTACCAAAAACACTACATACATACCGCCTGTTTTAATTATTATTTATTTCTGCTGTTTCTTTTCTTTTTTTTTTTTATTACGTTCCAAACGTCACATCCATCAATGATCGTTGATCGAAACTTGGTTAACTATTTCAAGTGATCTCACAACCAATAGAATGCAATGCACTCGCTGACACAATGTTCCAATGAGTCAAGCATGTGCAAGCACAGCATAATTTTTGGGATAAAAATTAACTCAATTTGAGTTTGTAAAATTGAGTGAAAAAAATAATGGGGAGGAGTTACTTGATTTTAAGATAAATAAATATTGTTTTTTTAATATAAATACCCACCCGGCACAAAACCCGACTTCGATATCGAAAATGGGAAAATAAACGAATAATTCGTGAAGAAAACTATCGAGTTCGATATCGATTACGATTCGAAAAAGATGCGTTTGGCGGACGTAATGGTTACTTCGTAAGCGAAGGTTCGCTTATTTGTCGAAAAAGTATTTGCATATGATTCGAAAAATTATTCGTTTTTGTGTCGAAATATCATTCGCATCCGAATCGAAAAACTATTTGCTTTTGTGCCGAAAAATTATTCATTTACGGTTCTTCAGCGATCAATATATCGAAACAAATACGAAGAAAATTATTTAATTTTTTCATTCTAAAATGATGCTTAAATGATCCATTTTGCACTTATAACGATTTGCACCATTTTGCACCTGCGACCTTTTATAATGTGCATGATGAATGGTTTTAAAAACTAAGTTAAAAACTCATTCGTTTTGATTGTATTTTGTTTTTAATTTTTTTTAACAAAATTCATTCACATTTGTTTTAAAGTCAGCCTTACATTCTAAGCCTTAGTATAATGTATTCATTAAATTAAACATTTCATTAAAATTGACTCATATTTTATAAAAAGAAAAAAAACATTTATATTTAAATATATGTCGCTACAATCCATTTGTTTTTTTTCAAAAAAATCGGTCAAAGCATCTCTAATGCCATAGTGTACATATTCCCCTCGATCTAATAGCGTTTTTGGGCACACCCGGGGTGTCTTCTTCAACGCTCTTACATCCTGAGGTAAAGATGGAATTTTTTCAGCAAGGATAGACAGCAATGCATTTGAAGCCCTTCGACTTGTGTTGTTGGCAGAAAACCATCTAGCGACTTTCAAATTAAAGCTGTCCTCTTCCAATATTGGACAATCTGCCGAAGGAACGCTGCTGGAATACGTGGTATCCACTTCTCCTGCATCATTTAAATTTGTTTCCAATATAGCTTCTGCCGTGTTCAATTGCAAATTTGAAGTTGACGCTAAAGTTGCAGTAGATTGTGCCAAGCAGCTTTGCGAAACAGCATCCGCTCTTGCGCCGATTTGCGACGGCCCACATTTAATTGCATTTACTACATGCCTGCATTCACTGTTCAATCTATAGGTTTTTTCATTATATTTACCTGAATAGTTTGCACTAAAACGTTTAAACGCTTCGAAACAATGACAAAAAACAAATAAACTTAAATAAATTACGTCTTCTATTCTCACATGACACAAAATTCTTCGCTTGCTAAAAACTAAAAGTACGATATTTTTCTTCGATAAAAGTTCGTAGCAAACGAACTTTCGCTGTGAACGAGATATGTGCCGGGTGGGTAGCTGCAAATTTTCATAAATAAAGAGGTACTCAGAGCGGCATTTTTGCCACAGCCTAAAACAGCCGAATTGGGCAACAACTATTTTTTTACAAAAACACCAAAATCAGACATATAACCGTTACATGGCGATCCTGCCATAACCATTACACTTGCATTGGTTGGAAATTACCTAATTAATCAAATAGACAATTTGAAAGCCAAGAGTCACTCATTTCTGCCATTAATGTGACTTGGAGTGAAATTTCCTGGAACTGCTTGAAGCAACTTTATGATTCCATTCCAAACCGGATTTATGAAACTACTTAAAGTAAAGGAAGTAAGTAGCACTCATTCTTAAATAAAACAAAAAATTAAGAAAAATTTTTCATTTCTATTTCTTAAAATTAATGTGATGAGCCTATTCTTATGACGCATTAAACCGAGCATAAATTTGTAATGACAAAGCTAAAACAATAACAGAAAATTAACGGTTCTTTAATTAACAATTTTTCTTTACCTCTTTTTTCATAATAAAACACTTTAGAGAAAAGAACAGTTTTCTGTTATGCTCATTTTCGGAGAAAATATCATTTTTATCTCTTTGAAACAGCGAACCTATTCTGCTGAGGCGGAGTGTATGTAACTTTAAACAAGATAATACATACCAAACAATTCCTTGTGCACCTGAACCGATGGGTTTTAAATTCTGATATCGATTGAGGATGGTAAATTTTGTGTCTCCCACCTCAACGGTGTAAAGCGGATGACGAGAAGTCATTCTTAATATTATTCCTCTTCACGCGTTCATGATTTCCTGTAAAAGTAATAACAATTGCAATGTAGAAATAAATATGAGTTCTCATAAAATTTGTCACAAAATTGATTTGTTGTATGTAATATTGTGCTGTACAGTAAAGAGTGTTTATGAGTGCTAGTATCGTTTGTGCTCGAAATTCGACCAATTTTATGTTTATCTATGTATAATAATTTTTTTATACTGACATGGCAGCAAATTCATTCTATTCAGAATATCAGTGTGTTTAAGGAGAAAAGCCATTAACAACAGTAATCAGTGTTGCCAGAAGAATTTTGAAAAATATGCTTTTTAAAAAAAAATAATCCGAAATATTCCACTATCAATGTTAATATTCCACAAAAATATTACACTTTAATTAAAAAAAAAAAAAAAAACAAATTGGCCATTTCAGCCCTTGAAAGGACTTTGACCGAGCTTCTTACGATCATTTGTGTTGTGTGTGTTATTAAATGTTTGCACACAATTGACCGAGAACTGTACCTACATGTTTTATGACGACTCCGAACGGCTCATGTTCTCAAGAAGCTTTAATGGCATTATTTGCTCTCTGAGGTTTGCCATTGTCTACAGAGAGGTGGTGACCGATCAGAAAAATTTTTTTTATTGAAAAAACTTTTCGCCGCGACTGGGGATCGAACTCGGGCTCCGAGCATGCTAAGCCACACACTTAACCTGCATGCCACGGTCACCACACTTTTATTAAATCAATACTATTAAAAAAACAAAAAAATGAGTTAAGATCCAATGTGCACAAAAACTGATGCGGATCCGTTTCGAACCCGTTACGAGTCCGTCAGAGCGGAATTTGTTTTTTTTTATGTTTCGACGGATCAGTTTCGAACCCATTACGGGTCCGTGGACGCGGAATCGGTTTTTTTGTGTTTTGACGGACCCGTTTCGAACCCGTTACGAGTCCATCGACGCGGAATCGTTTTTTTATGTTCTGAAGGACCCGTTTCGAACCCGTTACGAGTCCGTCGACGCGGAATGGTTTTTTTATGTTTTGACGGATCCGTTTCGAAACCGTTACGAGTCCGTCGACGCGGAATCGTTTTTTTTTTATGTTTTGACGGATCCGTTTCGAACCCGTTACGAGTCCGTCGACGAGGAATCGTTTTTTAGGTTTTGAAATAATATTCAGAACTTAAACGTTTTACAAATTGAAATTACTTCTCATATAATTTGAAAAAAGCAAAATTTAAATAAATTTTAGCAATAATTTGCTTACTTATTATAAATTCAAATAGCAAATTTTGAATTGATTCAAGCAAAAAGGTGCTTGGTTATTGAAAAACAAAAAAAAATTCGGACTGACTCATGTCTATAATAAAGAGAGAAAAAGATTGAATTTTCGTTTTTCTTCTTTTTTTTTCGTTTCTTCTTTCTCATCAGTCAGAATTTGTTTCTATTTGTTTTGTATGTCGCGTGCCTTTGAACAAATAGGTTGTGTGTTAAAGTGGACAGCACAATTTTATTTTATGTACCTATATATTTTAATAATAAATAACAAATATTGTGTTGAGCTGTGTTTATTATTAAGGTAAAAAAGTGTGGACTTGTATAGTTTTTGATAGAACTTTGCAAAACAATTTAAAGTGTTAAAAACTATTTCGCAAAAAGAAACGCACTTGAAACGGCGTGCCTTGCTTTGTTTTGTTGTTGTTGTTTGTTGCCGCTATGTAACTGGTATTTCTATCGGCTGCTTCTGTTCGTGTCAAAGCAAATGCAAAAAAAAGGCACATGAAAAAAACTGCGTCACTTGCATTGCTTTGGCGTTGTTGTTTTGTAGTTTTTATATTTGTCACTGTTGCTCAAGGTTGCCAGTTAAAATTCGGAATAATTCCCACGAAAATTGGCTTTTCATACAGCACCATAAATTAATAACACCTAAATTACCATGGTTTTATTATTAATTAACTGGGCTAAGATACGATTCGCGTTCAACTTAAGTGGTAAAAACCCACAAGCCTACTTGAGGACGTGTCTGCATGCTGTTTTCTCTGATGAATTAGCACAAAAGGTGATCTGGCTGGGCATGAAGGAGAAAAAAGCGGCCAAAAATTTAATTGTCGTTGCAACTTTCCGAGCTAATAAATGTTTGTAAGTGCAAGTACATAACATGTATTTGCGTGCGTTTGAAAGTTGAAAATGTTGTTGCAGAAAGCTTACGTTTGCATTGCACTCTGCTTCATAAATTCTTATATATTCCAACTTTTCATTCGTTAATGACTTTACGCTTATGCACGCTAATGAATGCTATGTACTCGGACCTTTAAATATGAAAATCTTTTATTTAATTTTCCTCAGGTGCATTTCAAAGAAAATACGGAAATGAAAGTATATCGACAGTGGAGGACGTTGCCAAAAAGTTCTTCCATTACGCGAATGATCGCGTTACAAAGAAGAAAATTGATTGCTAAATTATTATAATATTGATTAATAAAATTACTTTTACATATTTAATTTAATATTCACATTTAAATTCGTTATGCAATTAAAATTTTAATAATTTTGAATTGAAATAAAAAAATCATAAGATTAAAATTTCGCAAAATAATTCAATAAATTTAGAATGTTCCGCTTTGAATGCGTGTTGTTAAATAAAACGGGTCCGTCGCGGGTTCGTTTTATTAAAAAAAACGAGTTCGTCGCGGATTCGCATTATTTAAAATAGCGAGTCCGTTGCGGATTCGTATTATTAAAAAAAATACCATTACAAATTATTTATTTGGAATTAATGGAATTAATTATTAAAAATACCATTCGTCGCGGATTCTCATTGTTAAAAATAGCGAGTCCGTTGCGGATTCGTATTATTAAAACAAAACGAGTCCGTCGCGGATTCGTATTATTGAAAATAGCGGGTCCGTTGCGGATTCGCATTATTTAAAAAAAACGAGTCCGTCGCGGACTCGCGACGGATTTATATTATTTAAAAAAACGAGTCCGTCGCGGACTCGCATTATTAAAAAAAACGAGTCCGAAACGGACGCGTATATGGAGTCCGTTCCGAGTTCGAAACGGATCCGTGGAAACGGTAAAAACGATTCGAATTTTTGAGAGGAATTTCATACGAAAACGGACCCGTAACGGATCCGAAACGCAATCCGTTTAGGAAAAAATGTACGAAGAAGTGAGTCCGTTTCGAATTCGAAACGGATCCGTATGGCACACTGGGGAATAACAACTTATTTTATTATACCCCTTATACTTGTTAAGGGGTATATTCATTTTGTCATGACGTCTGTAACGCCAACAAGGAGGCGTGGTAGGTATAGAAAAGTATATATAGCCGTTGACTACTAATTAGAAACGATGTCATACTTGCTGCACTTTACCGCAATGGACGTGCGTTTGGCAATGTAACGGTCTTTTTTATTTTTTTATTTCTTAATTTTCTTCAATGTTTTTACAAGAACAATTAAACTGACTTTTCCACAAGTAATTTCTGCAGCAAAATCAGTTTTAGTAGGAGAACATAATTTATTCCATTGACAAATAATTAGAAACGATTTGTTAACATTAAAGTTTTCAAATTTTTTATGCATAATTTCTGAATATTTCGATAAGCATTTATTATTTTGAACTGTTTACACCTAATTTCAACGAAAAACTGTATAAGTAAAATAAATAAATGGGTAAAGCCAAGAGATGCGCGCCAGGTACCCGCAAGGCAATTATTGAATAAACAATGCTGGGCTATCATACGAGAGCCAATTAAAATGCTTAAAAGGATGGTTTTCAATGCTAATGCTCACGTTCCCCAATATAAAACCACGGAAAATGTACCACTCCAAAAAATACCGCGCAAAACTTCAGTACATATTGATCTAAAGATTGTCCGATTATCAAAACCTGTTCCAAGGAAGAGCACAGCAGTCATCCAGAGTAAAATAGTGGATGAAATTGGCGTCAGTGTATCAAAAAAAACCGTTGTACAACGTTTAGTGGAAGCTGGCCTTCATTGAAGACTTACACGCAAGAAACCCATGGTGAAGAAAAAACCTTATTGAATTTGCCAAAGATCATGCATCTTGTACGGTAAGCCAGTGAGTGTAGATACTTGTTGTGTGGAGTAGATACTTGTTGAGTGGAGTGTTAAAACAAATTTCAATCGCATTGATATTGATGGTAGAAATAGTATCCGGCGCCCAAAAGGCAATGAATGTTAATCTTAAGTACACTTCTTCAGTTGTTAAGTTTAACTATAACTTTAAAAACTGCGGTGGATCGAGTTTGTTTGGGGGAAATTTGTTTGGAATGGTATTGGTCTCATTCACTGTGTTGCTGGCACAATGAACAACAAACAATACGTTTATATCTAAAGAATTGTTATGCTGCCTTAGGATGAAGACAATATCCAAGTGATTTGGTCATTCCAGCAAGATAATGACCCCAAGCATACGGCAAAACTGACCAACAAATTTTTTGACTAAAATGCTTTGACTGTTCTTGACTGGCCATCGTCAAGTCCTGATGTAAATCCCATCGAGCATTCATTGGACGATTTGAAAAATGCTGTAAGCACACTAAACATAACAAATCTGTATGATTTTTTTAGCAAGAGTCAAGGAAGCTTGGTGCGCTATTCGGTAAAACGATGCCAAGACCTTATATTCAATGCAAAGACAATGAGTTGTAGTTTGAAAGCAAAAAGTTTTTCCAACAAAATATTATACCATAAGCTTCAGTTAGACAATTCGTTTATTATGAGTTCACATTTTCTGAGTAGGTAAAACATGGGTTGCGGGCAACATTGAAAACATTTTGCACCGTGACAAGGCAACATTTTTTGAGAGAAACGAAAACGCCATAAGCTACAATACTGAAATTCGGTATTTGTGTATTCTATGCCAATACTGAGGTGTGTTAGAAAAATGGGCGCCATCCATCAACGAACACGCCCACTTCCCATACAACCCCAAAATTGAAAACTATATAAATAGTCTTCTATCAATGCTACGAAAGTAAAATTAGATATTTAGTAATTTAATATTAAAATTAAGGCACGCTAGAAAATGGGCGTCATCTACCACCGAACACGCACACCTTCCACACAACAACCAAAATTGAAAAAGGCTTCTGTCGAAGCTAACTAAAAATTAAGATATTTATTCATTTACATTAAAACTAAGGCGTGTTAGAAAAATGGACGTCATCCACCAACGAACACGCAAACCTCCCACATAACCCCAAAATTGTAAACTATATAAATATGCTTATATCAAAGCTACAAAAGTAAAATTAGATATATGTTCATTTTATGTGTTAGAAGTGTGTTAGAAAAATGTGCGTCATCCACCCATTAACACGCCCACCTCCCATACAACCCCAAATTGAAATCTATATAAAGAGGCTTCTGTCGAAGCTACAAAAATAAAATTAGGTAATTAAGTTTATATCAAAAACAAGACGTGTTAGAAAAATGGACGTCATCCATTCACGAACACGCCCACCTCCCATACAACCCCAACATTGAAAACTCTATAAATAGGCTTCACTTTAAGATACAGGCAAAAAATTGGATACGTTTGTATTTTAAATCAAAACTAAATCGTGGAAAAAAGTGGGCGTCATCTGATTACGGACACACCCACTTCCCATGGAACCCACTATTACTTCGAACACTTACGAATCGGCCGTGGGGGTATTTTAACTTCGGCAAAGTCAAAGATATACCTTAATAGTTTATTATATATTTTTTTTTGTTATACAATTTTATAAAACAACTTAAAATGGACTTCATATAAAGGTACGTACTCATAAAAATTCTATTCTATTCTTCAAATTCTTTGAGAAATTGCTGATTCTCAAGATGAAAAACAAAATATTTGCGATTATATTTTATCATGCCATTTTTGTTAAAATAACATTAATTAATTTATTAATTATTAAAAATGTATGTAATAGTTTTCAACAATTGAAGATTAGTGAAAGTATACTGTTTTTATTTTTTGACGAAAAGTGTATTTGGAGTTAATAAGGCTAATAGTGAACAAAATTTACTTGAAGATCTTAATTCATATATTTAACAAAACAAAAATGCAAATTTTGATTTTTCATAAATCTTCAATTATGCCAAAAGTTTATGTAACATTTTTATTTCAAAAATAATTGCATTGATCTAGTATCATAGTATGATTTAGAATGATATCAAGTTGAGAATTATAAATTTTTCAACTTGAGAAATAATTGCCTTTGATATCAATCATGTTGAGAATCACAAATTTCTCAACATGAGCACTAAGGAAATCACCATATAAAAAAGTACCTTTTAAATCAGACATGAGCTTCCAGTAGCTCAATTAGCTCAGTTGGCTCAGCTACAAATTTGTTTTGTTTTTTCAACTTTGTGTTTGCACATTTGTAAAAACAACAACGCGTGCAAAAAATAACAACAACACGTACAAAGAATAGCAACAAAACCGACGTTCACCAAAATTCTAACTTGCTAACAACAACAAATCATGCAAAGCCAAGCAAGCCTTACTCGATTGCACTGCGCTTGAAATGTTTGTACATGTGTAGCACAAAACGCACATGATTTGTTTTTGTTTTGCTGGTTAATTTTTTTTTTTGCAACAATGAACAAAAGCAAATATGAGGATGATTTTGTGTTTGTTTTAAAAAACAAAAACCTTGGCTCACTAAATTTATTTTCCTGCTCATGACTGTTTTAAATTGAGAATGCTATAATTCGTGTGTTGAGATACTGTTAAGAATTAACGTTGGAGATTTGAGAAAGCTATTTGATATCAAGTGCATCTCAAGTTGAGAACTAAAAAAAGGTTTATTGTGTTTATATCTGCGGTGTTCAAGTAAAAGGGTACATGTCAAAATTTGTTGATATTAATTTTAGTTTATAATTCTTAAAAAACACATTCTTTAAGAATTATATTTTGAGCTTTATGCCAAATAATTCATGAAGTAACAGGTTTGCTACAACAACAAAATTATTTTGCAGAAGAACCGAACAGACTAGACCATGGTTTCGTCGGACGCTACTCCGACTCATCAGTAGTCTCTGTGGTTCATGCAGTCAACTAACTTTGAGAAGCTAATAAGTGCAACTGCCCCAAAACCAAAATGGAATTATCCAGGCACTTTTCACTTTATCAAAGCAGTGTTTTTCTACTCTTTTGCTAGTCGCAAAATTTCAAAAAGTTGACCGAATTGCTTCTGCAAAGATTTTGTTGTTGCGCTTTTTGTTTACTTCTTTATCACGTGTCCATCTAGGTTCCAACATTTTGTTGGTATTGGTTTTTGTTGGACAGATTAAACAAGGTTTAAAATGTTGAAAGTTTTAGAAAACTAGTAGTAAAGAAAGTAGTAAAGTAATGTAAGCTATTTAGAAAAAGTAAAGTAATGTTTCATACTTATCAAATTGAGCAAGAAAAACCTTATAGAATAGTTTTTACAAATTTGCATTATTCTACTCCAATTGATAACATAAAAAAATAGTTAAAAGAACTAGGTCATTGTGTTAGAAAAATATTATATGTAAAAAGCCGCACAACAAAATTCAGTTTATATATATTTTTCGTAGATTTAGAGCCTAATGTAAATAATAAAGCAGCTTTCGATATCAGGTATATCGAAAGGTAGGAAAATATAGCGACCTAGTTCAATGTCATCGTTGTCAGCAATTTGGTCACGCAATGGCATAATGCAAAAAACCTTTTCGTTGTGTTAAGTGCGGTATGGATCATTCATCAACAGAATTTCAAATAGTGAAAGATGCACCACCGCGATGTGTGCATTGCCAGCAAAATCGCACTGCCAATTACAAGGACTGCCGCGTATATCAGGAAGTTGTTTTTAAAAGAAACAACTTTAGTCAAAATAGAATTTTTCCACCAAATCCATTTCTTGAAAACTCTCGAAATAGTCCAAATCAAAACGTTAGAATGAATACAGTTAATCAAACTTTGAAAGTCTTCAACACACGCTAACGTAGCTAAAACTGCTACAACAGAATATATTGAAAGCTCCTATCTCAAAAAGATTGAAATAATGATAACCAAGCAAAAGCAAATAATAATAATAATAATCAAGTTGTAATAAACCAAGCTTTAAATGATAGAATAAATAATGTAACTGAAATTATAAATAAAATTTCAAATCCAATACGCAAAGACGATTGCTTTATTAATGAAGTATCTATAAATTTACAAAATAGAATAATATTGATAAAGGAACAATTGCCATTCAATGGGCAAAAAATGGAATAATAAACTCAATGATATTGAATAAATTGGAAATTAAAATTGCTTAAAAAAAACGTGAAGAGGAGAAAATGCCTTTTGCATCTCCTGTTATAAGAATTCTGTTATTTTATATATGATTAAAATTGGAAAAACTTTAGCCTAGTTTTCACTAGGTCAATTTCAATTACAACAATCACTGATGGCAGTAGCTATTTAAATCATATGACGTCAAATACGTTTTCATTACAACCCAAAAACTGATATAAAATCTAATGTCAAAGACTGACGTGGAATTTATGTGTCAAATGATTGCCATACTGTTTTCACGTTCGTTGTTATTTGAAATGATATTTGAAATTATAGAATCGCAAAGCAATGAACCAGAAGCGGACAAAGTTATAAAACGTGTAACTTTGTTGCGCACCTTGGAACCACCGGAGGATAAGAAAATCACAACGCTTTATGTGAGACCACAACGAGATATGCTTCATACCACTGGTGTCTCGTCGACAGTGTGCCTTTGGGTAGTCATTCAGTGGCAACAACGTTTTTGAAAGCAATTCCAGCCGCGAGTTGAAAGCAACTCCACCAATAACGGGTAGTGGTAGCGTTGTTATATTTTTATCCTCCGGTAGCTTCAAGGATGCCTACGGTTAAATTTTTATTATTCCTACATTTTCAACAAAAATATCAACAAAAATATCATACGCAACTGAAACAATAAAATTAAAATTAGCTGTTTCAGACAACAATTGACACAAAATGCCAACATGCTGGCATTTCGATTTTTTTTTTGTCATTCAACGATATACTGATTGGCAATCAAAAATTATCTGTTCTCACTTGTTTGTGATTTTATATGAATATCAGTGGTCATATATGACAACAAACTAAATAACAATACGTTTCCATTAGATTGACAACATTTGTCATTGAAAACTGACCTAGTGAAAACCAGGCTTTACGAATAAGTGGAAAAACTTACGAAAATATTTTGATACGCCCAGTAAAGAAAAACGGGAAAATTATAAAATTAGAATACAATGAGGTAATAAAAAATAATAATGAAATATACGCGATAAAAGATAATTGTATTAGATATAGTTCCATTAATGTTTGGTACAATAATCAATTAAAAAATGTAAGCAATGATAGGTAATTAGAAGTCTAGCAGCATCCTGCACATACATCAACAGCCACCATATTCCACTCATAGAAGAAATATACCCGAAGTTACTTAATGATTATAATGATACAATAATAATTGACAATACGAAGCACGACCTTAACGGCACGTTTCTGATAAAATTCAGCAATACATCAATTATAGTTAATGAACGAATATACAGTAATCTGGAAGCACCCTCAATACAAACAATACCTGCAGTTTTAAAACCGACACCATTAGAGAATAGTCATTAGAGACATTAGAGAAAGTCTGAACTTGTTAATCATTAACAACACGCATGAAATTCAAACTATAACAATTAGAACGATCATAAATGGATTTTCAACACTGTTTTTCATACTGATAATTGGTGCCATTAGTATCCTGATTCTTCACATCTTCAGTTCTTTCCAGAGGACAGATTCTACCGACGTAAATTATGCTAGAATATGTTCACCACCATGCCCCAGCGGTCATCCTTACCAACATTCAGCCCAAAGGTGGTTTCCAGTCATCAAATCTAAGGTTAAACGACATTCCATATTTGTGAAAAGGACAATTGAGGGCAATTGTTTTTAAGAAGGGAGGAGTTAACACCTGGCACATTATAATACAAATTTCTACCGAATTATTGCATAAGACAGTTCCCACAGGCAAAACTCAGCAGTTTCTACTGAGTTTCCTGGAGCATAGCTACAAGTGGAGTACGTGCGAAACAAAGAAGTGCAGTTTCATTACAACTTTCAGGTACCACCAGTTCAGGAAAGCATTATGTGGTGAGTAAACATATAATGATGTTACACGTAATATAACGATGTTACACAATAGAGTTGTGTGGGTTCGACGGAGAACGCACACAACAATAGGTTGAAGTTACACCAATCCACTAGTCTGTTTAAATCAGATTGTAAAAAGTGTTGTTCGTTGAGTGACTTGTAGGTAAGAAAAAGTTTCACATCTTCAGCATACATTAAAACGTCACAGTGTTTTATTACCGAGGGAAGGTTATTAATAAATAGTAAAAATAAAACTGGTCCAAGATGACTTCCTTGCGGAACACCAGATGTAACCATAATATTTTGTGATAGAGAATTCTTATATAAAATTTTTTGAAAACGTCGCGATAAATACGAATCTATCCAATTTAGAAATTTGACAGGAAACCCAATTACCTGAAGTTTTTTCAATAGAAGATTATGATTGACGCTGTCAAAAGCTTTGCTAAAGTCGGTATAAATAACGTCAGTTTGTTTTCCCCAAAGTAAAACCTTTAATTACACGCGTTTTAAACTCCAAAAGGTTTGTTGAAGTTGATTTACCCTTTAAAAAACCATGTTGAGTGACAGAAATGGAAGATGAAACGAAGTGGGTTAGTTGTTCAGTTATGATTTTCTTAAATAATTTTGGGATTGCGCTTAATTTGGCGATGCCTCGGTAGTTAGTGACATCAATTTTGGAGCCAGATTTATGAAGGGGTATAATATATGAATCTTTCCATATAATGGGAAAATGTCCACTTTGCAGGGATATATTAAATATGTTTGATAGAGGAGCACACAGGTTGCTAGCACATTCCTTTAGAATGCAACTCGGAATTTCATCAGGGCCAGTCGAAAAAGAGCATTTAACTTGACGAAGGTTATGCATAACAATAATTGAGTCTATTACTGGAGTTTCAAAAGAGCTAACTGGAGGTAAATAAGGATGCTCAGAACACATATTAAATGTTATATTGGAGTAAGTTGATTTGAAGAAGTTTTCAAGCATGTTGGAAATAACATTGTCACAAGAAGATTCCTCTTGATTGAATTTCATAAGGGGTGGAAAGTTGGAGAATTAACAAAAGTATAGAAGAGTTTCGGAATATCATTAAATTGAGATTTGATGTTGGCTATATAAGCAGAATAACACTGTTTATTTAATAGCTGGCATCTGCAACGACAAGATGAATAACAAGCAAAGTCTATATTTAAACCAGATTTTTATATTTTTTAAATATTTAAGTGACTTAAGTTCACTTGTAAGGCAGGGTGGATTTAAGGGTTTAGAATTATTTTGCTTTGTTGGGACGCACAATAAGAAGCACCTTTGCAAAGTATCATTAAAAAACTGTACAGAAGTTTCGACGTCATAATATGAATACAGTGGTTTAGTAGATAGAATTGGTGACTAGTCAGTCTGTGAGAGTTAGGCGTTAAGTTTAACATAGTCTCTTCTTTTGAAATTATATATTTTTGTATTTCGCTTATCAGGAGTAAGTTTATTTTCATTTTCGTGAGCAAACAATACTGTTATTTCAAGAGTTGGATGATGTTCATCTTCCGGAAGAGATACAGGGTTTGAACGATTGAGATTTACAGTAGTGCATCTATCTACAAACACAAGGTCTAGAGTTCTATGGTTTTTATTAAAAGTATTATTGACATGTTGAAGACACAGGTCAGAAAACTTATCTTACAAATCATTTATCCAATTACTAGTGGAAACAGGTGTAAGAACTGAAGAATCATTTGTCGAATTCCAAGACACAAACAGTAGTTTAAAATCGCCCAACACAATAGGAAAATCATTATTTTTTAACATATTATGAACATGCTCGATGACGTTAATATGTCTTAAGTAAATTGATATGTCACAATTAGGAGGAATGTAAGAACAGGTAATGCCATGTTCACACAGAGAGTTTAGTTTGCGTTTCGTTTGAGTTTAAATGCAGCTGTTCACACAGAGATGCGTCGGCAGAATTGAGTTTACGGTGGATTGAAATGATCGCCAATTTTTGGAATTTCGCTCAAAACTCAGCTTTTTACGGCCCATACTGACTGACTGATGAGAAATCCTCATCTTCTTAACTTTCCCAAGTTCTTTTATTTGTTTTTTTGGCTTATTTTTGTTAATAATAAAATACAAATATAAACTTGCACAATTGAGGATCAGCTGTTGTTGGCATTTTTTATCGTTCAATCGAATCGAACACAGCTAAAATCTAACTGAACGAATGTTTTTATCAAACACTAGCATACTTTTAGGCATGTATCAAATTAAGTTTTGGTAAACGTAGGAAGCAAGTTGAGTTTAGTTGCGTTTTCTCCTGCAAAATTGTACTGGAAACGCCAGCGTTTAAATTGTGTTTAAGGGCAAAACGCAACTTTGTACTGGAAACGCAAACTAAACTCTCTGTGTGAACATGGCATAAGATAAGCAATGCAATTATTTAATTTAACTGTAACACAAATAAATTCCAGATCACTGGTGCCGAGAATTGTTAATTCATCAGATGCAACGAGATATGAACAGCTATCAGAACACTACCACCGATCTTATTTCAACGGTCTTTACGGAAAATTTGATAATTTGTATACATTATTTCAGAATTAAGATTGCGGACTATTTCGCGGGCGAGGCAAGTGTACTACATTTATTAATCGCGGATTATTTTTAAATTCGTACAATTGTATATCGCGGCCAAAAACTTACATCAACAATATTATTAAATAAATTTTCTGGAACTGTTAATTTAAAGGAAGTAGTCGGTCGTGCGTCAACGTATTTGTATTTATGAAAAGAAATAGAGAGAGTCGATGTACATTTCAACTTTGATTTAATGAAAAAATCTATATCATTTTCTGTTGTATCAGATGCTAACCGCGAAACAAAGATTGATTTAGTTGGAGGAATTGCAATCAAAGGTTTAGGTGAAATAGGAACAGAAATGTCAGAAGTAATTGCAATTTGTTGGACATCGACATCAGTAGGAGCCAGAGAAGCAGCTTGTGCATACGATATTTCTGGCAAAGCATGAGGTGAAGCTAATAATGGTAAAGGAGCAGACATAGACAAATTTGCCGAAGAAGAAAGAATAGGAGGAGGAGCATCCGTGTCCATGTCGTCAACGTTGTCTTGTTCGATAGAAGGTTGTGTTGGTGTCGAGTCAGCTTTCTGTTTGCTTCGGAGGATAATGTTTCTTTTTTCGCTTTGAAAAGAAGGATTTCAAGGAGGGATTTGAGTCATCAGTATATTTGAATTCATTTAAAAGAGTTTGGTATTTTAAAAATTTTTCTGAAAGTGAAGAAAGTTCTTTACTTATTTCCGAGAAACCTTGCTTCGTTTGTTTTAAAAGCTTATAAAAGTTTATGTCAGCCAACCTACACTTCTCACAAGACCAACTCAACCCTTTACCTTCATCAATGGCATCTGCTACTCGACCAGACACTCCTGCACAATATTGTCACATAACTAACATGACAAAAATCGTTCGTTTACACCCTTAACGGAGCAGCCAGGCTAAACATAAACCAATTTTTATTCATTTTTTTAATTTGACAATTTATTTAATTTAAACAAAATAAAAATAGTGGCAAAAGTTTAGAAACAAAGAGATAAAAACTCAGAGACACCCTGTAGAAGTGCCTAAAAGTATGCAACGCTTTACAGTTAACAGCCAACCTAATAACTTCCACACGCTTAAAAAGCACTGTTAACAGATGCTTAGAAATAAAATAGTAAAATGTCAAAAAATAAAAAGAACAACAAGAACAGAATTGAAAGAAAAATTAATAAAAATAAGGCACAATAATGTTTGTATGTTTTTTTTTTTTATTCCACTGCTTATTGAAATAAAGCTAGAGGAAAACTCAATAGCTAATTTAAGCAAACCACAGTGTCAGGCACTTAAAACTTAACACTTATATACACAATTTTATATTTAACGCGGAAATTTAAGGCACAAAAACACTCAATTATATTAAGGAATTTAACACAAGATTTAATTTAGACTTTATGCGAGACAAGAGTTGCCATACTCTTAAGTTTGGTTCAGCTGCT
This sequence comes from Tetanocera ferruginea, assembly GCA_958299015.1. Lineage (NCBI taxonomy): Eukaryota > Metazoa > Arthropoda > Insecta > Diptera > Sciomyzidae > Tetanocera > Tetanocera ferruginea. The sequence goes on along the minus strand of OY282641.1, from coordinate 70,449,056 downwards.
TACAAATGTGTTACACCTTGTAATTTAAATAAAAAAATATAGTTAAAAATTCAGAAGAAAATTATAACAAACATAGTTACAATTCAATTTCACAATATCAAACTAAAAAGTCGCATTGTGACGGTGACTGATAATGAGACTAATTTTCATCCAACCCATCGCCTTTTTATTTTTGGTAAGAACAATAAACTGCAATTTCTTATAGATACAGGCGCAGTTATATTAGTTGTATCAGTATCACAAAATTTAAAAGTCTTAAACGTTATTTGGATATTACTTTATGAAATTATAAAAAAAAATTTAAAAACTTTAATGTAAACAAATCGTTTCTAATTAGTTGTCAATGGAAAAAATAATGTCCTACTAAAACTGATTTTGCTGTAATCAATTACACGTGGTAAAGTTAGTTTAATTGTTTTTGTAAAAAGGATAAAAGAAGATAAATAAAGAAATAAAAAAAAAACAGTTACATTACAAACGCACGTCCAGTGCGGTAAAGTGCAACAAATATCACATCGTTCATAATTAGTTTTCATCGGCTGTACATATAAAATAAATTCGAAATAGTAAGCCTGTACGCTTATTACTCATGAAACATATCTTCGACTTCGTCTTTTATTTTCAGTCAAGAAGAAAATTGTTTCCCATTGGCGTATCAGTATTATACTTCAAAGCAACTTTTTTTATCAATCAAAATTGTATATATAAAACTTTGTACAATTTAATAAACATTTTATTTACCTTTTATATCGTTTTAAACTCCAACGGGCGATGGGGATGGTGGTCGACCACCAAACCACCCCTTATAGGAGTATATGTTGGCTTTGCTTCCAACTTTGGTTTGCTTGCACAAATAAGCATCCATGTAGCATATTTTCGTAAAAAAAACTACATATATTTTAACTGAAATTTCGCAATTTTGATGAATTGCTTCTCCCAAACCACACGAGAGCAACCTTTTTTCTTGCACCATTGCGTTTAGTAGGCCACGAAAGTGAAGGACGAAAATTAAGTCTTTGAGCGATAACCGCCGCAGGCTATTTGGTTTAACGAGGGACATGACATTGTACGTTTTTTGAAATTGACTTTTTTTTATAATTTTGTATTTTAGTAAATATTCTTAAGATTCTAAGAAAAAAAAAAAGATTCTTCACTTTGAACGCGTTTATCTAGAAACCATGTTTTTCGTACGGGTTGCGGCACTAGCGGGTTCATTTTTTAACAAAATTTTTTTTTTTTGTATTTTTTTTAACTTGATTCGCTATCGCATGACACGAGCTTTTTTTCATTATTTTTCGATTTTATGTGAATTTTTGAAGTCAATATTTTTTCGAAAAAACACACTTTCAAATTTCGAACATCACCAAAAATTGAAAAAAATATTTTAAAAAAAATCTCCTGTTTCAAAGAAAATGTTTGTTTTTGACTGAGTTATGAATTTTTAAAAAAAGGTCTGTTTTCTCTGCCGCTAATGTTATGTCCCTCCTTGTAGACTATTTGGCCAAATACATGTTTAGCAAATATGTAAAATCAATAGGGCAGTTCACGATCTTATTTGCAACTGATTGCAAAACTATGCAATTGCAAATATTTGCTTTCAATTGTGAACATCTTTTTTTGGATAACACTTTGCAACAAAACTAAACACAGCTGATTTACAAAAGAAATAAAAACAAAAAATCTGATCATTAAATTTCTTCATTTTAATCCATTGCAATATAACAAAATTTTTTCTTTGATTTTGAATTCTTATACATTTTTGACACTTGAGTTTGCAACCTAGTGTTGCATGTATGTAGCATTTATATCCTATATGTTTTAGGTGTTGCATATTTGCAACAACGTAGCAAGTGCAAACGTGTGTATTTTGTTAGTGTAGTGCAAGAATATGCAATAAACTTTTGCAAATGCACTCATGCAAGACCATTTGCACCAGATCGTGAACTCCACTAATAAGACCGTCAGGTAACAAGCTTGTTGAGTGTTTTAAAATAGCAGGAAAGCTGTACGAACCTGTAAGAGCTCACTTACTCACTTAGCCGGTAAGTGAATCCGATTGGGATTTTGATTAAAGTTATTTTATTAATACAAAATTGTATCAAAGTATAAATTAATGTATTTTTCCTTTTTTTTTCGAAAAGATAAGTTTTTACGTTCGAATTGGTTGTTTAATAGTGAATATTCGTTAAAAAACTATGGAAAATTCACAGATTTTTATGAGTGATTTTTCAAACTTTGATGAATTGTATCTCCTTAACCAGAAGAGAGTGCCTTTTTTTCTTGCACCATTGGGTTTATGGCCAAAAACATACAATCCAACTCCAAAAAAAAGGGGCGAGGGGCCCAAACTAGAATTATGCCATAATTATATATTAAAAGTCCGTAATAAATTTTTTCCAATAATTTGATAGGCTTGACCGATGTTATCCTCGACTACAAGTTTTCTATCTAATTAAGAAGTATCTCAATAGATTCTTCTAATAGAGCACAGCACTTTACACGGTATTGTGATACAATCTTCAGATGTAATAAGATAGAATAAACCTTAATAGGCTTTTTAAATAAACTTATTCATAAAACAATATATTGATTAATTAAATCTTTTTTGTTGATTTAAAAATGTACTTTCCATTTTATATAATAAACATAATAACTTTCTAAGCAATCACAATAAAAATTACCGTTAAACTGTATTCCTTATTTTGCAAAACTTTTAATACCGACCAATAATTAAATTTAAATTTTGATAGTTTCAATACCAACTTGAAATTAAAATTATAATATGAGCAAGGTTGCATAAATACGTACTTTTGTACAATTTTGAATACCTTTTAATAATTAAGATATGAAGTACCAACTTTTTCGTACTAGTACAACTTTATTTCTATGCTTTTCTTATGTATTTTTCTTCTGGTGTTGCCAAACAATTTCAGTTTTACTTTCACTCTAGTTTTGTGGCAACACTTTAAAGCTTTTTCAAGATTGTATACGTATTGGATGTAGAGAATTCCCAATGGCTGAGGTCACACGGTGCTCGTTTGCTCGGCGAGCAATAAACACTTATATTCTCTTTTATCAATTTGCACGTTGGTAGGTCACACGACAGAAAAATGCACGGCGAGCCAATTTTGACATTTCATTGAAATTCACTACGTTTTTTCCTCCTCCTTATTTCGTCCTATGTTAATTAAAAATTTGCTTACCACTTCGAGTATAAAGTATCGTCTATAATCGGTGCTGGTTAACAAATCATTATTTTAAGTTTCGCAAATTAATAAAAAAAGACATGGATTCTAGTGAAGTTGATTTAGATATATTGGCTATTGAATTAACTGAGTTAGCAAAATAATATGCGAAAAGAATTGTTTTTATAAACTATATCCACCGGAAAGTTTTGTTGTGTTTTATTTATTGTTAAATTAATCATGGTAAGAAGGGAGCACTTTTTCACAAAAACAGTATTTTTTAGCTGCTAAAAGTTGTCAAATGTTAATTTCACAACCCAGCAACACTGTTTTGCACGATGATCGCTGTCATGTACAGCGAGCAAAATGAACACATTTTGCTCGGTCTACAAAGTTTTCATCCTCTCACAGTCTCATCGGTTTTCATTGGAAGCAACAACAAAAATATTTGCACGCCGAGCAAACGAGCACCGTGTGACCTCAGCCAATGAAAATTTTTCAAAGAGGAAAGTGTGTGATATACTAAAATGAAGGAAGTACAAAAATAGGAAAGTACTTCGTACCATCCAGTTTGAATGAAATTTTCACACAAATCAGATGGTACGAATTATGCCGTTCTTGTTACTTCTTTCATTTTTCGTATTCATGACACTTTAGTTTTCGCTTTGAGTTTGTTTACAAATATATGAGGTAGGTAGTGTCCGACCGAATATTCGGTTTCGGTTTCGGCCAGTTTCGGCCCTTTTAATCAGTGTCGGCTATTTGGCATCAATATGGCCGAAACCGAATATTTGATCGGACACTACTAATTCGGTTCTAACATATATTTCAATGGTAGATGTGAGTTCGCTTTCATCAAAATTTTTAATGATGTTAATTAGAACAAAAACGTGAAATTCAGTCATTTGATTGATCGTGTGGGTTGGGTCCAGCACAAAACAATAAATGTAGATTTTTTTTAAATTATAATATTAAGTTATTTAACTTTAAATACTAAAAAGTTCCTTAAAGTGATATTAAAATGATCTCTTTATTTTTTATTTTAAAGTTGAACATTAATATTCAAACGGTCTTATTCATAAAAATATCTTGAAATAGATTTAAAGTGCTCAATAGTCAAAGAGCTTTTTAGACATAAAATGCTTTTTAAAATTTTGTTATTCATAAAAATATTGTCTCAGCTTATATGATAAAATAGGAACACTTTCAATTTGAAATGGGAACAGTGTCAAGAATGGTTTGTGAATTTGATAAATTCAATAATTTTTTGTTTATTTGTCATAATTTTATCAATATTTTGACATGCAAACAGTCAAAAAAATATTTAATCTATGTTCTTCTCTGGAAAAAATTGTCACATATAATTTTTATTTTCAATATTTTGAAATGTTTTGCCATGTTTTCATATTTTTTGAAACAGTTTGAAGTATTTTTGACAATATTTGTGCTCACATTAGAGTAAAAATTTTAAAAAATCTTTATCAAGGGTTTATTGAAGGTTACTCATTTAAGAAGCCTTTATAAGAGATTTTTGTCGTTATTGGACGTTTATGAATACTGTTTTTGAGATTTTTTTTTGTAAAGGCTTTATAAGAGGCTCGTAAATTTTTTTGAATAAAGGCAAAAGAATATTTATCGTATATATACGTTATTATAATATGTTTCAATTATTATATTTTTTAAAGCTTTTAATATAAAAATTAAAAAATAATTTGTTTTTTAAAACAATTTTCATGTAGACATTCAGTTTCGGTTTCGGTTTCGGCCGAATATTACAAAAATGGCCGAAATTCGGTTTCAGTTTCGGTTTCGGCCAAAATTTTGGTTTCGGTCGGACACTAGTGGTAGGTACATGCAAATAAGCAATGTTGCCATCATAGATACCTGTTTCGTTTGGTAAATCACTTCTCGTGATTTTTTGAGGGCCATGTGACAATGTGTGATATCTGAAATAAAGCGGGTGATTTCTCTCTCATGCGTGATTTTTTTAATCACACACTTTATTGTTGAAGAGTGTGTTTAAATAAATGCGAGAATACGTATATTAACGAACAAACCAAACTCTGCAATTTAAATTAGCTAACGCAGGTATAAAGTTTAAACTTTTAAAAAGTTTAAATTAAGCTTATATTACAAATTCAGACAGTTTAAATTAGTTCCACTGATATATATTGTATTGAATTCCCAAAAATTTTCATATCTTAATTTTAATCTAGTTAATAAGCTATTAAGAAATTTTTAACAATTAACTTCCACTAATATTACCAAATAACAGATAATATATCAGTATTTGTAAAATGTATGGCATTAAATGCTCTTTTATGCTGTAAAATTGGAATTGCTTCTTATTGATTTTCTGTCCTGTGTGTGATTTTCTGTGCTGGGTGCGATTTTGCGTGATTTTTTTCTATGTGCGTGATTTTTTTGCTGTGAGTGTCACACGAGTGATTTTAATATGTGTTGTGTGATTTAGTCTAAGAAGAAAAATATAAGGAAGCAGTGTAGTTGTTGAGCTGAAATGAAGTATTTTACAAACACAGTAACGTTGTAACAAACACAAAAACATTCAATCAGGGCCGCAATCGGTAATGTTGTAAAGGAAGACGTAAAAAGTGTTCGGTTCCCCTGTAGGCCTATTGCGCCCGTAAACAACAAAATACCATCTATGGTTGCCATGTGGAGAATTTTTATTGAATATTGATTTAAACGCTGTTCACATTAGCTATCTTGAAGGACACTAAAATTTCAACACTTTTGAGAGATAATTCGTTGTGACCGAATTATTATTCATGCTCAAGCTCAAACTGTCATTCAAAATATGAAATTTGAGCAATAAGCATTGAAATAAGAAAAGTGGTTGCGCAACTGAAAGAACGAATCCATTTAAAAAAAAACAATGGGATGGGTTGCTCTAAAGAAAAAATATTCACTTGTATTAAAATTTAAATAATGAAATAGTTAATAATGATAATTCTGATTCTTACTACTCTTTTCTATTTTTATTATTATAATGAAAAATATATCATATAAGAACCTGATAAATGTTGTGCAAACGTACAAAACACAGTGTTCATTTGAAGACGTAAAAATAAAGATATGAAGAATTATATTAATTAAAATCACACTTTACACTTGTATATTATTAGTAGCTCTTGAAAAGATTTTTGCATTTGAAGTGTCCCAGAGGCAGGGTTTCATTTTATAACAACACACATATAAATTCTTATCAGAAATTGTTTTCCGCATCCATATTCACGTTGCTTATAAATAGTTGACAGACGCTTTTCGGTACACTTTAGCAGTTAAACACAAATATGGCCGCTCACTGACACTCAACTATAAAAATTTCTGTGGTAGGCTGTTGACTGACGAAAAATAATGGCCACACGAACTTGCGTAAAAAAGAGAATTTGATGAAGGGTTGTGGAGGTTGAAGCGCCCAAGTAACATTGTTGGAGCTACTAGGTACGAGTGAGCTTTAAAATGTTCTAAAGGCTCTTTTACAGCAATAAACTTAACTATAGAGCTGTTTTAAAACTCGTAGATTCAGTATAATTTTAGCTTTAAGATGTATTTTTTGACTGCATTTTCAAAGCTAATAAATGTTAAATACAGTAAATTAAAGCATTATATTTATTAGGAATAAAAAGTGATTACAAAATCTGATAAAGATATTCTTTGTTTGTTTTGTTCTCAATACATACAAAAATCAGATAAAATGGCGATCTTATGAAAAAACAAAACTCATGGGAACTGCATTAAGTTAAATATTATTGTTCAGAATATAATATTAAACCGAATTAATGATTTTTTTAAATTTTTATTTAAAATAAATAATTTGAAGCATTTTCAGCTTATTTTAAGGAATGTTTTAACAATTTTTAAGTATTTTAAAATTATAAAAACTCCTTATTTTAAATTATTTTTGGAGCCCGTTGTTGTTTTTCGAAGTATTACATTCATATTTCCGATAAATTTAAAAGCGCACCAAACTTCGCAGCATATAACGGATATACGAACATATTTTTAGTATGATATAATTATCACTTTATTATATCTTAAGTTTATTTGTCATTGTAATCATCACATATACTTGGCAAATTTTATATATATATAATTTTTATATATTGAGTTTATTTTTCAAACTTAGACAAATTGTGAATAAATAAGAGCTTTGCAAGAGTTCTTATTTGGTTTTGACAGAGACTCTTTTATTTAAACGCTAGCAGCTACTGTTGCTTCTCTTGTGAAGCAAAAATAGTGCTTTTAAACTCAAGAAAGTAGTCTTATATATTCTCTGCAAGAGCTTTAGTAGCGCTACTAAAGCTAAAGTTGAAGCTTGTTGCTTTATGATATAGCACTATAAGCTCTGCAAGAATTAATATACAGCTAAAATTGTTACTTGGGTGGTATGGTGTGTGACGGTTTGTTATTGTTTACCCAAATAACAATTTTCCTCCTATAAAACACCTAAGAACATTCTCATCAACATATTAAAACACGTCATTTACGGATAAATCATTGTATTATAATCGTATAAGACAAAAAAGCCCCATATTTTTGTGTTTGTATTAAACCCTACATCAGTAAAATTTTATCCTGTTGAACATGTTCTTATCATTACTTTATAGGAGTTTTATACCATGTTTTCCTATAGCAGTGTTTGTTTCTAAAGGGAGCATGAGAGGATATAAATATTTATGTCAAAATAAATGTTCGAAAAAATATTAATTTATTCGAAAAAAATTTTTAATTGTTTCAGTTTTTTTTTGTTTTGGTTCCGAGAGAAACTTCAAAACTAAACATTGGCTTTTTGACTGCTGTTATTATTTGTTTTGTGATTCTTTATTTATTTATTTTATTTTATTTTATTTATTGCTTTACTTATATAATTTATAAACGTGTAGCGGCGGGATTTGAACCAAGTACCTTTATGTTGCAAGTCCGACGCATCAACTTCTCGCCCATTTTTACATACCCAATATATTGAAAAAATGTTCAATAAATAAGGACTGCGCTGTCGACAGGTAGCATGAACATTTATATCATACATTTTTTCGAAAAGTCTATTATAAATGAATGTAGTAATTAGGTGATGCTTCTTTTATTTTGCTTATAAAAAACGGGAGAAATTTTTCTTTGACTTTTCGCTATTAATTAATTAACACTTTATTTATTATTTTACAAGTGTTATTTTTTCAATTTGATTGTTTTGTTCGAATATATTTTGTAACTAAAACAAATTTTATTGCCTGTTTTAAAAGAGAAGAACATTTTTTAGTTTCATTTTTCGATGCGCAGTGAGAAATTATTTCTAAAGCTAGACAATTTTTAGAGCGTTATTCCTTGCTCTTTTTGTACAGTTCGCTGAACTTTATTTTTTTTTTGAGTGTTTTTTTATGCTGAAATCGCAATGCTGTGTTAGGTCGGTCGTGCGCCGATCGTACTTTATATCGACGTTTCATAAACTTTACGAGATGAGCTGTCAGAACGCACGACCTATAACTTTACAAAACTCAATGTTGCGCTGTCTGTCAGATCGTGCGTCTGTAACTTTGGTGATGCCAATAAAAGCAGCTTTACAAAAATGCCCACAAAAGTTGAATTAATATGTTATATGTTTTATTTATTTATATTTATATATTTACATAAAGATAATTTGAAGAGAAATAATACAAATAGAATAACTTTATCAAAATTTTCATTTGATTACTAATAGCATGAGTTATTAAAAAACATTATATAAATTTTTATATTATATATATATAACATTATAAAAAACAAAAATATAAAGAGTTTAAAATTCCAAATGGTAAAAACTCCCTACTTTTATTTTTTGTGCTTGCATTACTTAAATTTTATTGTAACATTTTTATGGTTAGCATCAATCAGAACAGTGCAATGCAGTGCAGTGAATTTGTATTTTCTTTAAAATCATGTGTCAGATCTAATCGCAGTACCGCATCGTATTTCATTGCATCACATAGTGCACGAACGATCCTTTTAGTATAATATACATTTTCAAGGTTTATGGACTTGTCCACGGCCAACAAGCAGCTTATCAAGGGTTGAAACTTAAAGGCAGAGTATTTGGATATTTTGAGCTTTCCGTTTGATTTTTTATTTGAATATTTTTCAATAATTTTTGACGTTCTCAATGAAAATATTTCAAAATATTCCAATAGAACTGACAATTTTAATTATTTTATCAAAAACTTTTGAAATATTTTGATGTTCTACGTCAAAGTTGTAGAATTTTTACTACAGTGCCGCTAAAATATGTTTTTTAATCTCAGTTTAAATTTTTAAACAGAGTTTAAGTAAACTGCTGTTCCGTGTGATATTTTTGTAGCAGCAACTGTAAAAGAAAAATAATTCATTACAGAATAACTTATAGTACTTTTACTTACCTTTGATTTTTCAAGCATTTTTTGTGTGCCCTCTGGTCACCTTATGTAGCACTCAACCTGCAATAAATGAAAATTAAAAAAAATAAACAAAGCACTTTTTCAATTAAATAACATGAATACTAACCTGTGCGTCCACGAATGGTGATCTTCCCATGGGGCCATTCATTTGGTTTATTTTACCAGGAAAACCTAAAAGAAATGATTAAAAATGAAATGAATTAAATACACTTACCTCTGCTTATGTGTTATTTTTTGTCTCTTCTGTGACAGCCATGGGGGCGGCCATCATGGAAAATAACAGGGAATATAGTGAGAGATGGAACATCAGTATAGTAAAGGAAGGTGTTGCCAGATGGCAAAGTTCATTGAGATACACAAAAAAGCATAGAGGCTACACTTTCAGAGCACTCATTCATAAATGATGTGCAAAAAGACGTGCTGCTGTATCCTGAGCGCCTGGTGGGGTGATTTCTGTTTGTCTTTAAGAAAACCGGAAAAAGACCAGAAAAAGAAGGAAAATAATAATAAATAGGTAGAAATATATGAATTTTGATTTTACAAAATAAGTTAATCCCTTCTAATAGCTTTCATCAGCTGTTTCGATTCTAGCCTTCGAGCATTCATCTGCTCAGACTGAAAAGAAACCAGGTAGAGCCAGTGGCGTTTTAAACGCCGGCAACTTATTAGTTTGAACGTCAAACTTTTTCCTAAAAATAATAAAAGCTAAGTTTTTCTAAAGCTTAAAAACTGAGGGAGAGAAAAACCTTTGTGTAGCACGCTACGGAGAACTGTAAAACACAATAAGAGGATTCAGGGTTCATCAAAAAGAAAATTGTGGCCGACACGGACTGCGAAGTAAAGGAAGAAAAATAAGACATCCGGAACGCATCCAACAGAGAAGTCGGTCACAATTTTCTTATTTTATCTATATACATAGCTATATATGTATATCATCAATTATATATTTTGAAACGCCTGAATATGTACCTAAATACCTAATTACGAGCTGTACACAACGTTGTTCGGAAAAAAGAAAAAAAGGTCAGAGGTTCCAACCCATAAGATCTGGTGCCGGCAAAATAGCACTTTGGAGATAGCGGAAAATATAATTTTATTGGGCTAGAAAAAGAAAAGAGGATTTCGGTGGAAATTTAATTAGTTTATTTTTCATTTATAGTAGTTCAACTTAAGGATTTATGATTTAATTTTCGTTTGAATTTTCGAATATTGATATTTTAAATTTATTTGAGGAATATTTATTTTAATTTAATTTTAATATTTTGATTGGATTTTTTTTATTGTAGTTCTTTTAATATTTTTAGTTTTGAATTTTTTTTTGGCCCTAAGCCAATTTTTATGAGAAAAAGAGGTGTGTACATTCGGTGCGTGCAAAAATTTTGTGCCTTTTTTCGAGTTTTTGTGTAAATAATATTTTTGATTTAGCAACACCTAAGAGAGCTCCTTTAGGTAGGAAAAATGTCTTAGTAAAATTTCGTTTTTGCAGATTTAGTTCGAAAGGCCCATTTTTTTCATTCATTGAATTTTAGTTTTTTTTTGCATTTTTTTTATTTATTTATTTAACTCATGGCAGTTTAAAATTACCATGTATTAATTTAATAGATTGAAATACTTATATACTTATTCACATATTTTAATAATTATATAATTTTCCATTTTTTTAATATACCTTTTTTTGTTTAGATAAAAGATGAGATTTTAATCGCATTGTTTTTATATAATTGAATTTGCTATAGTTTTGCTGCAATGTATTAATAATTTTGGGTTACCACATAACTGAAAAGAAAAGAATTATGTTAGTTTTTAAATTAGTAATATTAAAATGAATTTAAAATGAAATAAAAATGGTCTTGTTATTTAAAGAGTGTGGGGGCTGAAGTACAGGGGCGTTCGTGAAAATCGCACAGGGCGATATGGACGTTGTTGTTGAATTATAAACGGTTTGGCTTTGTTTGAATTGGGGTCATCGACATAAGAATTGAATGATGACCTTGGTTGGGTGGGTATAGAGAAAGGGGAGTAGGTCCCCCAAACTTTGATGGCTGGCTTGTAGTTGTTTTGTTCGTGACTTTAGTATTGTGAATTTTTGTGTTCGGTTTTTGACTTTTCATTAGGGAGACGTTAAATTCGTTATTTGTGTTCGGTTAATATTTTTTTGCGGTTATTTCAGTTCAAGATTTTTATTTTCTATTATTTGAATTTCACTTTGAAAACTTGTTGGTTAGAATATTAATTATTTCAGTTTTTTTCAAATTATTTTTGTTTTAATATTGTTTTGCGTTTTCTTGTGTTTTTCGGTTATTTTGATTTTTTTATTTATTTCACTTCCGGTGTGAGCCGGAAGTTATTGTTGCTCCCTCGACCTGGCCTGAAGGGTTGAGAACAACGCCCGGAAACCGTGAGCTAGTCGGTGCGCAATCAGGCCAGGTACGATCGCTAGGGACACGCAACACTGCCGATAAAAATGAGATAAGTTACGAAAATAATGTTAACTGAGTTTAAAATTTAAACTCTGTTTACGAAATCTGAGGTTAAGGAATTTAAACTTCGGAGATCAGTTAACGGGCCTTAGTTATAAAATTATGGAATTATAAATTATAATGCTTGAAAAAAGTTATAACACATTTCAATTAATTACTATTTGGGCTACCTTTGACCTGTCGTCGATGTATAAATAATAGAGTTCACCCACCGCTAATGCAATTGAAGATAGCAAATTGATGTCGCTCCACTTAAAAAAAACTGATGTCGCTCAACGTAAAAAAACAAATCAGCAGATAAACCACTTCGATGCCAAATTATCAAAAACTTTTATTTTACCTGCCACATACATACTGCTGATAAAAGGCACTAATATATGCCGATTCTGCCAATCTGGCTGAAATACCAGCGATTCCTTGGATGTTATATACTTGCCTTTGCAATTCTTTAACGGCTACAGATATTCCGGAATGGCGCTAATTTTCTAGCAAGACAATAAAAATGTGTCCAAAAATATATATTAATTTAATAAATTTTCTCATACACCTGCTCGTAATCCTGCTTTCTTTGCATCAACTGTTCCAGACTCAGTTTCGCCAAATCAATCTGCTCCGGCTTATCGCCTGGGCCACCGGTGACATGTTTGTTTGCTTCTTGACTTAATTAACTATTTTAACAATTGCTGAAGAGCTTTAGAAAAAATGTTATTTTCAGTGGTAGAAATAAACAACTTACGTCGCTTAGCCGATGATAAATTTCAATTCATGATAAATGCAGCATAAAATTGCTTCAACTGCCAGAGCGTTCAGAATAATAATAATTAATTTAAAAATGCTGATTGGAATTATTTGTTTATTTGTTTTTATACGACAAGCTAAGTTCTAAAAAGAGAAAAATTGTGTCATGGCGATTTGTGTATTCATTTCGAACAGTTTTCAAACTTCAAACTCAGAGTTGCAAAGGTATAAACATTATGTAATTTTATTATGCGATGTTTATAGGAAGAATCACTTCATAATTACTTAATAGAATGAATATAACATGATAATACAAAAATAATGTAGATTTTCTATAAAACCCTGAGTAAATAGATTCAAAGAATGTTCTTGCAGTGATTTAAAGCAGTAAACACGATTATTACAATAATCATACTATAAGTTTGAAATTAGAAGGAAAATTGTTGGTTGGGAATTCTCAGTCAATTTGATTTATTAAGCTATAAACTATAAACTATAAACTATAAACTATAAACTATAAACTATAAACTATAAACTATAAACTATAAACTATAAACTATAAACTATAAACTATAAACTATAAACTATAAACTATAAACTATAAACTATAAACTATAAACTATAAACTATAAACTATAAACTATAAACTATAAACTATAAACTATAAACTATAAACTATAAACTATAAACTATAAACTATAAACTATAAACTATAAACTATAAACTATAAACTATAAACTATAAACTATAAACTATAAACTATAAACTATAAACTATAAACTATAAACTATAAACTATAAACTATAAACTATAAACTATAAACTATAAACTATAAACTATAAACTATAAACTATAAACTATAAACTATAAACTATAAACTATAAACTATAAACTATAAACTATAAACTATAAACTATAAACTATAAACTATAAACTATAAACTATAAACTATAAACTATAAACTATAAACTATAAACTATAAACTATAAACTATAAACTATAAACTATAAACTATAAACTATAAACTATAAACTATAAACTATAAACTATAAACTATAAACTATAAACTATAAACTATAAACTATAAACTATAAACTATAAACTATAAACTATAAACTATAAACTATAAACTATAAACTATAAACTATAAACTATAAACTATAAACTATAAACTATAAACTATAAACTATAAACTATAAACTATAAACTATAAACTATAAACTATAAACTATAAACTATAAACTATAAACTATAAACTATAAACTATAAACTATAAACTATAAACTATAAACTATAAACTATAAACTATAAACTATAAACTATAAACTATAAACTATAAACTATAAACTATAAACTATAAACTATAAACTATAAACTATAAACTATAAACTATAAACTATAAACTATAAACTATAAACTATAAACTATAAACTATAAACTATAAACTATAAACTATAAACTATAAACTATAAACTATAAACTATAAACTATAAACTATAAACTATAAACTATAAACTATAAACTATAAACTATAAACTATAAACTATAAACTATAAACTATAAACTATAAACTATAAACTATAAACTATAAACTATAAACTATAAACTATAAACTATAAACTATAAACTATAAACTATAAACTATAAACTATAAACTATAAACTATAAACTATAAACTATAAACTATAAACTATAAACTATAAACTATAAACTATAAACTATAAACTATAAACTATAAACTATAAACTATAAACTATAAACTATAAACTATAAACTATAAACTATAAACTATAAACTATAAACTATAAACTATAAACTATAAACTATAAACTATAAACTATAAACTATAAACTATAAACTATAAACTATAAACTATAAACTATAAACTATAAACTATAAACTATAAACTATAAACTATAAACTATAAACTATAAACTATAAACTATAAACTATAAACTATAAACTATAAACTATAAACTATAAACTATAAACTATAAACTATAAACTATAAACTATAAACTATAAACTATAAACTATAAACTATAAACTATAAACTATAAACTATAAACTATAAACTATAAACTATAAACTATAAACTATAAACTATAAACTATAAACTATAAACTATAAACTATAAACTATAAACTATAAACTATAAACTATAAACTATAAACTATAAACTATAAACTATAAACTATAAACTATAAACTATAAACTATAAACTATAAACTATAAACTATAAACTATAAACTATAAACTATAAACTATAAACTATAAACTATAAACTATAAACTATAAACTATAAACTATAAACTATAAACTATAAACTATAAACTATAAACTATAAACTATAAACTATAAACTATAAACTATAAACTATAAACTATAAACTATAAACTATAAACTATAAACTATAAACTATAAACTATAAACTATAAACTATAAACTATAAACTATAAACTATAAACTATAAACTATAAACTATAAACTATAAACTATAAACTATAAACTATAAACTATAAACTATAAACTATAAACTATAACTATAAACTATAAACTATAAACTATAAACTATAAACTATAAACTATAAACTATAAACTATAAACTATAAACTATAAACTATAAACTATAAACTATAAACTATAAACTATAAACTATAAACTATAAACTATAAACTATAACTATAAACTATAAACTATAAACTATAAACTATAAACTATAAACTATAAACTATAAACTATAAACTATAAACTATAAACTATAAACTATAAACTATAAACTATAAACTATAAACTATAAACTATAAACTATAAACTATAAACTATAAACTATAAACTATAAACTATAAACTATAAACTATAAACTATAAACTATAAACTATAAACTATAAACTATAAACTATAAACTATAAACTATAAACTATAAACTATAAACTATAAACTATAAACTATAAACTATAAACTATAAACTATAAACTATAAACTATAAACTATAAACAATAAACTATAAACTATAAACTATAAACTATAAACTATAAACTATAAACTATAAACTATAAACTATAAACTATAAACTATAAACTATAAACTATAAACTATAAACTATAAACTATAAACTATAAACTATAAACTATAAACTATAAACTATAAACTATAAACTATAAACTATAAACTATAAACTATAAACTATAAACTATAAACTATAAACTATAAACTATAAACTATAAACTATAAACTATAAACTATAAACTATAAACTATAAACTATAAACTATAAACTATAAACTATAAACTATAAACTATAAACTATAAACTATAAACTATAAACTATAAACTATAAACTATAAACTATAAACTATAAACTATAAACTATAAACTATAAACTATAAACTATAAACTATAAACTATAAACTATAAACTATAAACTATAAACTATAAACTATAAACTATAAACTATAAACTATAAACTATAAACTATAAACTATAAACTATAAACTATAAACTATAAACTATAAACTATAAACTATAAACTATAAACTATAAACTATAAACTATAAACTATAAACTATAAACTATAAACTATAAACTATAAACTATAAACTATAAACTATAAACTATAAACTATAAACTATAAACTATAAACTATAAACTATAAACTATAAACTATAAACTATAAACTATAAACTATAAACTATAAACTATAAACTATAAACTATAAACTATAAACTATAAACTATAAACTATAAACTATAAACTATAAACTATAAACTATAAACTATAAACTATAAACTATAAACTATAAACTATAAACTATAAACTATAAACTATAAACTATAAACTATAAACTATAAACTATAAACTATAAACTATAAACTATAAACTATAAACTATAAACTATAAACTATAAACTATAAACTATAAACTATAAACTATAAACTATAAACTATAAACTATAAACTATAAACTATAAACTATAAACTATAAACTATAAACTATAAACTATAAACTATAAACTATAAACTATAAACTATAAACTATAAACTATAAACTATAAACTATAAACTATAAACTATAAACTATAAACTATAAACTATAAACTATAAACTATAAACTATAAACTATAAACTATAAACTATAAACTATAAACTATAAACTATAAACTATAAACTATAAACTATAAACTATAAACTATAAACTATAAACTATAAACTATAAACTATAAACTATAAACTATAAACTATAAACTATAAACTATAAACTATAAACTATAAACTATAAACTATAAACTATAAACTATAAACTATAAACTATAAACTATAAACTATAAACTATAAACTATAAACTATAAACTATAAACTATAAACTATAAACTATAAACTATAAACTATAAACTATAAACTATAAACTATAAACTATAAACTATAAACTATAAACTATAAACTATAAACTATAAACTATAAACTATAAACTATAAACTATAAACTATAAACTATAAACTATAAACTATAAACTATAAACTATAAACTATAAACTATAAACTATAAACTATAAACTATAAACTATAAACTATAAACTATAAACTATAAACTATAAACTATAAACTATAAACTATAAACTATAAACTATAAACTATAAACTATAAACTATAAACTATAAACTATAAACTATAAACTATAAACTATAAACTATAAACTATAAACTATAAACTATAAACTATAAACTATAAACTATAAACTATAAACTATAAACTATAAACTATAAACTATAAACTATAAACTATAAACTATAAACTATAAACTATAAACTATAAACTATAAACTATAAACTATAAACTATAAACTATAAACTATAAACTATAAACTATAAACTATAAACTATAAACTATAAACTATAAACTATAAACTATAAACTATAAACTATAAACTATAAACTATAAACTATAAACTATAAACTATAAACTATAAACTATAAACTATAAACTATAAACTATAAACTATAAACTATAAACTATAAACTATAAACTATAAACTATAAACTATAAACTATAAACTATAAACTATAAACTATAAACTATAAACTATAAACTATAAACTATAAACTATAAACTATAAACTATAAACTATAAACTATAAACTATAAACTATAAACTATAAACTATAAACTATAAACTATAAACTATAAACTATAAACTATAAACTATAAACTATAAACTATAAACTATAAACTATAAACTATAAACTATAAACTATAAACTATAAACTATAAACTATAAACTATAAACTATAAACTATAAACTATAAACTATAAACTATAAACTATAAACTATAAACTATAAACTATAAACTATAAACTATAAACTATAAACTATAAACTATAAACTAAACTAAACTATAAACTATAAACTATAAACTATAAACTATAAACTATAAACTATAAACTATAAACTATAAACTATAAACTATAAACTATAAACTATAAACTATAAACTATAAACTATAAACTATAAAAACTATAAACTAAACTATAAAATAAACTATAAACTAATAAAACTATAAAAAACTATAAATAAATAAACAATAAACTATAAACTATAAACTATAAACTATAAACTATAAACTATAAACTATAAACTATAAACTATAAACTATAAACTATAAACTATAAACTATAAACTATAAACTATAAACTATAAACTATAAACTATAAACTATAAACTATAAACTATAAACTATAAACTATAAACTATAAACTATAAACTATAAACTATAAACTATAAACTATAAACTATAAACTATAAACTATAAACTATAAACTATAAACTATAAACTATAAACTATAAACTATAAACTATAAACTATAAACTATAAACTATAAACTATAAACTATAAACTATAAACTATAAACTATAAACTATAAACTATAAACTATAAACTATAAACTATAAACTATAAACTATAAACTATAAACTATAAACTATAAACTATAAACTATAAACTATAAACTATAAACTATAAACTATAAACTATAAACTATAAACTATAAACTATAAACTATAAACTATAAACTATAAACTATAAACTATAAACTATAAACTATAAACTATAAACTATAAACTATAAACTATAAACTATAAACTATAAACTATAAACTATAAACTATAAACTATAAACTATAAACTATAAACTATAAACTATAAACTATAAACTATAAACTATAAACTATAAACTATAAACTATAAACTATAAACTATAAACTATAAACTATAAACTATAAACTATAAACTATAAACTATAAACTATAAACTATAAACTATAAACTATAAACTATAAACTATAAACTATAAACTATAAACTATAAACTATAAACTATAAACTATAAACTATAAACTATAAACTATAAACTATAAACTATAAACTATAAACTATAAACTATAAACTATAAACTATAAACTATAAACTATAAACTATAAACTATAAACTATAAACTATAAACTATAAACTATAAACTATAAACTATAAACTATAAACTATAAACTATAAACTATAAACTATAAACTATAAACTATAAACTATAAACTATAAACTATAAACTATAAACTATAAACTATAAACTATAAACTATAAACTATAAACTATAAACTATAAACTATAAACTATAAACTATAAACTATAAACTATAAACTATAAACTATAAACTATAAACTATAAACTATAAACTATAAACTATAAACTATAAACTATAAACTATAAACTATAAACTATAAACTATAAACTATAAACTATAAACTATAAACTATAAACTATAAACTATAAACTATAAACTATAAACTATAAACTATAAACTATAAACTATAAACTATAAACTATAAACTATAAACTATAAACTATAAACTATAAACTATAAACTATAAACTATAAACTATAAACTATAAACTATAAACTATAAACTATAAACTATAAACTATAAACTATAAACTATAAACTATAAACTATAAACTATAAACTATAAACTATAAACTATAAACTATAAACTATAAACTATAAACTATAAACTATAAACTATAAACTATAAACTATAAACTATAAACTATAAACTATAAACTATAAACTATAAACTATAAACTATAAACTATAAACTATAAACTATAAACTATAAACTATAAACTATAAACTATAAACTATAAACTATAAACTATAAACTATAAACTATAAACTATAAACTATAAACTATAAACTATAAACTATAAACTATAAACTATAAACTATAAACTATAAACTATAAACTATAAACTATAAACTATAAACTATAAACTATAAACTATAAACTATAAACTATAAACTATAAACTATAAACTATAAACTATAAACTATAAACTATAAACTATAAACTATAAACTATAAACTATAAACTATAAACTATAAACTATAAACTATAAACTATAAACTATAAACTATAAACTATAAACTATAAACTATAAACTATAAACTATAAACTATAAACTATAAACTATAAACTATAAACTATAAACTATAAACTATAAACTATAAACTATAAACTATAAACTATAAACTATAAACTATAAACTATAAACTATAAACTATAAACTATAAACTATAAACTATAAACTATAAACTATAAACTATAAACTATAAACTATAAACTATAAACTATAAACTATAAACTATAAACTATAAACTATAAACTATAAACTATAAACTATAAACTATAAACTATAAACTATAAACTATAAACTATAAACTATAAACTATAAACTATAAACTATAAACTATAAACTATAAACTATAAACTATAAACTATAAACTATAAACTATAAACTATAAACTATAAACTATAAACTATAAACTATAAACTATAAACTATAAACTATAAACTATAAACTATAAACTATAAACTATAAACTATAAACTATAAACTATAAACTATAAACTATAAACTATAAACTATAAACTATAAACTATAAACTATAAACTATAAACTATAAACTATAAACTATAAACTATAAACTATAAACTATAAACTATAAACTATAAACTATAAACTATAAACTATAAACTATAAACTAACTAAACTATAAACTATAAACTATAAACTATAAACTATAAACTATAAACTATAAACTATAAACTATAAACTATAAACTATAAACTATAAACTATAAACTATAAACTATAAACTATAAACTATAAACTATAAACTATAAACTATAAACTATAAACTATAAACTATAAACTATAAACTATAAACTATAAACTATAAACTATAAACTATAAACTATAAACTATAAACTATAAACTATAAACTATAAACTATAAACTATAAACTATAAACTATAAACTATAAACTATAAACTATAAACTATAAACTATAAACTATAAACTATAAACTATAAACTATAAACTATAAACTATAAACTATAAACTATAAACTATAAACTATAAACTATAAACTATAAACTATAAACTATAAACTATAAACTATAAACTATAAACTATAAACTATAAACTATAAACTATAAACTATAAACTATAAACTATAAACTATAAACTATAAACTATAAACTATAAACTATAAACTATAAACTATAAACTATAAACTATAAACTATAAACTATAAACTATAAACTATAAACTATAAACTATAAACTATAAACTATAAACTATAAACTATAAACTATAAACTATAAACTATAAACTATAAACTATAAACTATAAACTATAAACTATAAACTATAAACTATAAACTATAAACTATAAACTATAAACTATAAACTATAAACTATAAACTATAAACTATAAACTATAAACTATAAACTATAAACTATAAACTATAAACTATAAACTATAAACTATAAACTATAAACTATAAACTATAAACTATAAACTATAAACTATAAACTATAAACTATAAACTATAAACTATAAACTATAAACTATAAACTATAAACTATAAACTATAAACTATAAACTATAAACTATAAACTATAAACTATAAACTATAAACTATAAACTATAAACTATAAACTATAAACTATAAACTATAAACTATAAACTATAAACTATAAACTATAAACTATAAACTATAAACTATAAACTATAAACTATAAACTATAAACTATAAACTATAAACTATAAACTATAAACTATAAACTATAAACTATAAACTATAAACTATAAACTATAAACTATAAACTATAAACTATAAACTATAAACTATAAACTATAAACTATAAACTATAAACTATAAACTATAAACTATAAACTATAAACTATAAACTATAAACTATAAACTATAAACTATAAACTATAAACTATAAACTATAAACTATAAACTATAAACTATAAACTATAAACTATAAACTATAAACTATAAACTATAAACTATAAACTATAAACTATAAACTATAAACTATAAACTATAAACTATAAACTATAAACTATAAACTATAAACTATAAACTATAAACTATAAACTATAAACTATAAACTATAAACTATAAACTATAAACTATAAACTATAAACTATAAACTATAAACTATAAACTATAAACTATAAACTATAAACTATAAACTATAAACTATAAACTATAAACTATAAACTATAAACTATAAACTATAAACTATAAACTATAAACTATAAACTATAAACTATAAACTATAAACTATAAACTATAAACTATAAACTATAAACTATAAACTATAAACTATAAACTATAAACTATAAACTATAAACTATAAACTATAAACTATAAACTATAAACTATAAACTATAAACTATAAACTATAAACTATAAACTATAAACTATAAACTATAAACTATAAACTATAAACTATAAACTATAAACTATAAACTATAAACTATAAACTATAAACTATAAACTATAAACTATAAACTATAAACTATAAACTATAAACTATAAACTATAAACTATAAACTATAAACTATAAACTATAAACTATAAACTATAAACTATAAACTATAAACTATAAACTATAAACTATAAACTATAAACTATAAACTATAAACTATAAACTATAAACTATAAACTATAAACTATAAACTATAAACTATAAACTATAAACTATAAACTATAAACTATAAACTATAAACTATAAACTATAAACTATAAACTATAAACTATAAACTATAAACTATAAACTATAAACTATAAACTATAAACTATAAACTATAAACTATAAACTATAAACTATAAACTATAAACTATAAACTATAAACTATAAACTATAAACTATAAACTATAAACTATAAACTATAAACTATAAACTATAAACTATAAACTATAAACTATAAACTATAAACTATAAACTATAAACTATAAACTATAAACTATAAACTATAAACTATAAACTATAAACTATAAACTATAAACTATAAACTATAAACTATAAACTATAAACTATAAACTATAAACTATAAACTATAAACTATAAACTATAAACTATAAACTATAAACTATAAACTATAAACTATAAACTATAAACTATAAACTATAAACTATAAACTATAAACTATAAACTATAAACTATAAACTATAAACTATAAACTATAAACTATAAACTATAAACTATAAACTATAAACTATAAACTATAAACTATAAACTATAAACTATAAACTATAAACTATAAACTATAAACTATAAACTATAAACTATAAACTATAAACTATAAACTATAAACTATAAACTATAAACTATAAACTATAAACTATAAACTATAAACTATAAACTATAAACTATAAACTATAAACTATAAACTATAAACTATAAACTATAAACTATAAACTATAAACTATAAACTATAAACTATAAACTATAAACTATAAACTATAAACTATAAACTATAAACTATAAACTATAAACTATAAACTATAAACTATAAACTATAAACTATAAACTATAAACTATAAACTATAAACTATAAACTATAAACTATAAACTATAAACTATAAACTATAAACTATAAACTATAAACTATAAACTATAAACTATAAACTATAAACTATAAACTATAAACTATAAACTATAAACTATAAACTATAAACTATAAACTATAAACTATAAACTATAAACTATAAACTATAAACTATAAACTATAAACTATAAACTATAAACTATAAACTATAAACTATAAACTATAAACTATAAACTATAAACTATAAACTATAAACTATAAACTATAAACTATAAACTATAAACTATAAACTATAAACTATAAACTATAAACTATAAACTATAAACTATAAACTATAAACTATAAACTATAAACTATAAACTATAAACTATAAACTATAAACTATAAACTATAAACTATAAACTATAAACTATAAACTATAAACTATAAACTATAAACTATAAACTATAAACTATAAACTATAAACTATAAACTATAAACTATAAACTATAAACTATAAACTATAAACTATAAACTATAAACTATAAACTATAAACTATAAACTATAAACTATAAACTATAAACTATAAACTATAAACTATAAACTATAAACTATAAACTATAAACTATAAACTATAAACTATAAACTATAAACTATAAACTATAAACTATAAACTATAAACTATAAACTATAAACTATAAACTATAAACTATAAACTATAAACTATAAACTATAAACTATAAACTATAAACTATAAACTATAAACTATAAACTATAAACTATAAACTATAAACTATAAACTATAAACTATAAACTATAAACTATAAACTATAAACTATAAACTATAAACTATAAACTATAAACTATAAACTATAAACTATAAACTATAAACTATAAACTATAAACTATAAACTATAAACTATAAACTATAAACTATAAACTATAAACTATAAACTATAAACTATAAACTATAAACTATAAACTATAAACTATAAACTATAAACTATAAACTATAAACTATAAACTATAAACTATAAACTATAAACTATAAACTATAAACTATAAACTATAAACTATAAACTATAAACTATAAACTATAAACTATAAACTATAAACTATAAACTATAAACTATAAACTATAAACTATAAACTATAAACTATAAACTATAAACTATAAACTATAAACTATAAACTATAAACTATAAACTATAAACTATAAACTATAAACTATAAACTATAAACTATAAACTATAAACTATAAACTATAAACTATAAACTATAAACTATAAACTATAAACTATAAACTATAAACTATAAACTATAAACTATAAACTATAAACTATAAACTATAAACTATAAACTATAAACTATAAACTATAAACTATAAACTATAAACTATAAACTATAAACTATAAACTATAAACTATAAACTATAAACTATAAACTATAAACTATAAACTATAAACTATAAACTATAAACTATAAACTATAAACTATAAACTATAAACTATAAACTATAAACTATAAACTATAAACTATAAACTATAAACTATAAACTATAAACTATAAACTATAAACTATAAACTATAAACTATAAACTATAAACTATAAACTATAAACTATAAACTATAAACTATAAACTATAAACTATAAACTATAAACTATAAACTATAAACTATAAACTATAAACTATAAACTATAAACTATAAACTATAAACTATAAACTATAAACTATAAACTATAAACTATAAACTATAAACTATAAACTATAAACTATAAACTATAAACTATAAACTATAAACTATAAACTATAAACTATAAACTATAAACTATAAACTATAAACTATAAACTATAAACTATAAACTATAAACTATAAACTATAAACTATAAACTATAAACTATAAACTATAAACTATAAACTATAAACTATAAACTATAAACTATAAACTATAAACTATAAACTATAAACTATAAACTATAAACTATAAACTATAAACTATAAACTATAAACTATAAACTATAAACTATAAACTATAAACTATAAACTATAAACTATAAACTATAAACTATAAACTATAAACTATAAACTATAAACTATAAACTATAAACTATAAACTATAAACTATAAACTATAAACTATAAACTATAAACTATAAACTATAAACTATAAACTATAAACTATAAACTATAAACTATAAACTATAAACTATAAACTATAAACTATAAACTATAAACTATAAACTATAAACTATAAACTATAAACTATAAACTATAAACTATAAACTATAAACTATAAACTATAAACTATAAACTATAAACTATAAACTATAAACTATAAACTATAAACTATAAACTATAAACTATAAACTATAAACTATAAACTATAAACTATAAACTATAAACTATAAACTATAAACTATAAACTATAAACTATAAACTATAAACTATAAACTATAAACTATAAACTATAAACTATAAACTATAAACTATAAACTATAAACTATAAACTATAAACTATAAACTATAAACTATAAACTATAAACTATAAACTATAAACTATAAACTATAAACTATAAACTATAAACTATAAACTATAAACTATAAACTATAAACTATAAACTATAAACTATAAACTATAAACTATAAACTATAAACTATAAACTATAAACTATAAACTATAAACTATAAACTATAAACTATAAACTATAAACTATAAACTATAAACTATAAACTATAAACTATAAACTATAAACTATAAACTATAAACTATAAACTATAAACTATAAACTATAAACTATAAACTATAAACTATAAACTATAAACTATAAACTATAAACTATAAACTATAAACTATAAACTATAAACTATAAACTATAAACTATAAACTATAAACTATAAACTATAAACTATAAACTATAAACTATAAACTATAAACTATAAACTATAAACTATAAACTATAAACTATAAACTATAAACTATAAACTATAAACTATAAACTATAAACTATAAACTATAAACTATAAACTATAAACTATAAACTATAAACTATAAACTATAAACTATAAACTATAAACTATAAACTATAAACTATAAACTATAAACTATAAACTATAAACTATAAACTATAAACTATAAACTATAAACTATAAACTATAAACTATAAACTATAAACTATAAACTATAAACTATAAACTATAAACTATAAACTATAAACTATAAACTATAAACTATAAACTATAAACTATAAACTATAAACTATAAACTATAAACTATAAACTATAAACTATAAACTATAAACTATAAACTATAAACTATAAACTATAAACTATAAACTATAAACTATAAACTATAAACTATAAACTATAAACTATAAACTATAAACTATAAACTATAAACTATAAACTATAAACTATAAACTATAAACTATAAACTATAAACTATAAACTATAAACTATAAACTATAAACTATAAACTATAAACTATAAACTATAAACTATAAACTATAAACTATAAACTATAAACTATAAACTATAAACTATAAACTATAAACTATAAACTATAAACTATAAACTATAAACTATAAACTATAAACTATAAACTATAAACTATAAACTATAAACTATAAACTATAAACTATAAACTATAAACTATAAACTATAAACTATAAACTATAAACTATAAACTATAAACTATAAACTATAAACTATAAACTATAAACTATAAACTATAAACTATAAACTATAAACTATAAACTATAAACTATAAACTATAAACTATAAACTATAAACTATAAACTATAAACTATAAACTATAAACTATAAACTATAAACTATAAACTATAAACTATAAACTATAAACTATAAACTATAAACTATAAACTATAAACTATAAACTATAAACTATAAACTATAAACTATAAACTATAAACTATAAACTATAAACTATAAACTATAAACTATAAACTATAAACTATAAACTATAAACTATAAACTATAAACTATAAACTATAAACTATAAACTATAAACTATAAACTATAAACTATAAACTATAAACTATAAACTATAAACTATAAACTATAAACTATAAACTATAAACTATAAACTATAAACTATAAACTATAAACTATAAACTATAAACTATAAACTATAAACTATAAACTATAAACTATAAACTATAAACTATAAACTATAAACTATAAACTATAAACTATAAACTATAAACTATAAACTATAAACTATAAACTATAAACTATAAACTATAAACTATAAACTATAAACTATAAACTATAAACTATAAACTATAAACTATAAACTATAAACTATAAACTATAAACTATAAACTATAAACTATAAACTATAAACTATAAACTATAAACTATAAACTATAAACTATAAACTATAAACTATAAACTATAAACTATAAACTATAAACTATAAACTATAAACTATAAACTATAAACTATAAACTATAAACTATAAACTATAAACTATAAACTATAAACTATAAACTATAAACTATAAACTATAAACTATAAACTATAAACTATAAACTATAAACTATAAACTATAAACTATAAACTATAAACTATAAACTATAAACTATAAACTATAAACTATAAACTATAAACTATAAACTATAAACTATAAACTATAAACTATAAACTATAAACTATAAACTATAAACTATAAACTATAAACTATAAACTATAAACTATAAACTATAAACTATAAACTATAAACTATAAACTATAAACTATAAACTATAAACTATAAACTATAAACTATAAACTATAAACTATAAACTATAAACTATAAACTATAAACTATAAACTATAAACTATAAACTATAAACTATAAACTATAAACTATAAACTATAAACTATAAACTATAAACTATAAACTATAAACTATAAACTATAAACTATAAACTATAAACTATAAACTATAAACTATAAACTATAAACTATAAACTATAAACTATAAACTATAAACTATAAACTATAAACTATAAACTATAAACTATAAACTATAAACTATAAACTATAAACTATAAACTATAAACTATAAACTATAAACTATAAACTATAAACTATAAACTATAAACTATAAACTATAAACTATAAACTATAAACTATAAACTATAAACTATAAACTATAAACTATAAACTATAAACTATAAACTATAAACTATAAACTATAAACTATAAACTATAAACTATAAACTATAAACTATAAACTATAAACTATAAACTATAAACTATAAACTATAAACTATAAACTATAAACTATAAACTATAAACTATAAACTATAAACTATAAACTATAAACTATAAACTATAAACTATAAACTATAAACTATAAACTATAAACTATAAACTATAAACTATAAACTATAAACTATAAACTATAAACTATAAACTATAAACTATAAACTATAAACTATAAACTATAAACTATAAACTATAAACTATAAACTATAAACTATAAACTATAAACTATAAACTATAAACTATAAACTATAAACTATAAACTATAAACTATAAACTATAAACTATAAACTATAAACTATAAACTATAAACTATAAACTATAAACTATAAACTATAAACTATAAACTATAAACTATAAACTATAAACTATAAACTATAAACTATAAACTATAAACTATAAACTATAAACTATAAACTATAAACTATAAACTATAAACTATAAACTATAAACTATAAACTATAAACTATAAACTATAAACTATAAACTATAAACTATAAACTATAAACTATAAACTATAAACTATAAACTATAAACTATAAACTATAAACTATAAACTATAAACTATAAACTATAAACTATAAACTATAAACTATAAACTATAAACTATAAACTATAAACTATAAACTATAAACTATAAACTATAAACTATAAACTATAAACTATAAACTATAAACTATAAACTATAAACTATAAACTATAAACTATAAACTATAAACTATAAACTATAAACTATAAACTATAAACTATAAACTATAAACTATAAACTATAAACTATAAACTATAAACTATAAACTATAAACTATAAACTATAAACTATAAACTATAAACTATAAACTATAAACTATAAACTATAAACTATAAACTATAAACTATAAACTATAAACTATAAACTATAAACTATAAACTATAAACTATAAACTATAAACTATAAACTATAAACTATAAACTATAAACTATAAACTATAAACTATAAACTATAAACTATAAACTATAAACTATAAACTATAAACTATAAACTATAAACTATAAACTATAAACTATAAACTATAAACTATAAACTATAAACTATAAACTATAAACTATAAACTATAAACTATAAACTATAAACTATAAACTATAAACTATAAACTATAAACTATAAACTATAAACTATAAACTATAAACTATAAACTATAAACTATAAACTATAAACTATAAACTATAAACTATAAACTATAAACTATAAACTATAAACTATAAACTATAAACTATAAACTATAAACTATAAACTATAAACTATAAACTATAAACTATAAACTATAAACTATAAACTATAAACTATAAACTATAAACTATAAACTATAAACTATAAACTATAAACTATAAACTATAAACTATAAACTATAAACTATAAACTATAAACTATAAACTATAAACTATAAACTATAAACTATAAACTATAAACTATAAACTATAAACTATAAACTATAAACTATAAACTATAAACTATAAACTATAAACTATAAACTATAAACTATAAACTATAAACTATAAACTATAAACTATAAACTATAAACTATAAACTATAAACTATAAACTATAAACTATAAACTATAAACTATAAACTATAAACTATAAACTATAAACTATAAACTATAAACTATAAACTATAAACTATAAACTATAAACTATAAACTATAAACTATAAACTATAAACTATAAACTATAAACTATAAACTATAAACTATAAACTATAAACTATAAACTATAAACTATAAACTATAAACTATAAACTATAAACTATAAACTATAAACTATAAACTATAAACTATAAACTATAAACTATAAACTATAAACTATAAACTATAAACTATAAACTATAAACTATAAACTATAAACTATAAACTATAAACTATAAACTATAAACTATAAACTATAAACTATAAACTATAAACTATAAACTATAAACTATAAACTATAAACTATAAACTATAAACTATAAACTATAAACTATAAACTATAAACTATAAACTATAAACTATAAACTATAAACTATAAACTATAAACTATAAACTATAAACTATAAACTATAAACTATAAACTATAAACTATAAACTATAAACTATAAACTATAAACTATAAACTATAAACTATAAACTATAAACTATAAACTATAAACTATAAACTATAAACTATAAACTATAAACTATAAACTATAAACTATAAACTATAAACTATAAACTATAAACTATAAACTATAAACTATAAACTATAAACTATAAACTATAAACTATAAACTATAAACTATAAACTATAAACTATAAACTATAAACTATAAACTATAAACTATAAACTATAAACTATAAACTATAAACTATAAACTATAAACTATAAACTATAAACTATAAACTATAAACTATAAACTATAAACTATAAACTATAAACTATAAACTATAAACTATAAACTATAAACTATAAACTATAAACTATAAACTATAAACTATAAACTATAAACTATAAACTATAAACTATAAACTATAAACTATAAACTATAAACTATAAACTATAAACTATAAACTATAAACTATAAACTATAAACTATAAACTATAAACTATAAACTATAAACTATAAACTATAAACTATAAACTATAAACTATAAACTATAAACTATAAACTATAAACTATAAACTATAAACTATAAACTATAAACTATAAACTATAAACTATAAACTATAAACTATAAACTATAAACTATAAACTATAAACTATAAACTATAAACTATAAACTATAAACTATAAACTATAAACTATAAACTATAAACTATAAACTATAAACTATAAACTATAAACTATAAACTATAAACTATAAACTATAAACTATAAACTATAAACTATAAACTATAAACTATAAACTATAAACTATAAACTATAAACTATAAACTATAAACTATAAACTATAAACTATAAACTATAAACTATAAACTATAAACTATAAACTATAAACTATAAACTATAAACTATAAACTATAAACTATAAACTATAAACTATAAACTATAAACTATAAACTATAAACTATAAACTATAAACTATAAACTATAAACTATAAACTATAAACTATAAACTATAAACTATAAACTATAAACTATAAACTATAAACTATAAACTATAAACTATAAACTATAAACTATAAACTATAAACTATAAACTATAAACTATAAACTATAAACTATAAACTATAAACTATAAACTATAAACTATAAACTATAAACTATAAACTATAAACTATAAACTATAAACTATAAACTATAAACTATAAACTATAAACTATAAACTATAAACTATAAACTATAAACTATAAACTATAAACTATAAACTATAAACTATAAACTATAAACTATAAACTATAAACTATAAACTATAAACTATAAACTATAAACTATAAACTATAAACTATAAACTATAAACTATAAACTATAAACTATAAACTATAAACTATAAACTATAAACTATAAACTATAAACTATAAACTATAAACTATAAACTATAAACTATAAACTATAAACTATAAACTATAAACTATAAACTATAAACTATAAACTATAAACTATAAACTATAAACTATAAACTATAAACTATAAACTATAAACTATAAACTATAAACTATAAACTATAAACTATAAACTATAAACTATAAACTATAAACTATAAACTATAAACTATAAACTATAAACTATAAACTATAAACTATAAACTATAAACTATAAACTATAAACTATAAACTATAAACTATAAACTATAAACTATAAACTATAAACTATAAACTATAAACTATAAACTATAAACTATAAACTATAAACTATAAACTATAAACTATAAACTATAAACTATAAACTATAAACTATAAACTATAAACTATAAACTATAAACTATAAACTATAAACTATAAACTATAAACTATAAACTATAAACTATAAACTATAAACTATAAACTATAAACTATAAACTATAAACTATAAACTATAAACTATAAACTATAAACTATAAACTATAAACTATAAACTATAAACTATAAACTATAAACTATAAACTATAAACTATAAACTATAAACTATAAACTATAAACTATAAACTATAAACTATAAACTATAAACTATAAACTATAAACTATAAACTATAAACTATAAACTATAAACTATAAACTATAAACTATAAACTATAAACTATAAACTATAAACTATAAACTATAAACTATAAACTATAAACTATAAACTATAAACTATAAACTATAAACTATAAACTATAAACTATAAACTATAAACTATAAACTATAAACTATAAACTATAAACTATAAACTATAAACTATAAACTATAAACTATAAACTATAAACTATAAACTATAAACTATAAACTATAAACTATAAACTATAAACTATAAACTATAAACTATAAACTATAAACTATAAACTATAAACTATAAACTATAAACTATAAACTATAAACTATAAACTATAAACTATAAACTATAAACTATAAACTATAAACTATAAACTATAAACTATAAACTATAAACTATAAACTATAAACTATAAACTATAAACTATAAACTATAAACTATAAACTATAAACTATAAACTATAAACTATAAACTATAAACTATAAACTATAAACTATAAACTATAAACTATAAACTATAAACTATAAACTATAAACTATAAACTATAAACTATAAACTATAAACTATAAACTATAAACTATAAACTATAAACTATAAACTATAAACTATAAACTATAAACTATAAACTATAAACTATAAACTATAAACTATAAACTATAAACTATAAACTATAAACTATAAACTATAAACTATAAACTATAAACTATAAACTATAAACTATAAACTATAAACTATAAACTATAAACTATAAACTATAAACTATAAACTATAAACTATAAACTATAAACTATAAACTATAAACTATAAACTATAAACTATAAACTATAAACTATAAACTATAAACTATAAACTATAAACTATAAACTATAAACTATAAACTATAAACTATAAACTATAAACTATAAACTATAAACTATAAACTATAAACTATAAACTATAAACTATAAACTATAAACTATAAACTATAAACTATAAACTATAAACTATAAACTATAAACTATAAACTATAAACTATAAACTATAAACTATAAACTATAAACTATAAACTATAAACTATAAACTATAAACTATAAACTATAAACTATAAACTATAAACTATAAACTATAAACTATAAACTATAAACTATAAACTATAAACTATAAACTATAAACTATAAACTATAAACTATAAACTATAAACTATAAACTATAAACTATAAACTATAAACTATAAACTATAAACTATAAACTATAAACTATAAACTATAAACTATAAACTATAAACTATAAACTATAAACTATAAACTATAAACTATAAACTATAAACTATAAACTATAAACTATAAACTATAAACTATAAACTATAAACTATAAACTATAAACTATAAACTATAAACTATAAACTATAAACTATAAACTATAAACTATAAACTATAAACTATAAACTATAAACTATAAACTATAAACTATAAACTATAAACTATAAACTATAAACTATAAACTATAAACTATAAACTATAAACTATAAACTATAAACTATAAACTATAAACTATAAACTATAAACTATAAACTATAAACTATAAACTATAAACTATAAACTATAAACTATAAACTATAAACTATAAACTATAAACTATAAACTATAAACTATAAACTATAAACTATAAACTATAAACTATAAACTATAAACTATAAACTATAAACTATAAACTATAAACTATAAACTATAAACTATAAACTATAAACTATAAACTATAAACTATAAACTATAAACTATAAACTATAAACTATAAACTATAAACTATAAACTATAAACTATAAACTATAAACTATAAACTATAAACTATAAACTATAAACTATAAACTATAAACTATAAACTATAAACTATAAACTATAAACTATAAACTATAAACTATAAACTATAAACTATAAACTATAAACTATAAACTATAAACTATAAACTATAAACTATAAACTATAAACTATAAACTATAAACTATAAACTATAAACTATAAACTATAAACTATAAACTATAAACTATAAACTATAAACTATAAACTATAAACTATAAACTATAAACTATAAACTATAAACTATAAACTATAAACTATAAACTATAAACTATAAACTATAAACTATAAACTATAAACTATAAACTATAAACTATAAACTATAAACTATAAACTATAAACTATAAACTATAAACTATAAACTATAAACTATAAACTATAAACTATAAACTATAAACTATAAACTATAAACTATAAACTATAAACTATAAACTATAAACTATAAACTATAAACTATAAACTATAAACTATAAACTATAAACTATAAACTATAAACTATAAACTATAAACTATAAACTATAAACTATAAACTATAAACTATAAACTATAAACTATAAACTATAAACTATAAACTATAAACTATAAACTATAAACTATAAACTATAAACTATAAACTATAAACTATAAACTATAAACTATAAACTATAAACTATAAACTATAAACTATAAACTATAAACTATAAACTATAAACTATAAACTATAAACTATAAACTATAAACTATAAACTATAAACTATAAACTATAAACTATAAACTATAAACTATAAACTATAAACTATAAACTATAAACTATAAACTATAAACTATAAACTATAAACTATAAACTATAAACTATAAACTATAAACTATAAACTATAAACTATAAACTATAAACTATAAACTATAAACTATAAACTATAAACTATAAACTATAAACTATAAACTATAAACTATAAACTATAAACTATAAACTATAAACTATAAACTATAAACTATAAACTATAAACTATAAACTATAAACTATAAACTATAAACTATAAACTATAAACTATAAACTATAAACTATAAA
This sequence comes from Tetanocera ferruginea, assembly GCA_958299015.1. Classification (NCBI taxonomy): domain Eukaryota; kingdom Metazoa; phylum Arthropoda; class Insecta; order Diptera; family Sciomyzidae; genus Tetanocera; species Tetanocera ferruginea. The sequence goes on along the minus strand of OY282641.1, from coordinate 70,412,989 downwards.
CTATAAACTATAAACTATAAACTATAAACTATAAACTATAAACTATAAACTATAAACTATAAACTATAAACTATAAACTATAAACTATAAACTATAAACTATAAACTATAAACTATAAACTATAAACTATAAACTATAAACTATAAACTATAAACTATAAACTATAAACTATAAACTATAAACTATAAACTATAAACTATAAACTATAAACTATAAACTATAAACTATAAACTATAAACTATAAACTATAAACTATAAACTATAAACTATAAACTATAAACTATAAACTATAAACTATAAACTATAAACTATAAACTATAAACTATAAACTATAAACTATAAACTATAAACTATAAACTATAAACTATAAACTATAAACTATAAACTATAAACTATAAACTATAAACTATAAACTATAAACTATAAACTATAAACTATAAACTATAAACTATAAACTATAAACTATAAACTATAAACTATAAACTATAAACTATAAACTATAAACTATAAACTATAAACTATAAACTATAAACTATAAACTATAAACTATAAACTATAAACTATAAACTATAAACTATAAACTATAAACTATAAACTATAAACTATAAACTATAAACTATAAACTATAAACTATAAACTATAAACTATAAACTATAAACTATAAACTATAAACTATAAACTATAAACTATAAACTATAAACTATAAACTATAAACTATAAACTATAAACTATAAACTATAAACTATAAACTATAAACTATAAACTATAAACTATAAACTATAAACTATAAACTATAAACTATAAACTATAAACTATAAACTATAAACTATAAACTATAAACTATAAACTATAAACTATAAACTATAAACTATAAACTATAAACTACAAACTATAAACTATAAACTATAAACTATAAACTATAATATACTAGCAATTCCCGTTGCGCGTTGCTACAACCGACACCTATATTGGAAAAGTATAAATATATAGCGAAACCCGGTGCACTTCGTTACACTGAAGAAAAATTGTGAAATTATACTATTTCGGTTACAAAAAGATTATATGAAAGCTTTTACTACTAATGATTCAAACTTTAACATAACGTTAATGTTGCATCAGTTCAGTTTGTATCAATGCTGAAAAATTCACACATTTGTTTTAGCAATTTATAAGACACAGTAAAGTGAAACCAAGTGTTGTTTTTTGTATGAAATCTTAAAAAACAGTTGTATTTCGAACTTTATGATTTCATATCACCGAACTCAATCCAATACATTTTGATAACAATATTTTTTGTTTTTCCATCCGGTGCGTAAATAAATAAAGTGCTTGGAATGCCAACTCTTGAATAGGCAACGTATAATTGAACGTGCAAGAAACACGGCTGTTCCTAATTTAATCCGCATACTTGAAGCGTTTGTCCTTGCGCCTTATTGATGCACATGGCAAATGACAGACGCACCGGAAATTGTAAACGCTTGAATTCGAATGGCATATCTGTTGGTATCAGCAGAATACGCGGTATGAGTACAATTTCGCCTTTAGCTTTTCCAGTCAATATTATTGCTTCAATCAAATTCAGCATCAATTTTTTTACAGCCAATTTGGTGCCATTGCACAGTTTTGGTGCGTTTAAATTCCGTAGCAAAATGATTGATGAGCCGGCCTTTAAATTTAAACAATGCGGTGGCATACCAGGTGGTTCTTATGAATTTAAAAATTCGATTGGATAATGTATGGCATCATCGTTATTCATTGCGCTATCAATAGATTTATATGATGTCACTGCACCTGGTAATTTTTCTTGGATCAGAAAATTAATTGCATTGACATGTAAATTTATTGGTGCCAAAATTGCGCGTTCTCTCAACCAATTGTGATCTCTGTAATTTTGTACAATATTTGGAAAACGCGTTCAATCAGTTCTTCTTTTGATTTGAGAATTGTTCAGAAATTATCTGGCAAAGTAATCAAACCATTTGCATTATCGATTTGAACTTTTCCATTGCCGATTTCTAACAATTGTTTCGAGAAACGATCTGCAGATTGATCATTGTGCAACTGAACACGCATATTTATGTGCAATGTCAATTTTTGGACATATCGCCACAGAAAGGAAGACTTCAAGCATGCATTAATTTCATCCGCTGGTGTGGATCGTGCAATCACGGGCAATGTTTGTCGAAAATCACCAGACAATAATATCAATGCACCACCGAAAAGTTGTTGATTGCCACGTAAATCTTTCATTGTACGATGTCTCCAGTTGTCTCCAGTGATTTTTTGTGGCTCATAGAACATTCATCTAATAGAACAATTGCTGCTTGTAAGTAATAAAATTATCCAAAAAAATTTGCTTCGGCAAAATTTATGTCTGTTTATATAAATAATAAACAGATTTTTTGTGTGAATAAAAAATAAGCAAGTGTCTTCTAATATGTGACATCTTGAAAACTTCAAAAGTGTCAAGTGTGAAAATGAAATTTAATATCGATAATGGATAATATTGATATTATCGATATTGTAGACAATTTTTCTTTATGTAAAAAACTTTTGTAGACTATTACAAACATTTAAAAAAAAAATCAGCGCAGGCGTTCTGCGATTTTAGATATATATATCAAAACAGTGGGCGCAAAAGTGGGCGTGGTCAATTTTTCTTTCAGTAAACACTTAAATTGGATTACTACGAACATTTGAAAAAAAAATGATCCAAATCGGTCCAGCCGTTTTGCGATTTTAGATAAATCGAAAAAAGTGGGCGCAAAAGTGGGCGCGGTCAATTTTTCTTTCAGACAAAACTTAAATTGGATTACTTCGAACATTTGAAAAAAAATGATCCAAATCGGTCCAGCCGTTTTCCGATTTTAGATAAATCAAAAAAGTGGGCGCAGAAGTGGGCGTGGTCAATTTTTTTTCCTTAAAAACCTAACTTGGACTAAAACGAACATTTAAAAAAAAAAATTATCCAAATCGGTCCAGCAGTTCTGAAGTGATGCGATTTCATCCAAACGTACACTTCTTTTTATATATATAGATAATATATAATATATAATATTTAATAAATATTATATAAAAACTAATATATACTAAGTATTATATAATATTTAATATATAATATATACGATATAAAATATACTATATAATATTTAATGCATACAATTTTTCTTACATTTTCAGATAACCCAAAGAAGTGAAATACTGGCGCAAAATAAGATGGTACGAGAATGTAAAATTCTTATAAAGCGTGTGCACCAATCACTTTGCCGTATGACTGGAGATATGGATGATGACAATACGATAGAGATAGCATCAACTCTTCCTATATCAAAAATCGACGCATGCGCAGAAGTTGAAGAGAAACTCAATAACCCTGACTATGAGATGGCAATGGTAAAAAATAATCCATATTTGACATACTATTGAATAATACATTTAGAAAAACTTTAGAAAACTCAAATATTCAAGCTGAAGGGTTCGTCGGGTACCATCGATGACGTTCTACCTAGTCTTTTTTCAGACGAATTTTCTTATAAATTTAATATCGATGGAAAATGCGGAAAAAATTCATTCCTTCAAATGAAGTTAATAAGCAAAACGCTTTTTGGTAAGGGTTATTATTATGAAACTTCATATTTCCATTGTTTCTTATGAAAATATTGCAGATGTATTCCAAAAAGAAGGCCAATACCAATACCATAAAGGAATTCGGAAATATTTAGAGCTAATTAGCTTAAAATTGCTTTGTTTGCTTTTGCTATTGTACCTTTAAAAAATTAATTTCTACATATTAAGATATTGCATTTCTTTTTTATGTAAATATTGTTTTGTTTTTGTGTGCTGTTATGTTTATTTTTTAACAATTAAAAATTTTTTGTATTAAAAAAATAAAAACAAAAAATTTATTATGAAAAAAAAATTTTAATTTGTTTTCTCTGATGCTCATACCCGAGCATCTTTTCATGAAAGGTCCGAGCTCTTACCGCTAGTATACGGAGCAGAAGCGTCGCGCAGCAGCAAATTGCAAATTTATATAAGCGGTTGAATTTGTTTGCTTTTCTTTATGCAATTTTCTATTGGAGTGCAAAGTGCAGCTAATAGTCTTTTGGTATGAAAAAACGTAGGTATCAGAAAGCGATGCGACATCACACGTATACAAAAAAGCACGTTACCTTTTGCACGACGCTTGATCAAAGGTAACAACCTTTGTATGAAAAATTGTATATGGGGGTAACATACTTTTTATTAGCGCTCGTGATAAATAACCAGTTATCTAACAGTTACCGTTCTGCCTGGGTTATTAAAGCAAACAATACTTAAGGCTGATGCACACTACTAATATACTTCGTAATAATTAATAACAGGTATTCATAATATACAATACGACATACAATAAAATTAACTTTTAAGAGTTAGATAAGAGAAAATAACAAGATTCTGCGCTAAAGGTTCGATTCTATGATTCAAGGTGAGTATAACCCTAGCTGGGTTTCGCGAGTTTGGCGACCGTTTGATTTTTATGGCCCCCAACATATTGTGCTCCTAAGTGATAAAAAAAGGTATCATCACTTTATGGTCAACAGCTCCGTCATAGTTAGAGATATTGGTTTACTGTCTTGGGCAATGTTGCAGCTAATAGTCTAATGGTTAAATATTAAAACAAAACATACTCATAAAATCATTTTTTTCAACACTTTTTTTGAAAAAATTAAAAAAAAATTTGATTTTTTGCTTTTTTTTGCATAACTTGAAGGAAATCCAAATTTTTTCTATACTGTATTCAATAAAATTATAGCCGAAAAAAAAATTAAACAAATCTTGTGAACATACTTATGTGATCTGAACATGTCCACAGTACTTTAAAAGCTCCAAAAGCTCATATAATTTGGTTAAAAAAATTTTTATTTTAATGTTTTCTTTTATTTTCATAAACTTTATTATGATGCAATGAAATTAAGAGTTTACTTCTTATACTATGTTCACACTGAGATCAAATAAGGTAATTTCGAGCTTTTGTGTAATTTCGCCGTACATGTTATCAATTGTGCAACTTTAATTCATTGAAAACATCGCTCACCTGAGTTTCACTGAATGGGTTGCTAGCCGAAGGGTCAAAACAGCTAAGTATCTGAATGTGGCCATTATCATGTGTCATGTATAATTTTGACGGCTCAGCTAGAATGGATAGCAAGATTGTTAATACGCCAAAAAAAAGGGTGTGTTTAATTCACACTTAATTCAGATTTCAGAGTTGCAGTGCATTTTTGCCTAATTTCGTGAGTAATTTAAACGAAATTACCTTGTTTGAGGTAATTTCCAAATCAACAAATTGTATGGGAAATTACCATAGTTTTTAGATAATTTCAGTCGAAATTACATAAAAGCTAGAAATTACCTAATTTGATCTCAGTGTGAACATAGCATAAGAACTATGGTAATTTCCCATACAATTTGTTGATTTGGAAATTACCTCAAATAAGGTAATTTCGTTTAAATTACTCACGAAATTAGGCAAAAATGCACTGCAACCCTGAAATCTGAATATAAGTTGGTAACTGTTGAGTATGCTGAATGTGGCCAACAATGAATTAACAAAAAATAAATCAAACGTCAAACGAAATTATTTAAGCCCAGTGTGAACACTTTTGTACAATTTCAAAATTATCTTATACTATGTTCACACTGAGATCAAATTAGGTAATTTCGTGAGATAATTTCGAAATTGTGCAAAAGTGTTCACACTAGGCTTGGATAATTTCGTTTGACGTTTGATTTATTTTTTTGTCAATTTTTTACTGGCCACATTCAGCATACTCAACAGTTGCCAACTTAAATGTTCAATTAAAAATAGAAAATTCTTACTCAAAGTAAGTTTGCAAAATTATTTCGCATAAAGCCGTACATGTTATCAATTTTGCAACTTTAATTCATTGAAAACATCGCTCACCTAAGTTTCACTGAATGGGTTGCTAACCGAAGGGTCAAAACAGCTAAGTATCTGAATGTGGCCATTATCATGTGTCATGTATAATTTTGACGGCTCAGCTGGAATGGATAGCAAGATTGTTAATACGCCAAAAAAAGGGTGTGTTTAATTCACAATATATTCAGATTTCAGGGTTGCATTGCATTTTTGCCTAATTTCGTGAGTAATTTAAACGAAATTACCTTGTTTGAGGTAATTTCCAAATCAACAAATTGTATGGGAAATTACCATAGTTTTTAGATAATTTCAGTCGAAATTACATAAAAGCTCGAAATTACCTAATTTGATCTCAGTGTGAACATAGTATTACGAAATTACCTAATTTGATCTCAGTGTGAACATAGTATTAGAAAGCAGAAAGCCGAAATGAATCAAAAATAATTCATTTCATGCGAAATCCTAAAAACTTAACTCAATGCAATACTTTAAAAAATTTGGAAAGATCTTGTTTTTTTTAAAATATACACAAGTGATAAATGATGATAATGTATTTTTTGGGATAATTTATTTAATCAGCAAGGTCTAACAAATCTTAGTTTTTCGAAGAATCATCATCAGAGTCTTGATAAACTTCATCAAATGTACCTTCACTATCACTCTGAGATTCTGCTTCTTCGCCATCCACTTCCAAGTGCTCAAATTCAGCATCCATTAGACTATTAGCTACAACATTGCCCAAGACAGTAAACCAATATCTCTAACTATGACGGAGCTGTTGACCATAAAGTGATGATACCTTTTTTGGGCGAAATCACTCAGGAGCACAATATGTTGGGGGCCATAAAAATCAAACGGTCGCCAAACTCGCGAAACCCAGCTAGGGTTATACTCACCTTGAATCATAGTATCGAATCTATACCGCAGAATCCTGTTATTTTTCCAAAAACCGTTTTTTGTGTCATAGTGTTATCAAATGAACTTTCAGACGATGGTAAATAGTTTGTAGGATTCTCAGAACAACAGGTCTGTTCCCGTACTTGAATATTCGTACGAATTCGCACGAATTTGTGCTATTTTCTACGATTTCCTGTTCCCGTACCCAAAAAATCGCAAAAGAGAGCGAAAATGTGAAATACAGCCCTTGTCAAATGTTGCTATTTTCTGCTACACAAATTTGGAGTTGCAAAATTCTCAGCAATTAGCAAGTGCCATATTTTGACAGTTTATGTTGTGTCAGCCAATGTCAGCTGAAAATTAAATAAAGTCAA